>JAFMOC010000053.1:27500-455000 GCA_019802505.1 Corydoras sp. C115 | reverse complement strand
GAGACACTCAGCCCCTGTGTATGGCTCTCCCTCTCAACCCTATCTCTCAACTTTTTAAAATGACTTTGTTGATCACTGTAGATGTATTAGAAGATTAATTAAGAGAACATTAAACAAGGGTTAGTGATTAGTACCTTCACTTCTCAGTGCTGTGGATCCAGTTTCAAATCCTGATCTGGGTGGAGTTTCCATGTTCTTCTTGTGTCTGTGTGGGTTTCCTGTGGGTTCTCTGGTTTCCTCCTACGGTCCAAAAATATGGATTCAAAGTGTATTGGCTGCTCCAAATTGCCCCTCTATAGTGAGTAAGTTTGTGCCCAGCAATAGATTGGTGCCCCGTTCTGGGTGTATCTGCCCAATGCCCAATACACTTCCCCCTGGATGGACATAGGAAAAAAACAACCCTAGTCCCTAGTGGAGGATTAAGAGTAAGATAATTAGATATGAACATTGAACAAGTGTTTAAGGCTGCTCAGCTCAACTCTGATTGGTTATTATTGCATTTAAACAGTGCTTCACAAATGAATAAGAAAGAGAACTAATTAGAGGTAGCACGTATACCGGTGTTCGGTGCTAATTGGTAGGGAGGCTTTCTCTTGCTATATGCTGTCCTATAATTGTAAAATTGTCAAGCGTTTTCAGCCTGATTTTAGTATTTAACCTCGGTTATGTTTCTAGCTCCATTTGTTTTGGTAGCGGCTCAAGCCTAGTGACAGAGATTCCTCACAATCTCCCCTGATTTCCTCCAAAGGAAGTCTCGTGAACCAGAGTCTAATGTGATGTTGATTTCTTCTGAAGATGTTCAGAGGCCCTGACTTTACAGGTCACAGCACCCCAACAATGTGTTGCTGGGTGTTATCGGGTTCAAAAAATGAAAAAGGCCAATCGCTTTCTTCACACACAAAGGGTTAAGTAAGAAGAGGAGGGTAACAGGGAGCAAATGCAGGAAATCACCTCAGGGCTCAGGGCTCTGTACTCATAATAATCCAATCCGGGGAGACGGTACCGACCACCACATGTTGTCTTGCAATTTTCACCTTTAAATGTCTCGTGAGATTAATGCGCTGCTCTCAAGTCATACAAATCCCAGCCACACTGGTTTTTCACCGTGATGATGTATTAATGGCTAATGCAGCAGGACCTCTTCTAAAATTACAGAGGGAAAAGGCAACATTTATGTTAAAGACGGCTCTTCGAGTAAATGCTCGTGGCAGCTGTTCTTCGGGTTTGTGTTACAGCTGCAATATGTTTCAACCTGATCATCAGGAATGAAAACGTTATTATGGTCCTCAAGTAGACGATGAAATGGCACGGCTGGTAGTTTTTGCTGCATTGAATTGTCCACTTTAAGTATGTTCATGTTAAAGTACAGTCAGTTTCACTGTTATGACAATACAGTACTTAACGCTGTGGAAAGATTTTATTAGCGAAGCTAACAGTGAAATGTAATAGTTGGTCCATTTTTTTGTTTGCAGATGATTTGTATTACATTTACATTCAGAAGATGCTTTTATTCAACGTGACTTACAAATGAGGGAATAACACAATACACTAGTTTATTTCTGAAAGAGATGTGTTTCCAGGGGCGGCTTAGTGGTTAGCATGTTCTCCTCTCAGCGCTAGGGATTCCCGGTTCGAATCCCAATCTGGGTGGAGTTTCCATGTTCTCCCCGTGTCTGCGTGGGTTTCCTCCGGGTTCTCTGGTTTCCTCCCACAGTCCAAAAACATGGATCCAGGTCAATTGAATTCTCCAAATTACCCCATATAGAGTGTGTCTGTGTGAGTGAGTGTGTGCCCAGTGATAGATTGGCGCCCTGTCCTGGGTGTATCTGCCCAGCGCCCGAAACGTTCTTCCCTGGATGGGAATGGGGAACCCTACCGCGACCCTAATAGAGGATAAAGCGGAAGATAATGGATGGACGGATGGATGTGTTTCGAGGGGTGGCACAGTGGCTTAGTGGTTAGCACGTTCGCCGCTCAGAACTAGGGATTCCTGGTTCCCGAGTTTCCATGTTCTCCCTTTGTCTGCATGGGATTCCTCCGGGTTCTCTGGTTTCCTCCCACAGTCCAAAAACATGGATCCAGGTCAATTGAATTCTCCAAATTACCCCATATAGAGT
Source organism: Corydoras sp. C115 (assembly GCA_019802505.1). Taxonomy (NCBI): domain Eukaryota; kingdom Metazoa; phylum Chordata; class Actinopteri; order Siluriformes; family Callichthyidae; genus Corydoras; species Corydoras sp. C115. The sequence goes on along the minus strand of JAFMOC010000053.1, from coordinate 452,883 downwards.
GTGTCTGTGTGAGTGAGTGTGTGCCCAGCGATAGATTGGCACCCTGTCCTGGGTCTATCTGCCCAGCGCTCGAAACGTTTTCCCCTGGATGGGCATGGGGAACCCTACCGCGACCCTAGTAGAGGATAAAGTGGAAGATAATGGATATGTTTTGAGTTGTTATCTTAAAAAGCTAAGTGACTCATGGACAGTGTGGGGAAGATCGTTCCACCATTTAGCAGTCATAAACAATGTAAAGTGAGAATTTGCACCACTGTGAGGTCGATTTACCAGACAACATTTATCAGGAGACTGCAGTTACGTGTCTGAGTTTATATTGTCCTGTAGGCCAGAGTCAGTGCCTTGTACTGAATGCGAGCAGCTATAGGGAGCCAATGGAGAGAGAGATGAGTAGTGAAGAGACATGGGTTTGCTTAGGTTAATTTAAAACAAGTCAATTGTGCAAGCTGGGAGGCCGGCAAGCAATGCATTACTGTAGTCGAGCCGGGATAGGATGATGGGATAGGATGAGGGCTTCAAAATGACAATTCTAACAATTAAGTAGCCTGTTCAGTTATGAAAGGTCTGATCTTTCTGACGTTTTACAAAATGAATCTGAAGTTTTCATGACCTGATCTGATCATTTAAGCTGTGTGTCAAATGTAAAGCCAAGGTTATGCACAGAGCCGGTTGTGGAGGATCATGATCAGATCATGATAAATGTTGGGGGGGGGTTATAATTCATTCATTATCTCCCGCTTTATCCTCTATTAGGGTCGCGGTGGGGTTCCCCATGCCCATCCAGGGGAGAACGTCCCGGGCGTTGGGCAGATACACCCAGGACAGGGCGCCAATCCATCGCTGGGCACACACTCACTCACACAGGCACACTCTATATGGGGCAATTTTGAGAATTCAATTGACTTGATCCATGTGTTTGGACTGTGGGAGGAAACCGGAGAACCCGGAGGAAACCCACGCAGACACGGGGAGAACATGGAAACTCCACCCTGATGGGGATTCCAACCGGGAATCCCTAGCGCTGAAAGCCACCGTGCCGCTGGGGGTTTATAATGAGTTACATAATACATTTAAATGAGCATACTCATTAACCAGTAAGATTATATAGAACTGAGCATATGGAATAAATTGGCAGGATAAATAAACGCTTATTAAAAAAATTCCAACTATAATAGTCTTAACTTTGCTTATCTTTGTTTGACTTTGCTTTATTTGTTAAAATGTTCAATTTAGACTACTGTATTGCACTCTGTCGTTCTGAGGTCAGTTTTGTAAAAGGTTTAAAACCACATACGGTTCCAACTGTCCAATCATCATTACTCCTGTTGGCACATTGGCACAGCTGGCACCTTTTCCTGGGGTTTACATCAAGTTACCATTGTCTGTAGGTTATGGCATGTTCTCCCAATGTTTCCTTCATATCCTGTAATGGTTGTTAAGGTGAATATGAAATCTTACCAAACAAATTTAATCAAAATAGAATTATATAAAGTTGATATTCAGGTTAAGATTTAATAAGCGCCTCGACCATATGTTGTCGTAAAGTTTACAGTGGTCTGTGTGTGTGTGTGTGTGTGTGTGTGTGTGTGTGTGTGACTGTGTTTAAGCTGGCTGTGGGATTTCTGCACAGACACAGTCCCACTGGGCCTCAACAACTGGCAGCATCAATTACAGCCACTTATTTTCTTCCAGTAACTGACCCTTTTTTTAATATAAGTATCAGTCTGGTACTTGGGCAGATTATAAAATAAGGTCGGTAAATCAGTGGAACCGTCCTCCTGAAACATAAATGTGATTGCTGGCTCAAGTTGTATTTAATGTTTTGGCTTCATTCGAATGTAATAATATGCTTTTCATCATGGCATGTCAGAAGCATTGGCCTTTTTTAGAATCAGTCTAACTGTTTTTAATCCTGCTACACCGTGTAAACATCTAAATGTACGTTGGAGCCACCTGTGTGTGCATTATGTGAAACAGATGGCTAGTTGTCCATCAACAGGTCAAATTTAGACACCCCAGCCCCTCATAAGGTCATTTGCACTGCATGTTCATTGTGTCTGCACAACCGAAGCAACTCTCAAAATACCATTAATAATCGATCGTGTGTCAACAAGGTCATTTGTAATATAGATGAGGACTAAAAAAAGGTTCTTTCAGGTTCACACCAAAAACAGATTGAATTCACACATAGTTTATTTCGATAGAGAAAGAACACAAACAAAAAATAAAACACAAGATCTGATCAGTGTTAGGTTCCAATCCCGAGCCGACCAAACAGCTGCGGTCCAGATGCCAAATCAAAAGCTGACCCTGTTGCCAGCTATCAGTCAGGAAACACGCTGACTGCAAATGATGCTTCTGACCCTGATGCTGGAGCCCTCTGTGTCCAAAAACATGGATCCAGGTCAATTGAATTCTTCAAATTACCCCATATAGATACCATACCCCATACCCCATACCCCATATGTGTTTGTGTGTGTGAGTGTGTGCCCAGCGATAGATTGGCACCCTGTCCTGGGTGTATCTGCCCAGCACCCAAAACATTTTCCCCTGTGAATGGGCATGGGGAACCTCCCCTGTGACCCTAGTAGAGGATAAAGCGGAAGATATGGATGGACGGATGGATGTGTTTTGAGTTGTTACCTTAAAAAGCTAAGTGACTCACGGACAGTGTGGGGAAGATCGTTCCACCATTTAGCAGTGATAAACAATGCAAAGTGTGAATTTGCACCAATTAAAACACAAAATCTCAGCTGTGTTAGGTTCCAATCCCGAGCCGACCAAACAGCTGCGGTCCCGATGCCCTGTTGCCAGCTATCAGTCAGGAAACCCTGATGCTGGAGCCCTCTGTGTGGCAAACGTTTGGGAAGGAAAGCCAACCATGCGAGTGTTGATCATCAATGCTTCCATTTATTATGATTCACAGCTAGTTTATATAGGTAGATGGAAACAAACATAACACAAAACAAGGGCATTCTTCCCACAGTCTGCTAACCAGGTGCATGTGAAAGAACCACAGTTAGTCAATACAACCCATGTCCCAACCGTGTGAAGCTTGAGCCCAATCATTTTCCACAGGACAGTAACTAGCAAACATGTATTTCTCAGCCTTAAGCCAAGGTCATTTAGGCCTTTCACCAGAGAAAGTGAGGCCTTCTAAGGTTCATAAACTCAACATGATTAAAGCCTCATAGTACATTATAATCCATCCATCCATTATCTTTATCCTCTATTAGGGTCGCAGGGGGGTTCCCTATGCCCATCCAGGGGAGAATGTTTCGGGCGCTGGGCAGCTACACCCAGAACAGGGTGCCAATCTATCGCTGGGCACAAACTCACACACACAGATATCACACACTCTATATGGGGCAATTTGGAGAAATCAAATGATTTGATCCATGTATTTGGACTGTGGGAGGAAACCGGAGAACCCGGAGGAAACCCACGCGGACACAGGAAGAACATGGAAACTCCACCCAGATGGGGATTCGAACCAGGGAATCCCTAGTGCTGAGAGGTGAACGTGCTAACCACTAAGCCACCGTACTGCCTAGTACATCATAATAAATGGTTAAATGATAAATTATATGAATAAAATGGATTTAAATGATTAAGAGTAATATAAATATAAACTTTAAAGCATCTGACTAACCAACATCAAAAAATCTATTTCAATCTCTAATATATCAGACAAAGGAGTCTCCATTATACATTACAACCTTACAATCTGCTTAATCCTATGCTTAATCCTATGCTAGTATGCCCATCCAGAGAAAACATTTTGGGCGCTGGGTAAATACATCCAGGACAGGGCGCCTATCGATTGCTGGGCATACTCACTCACTCACTCACTCACTCAGACAGACACACATACACTATATAGGGGCAATTTAGATATAGACAATTTAGAACAGCCAATTTACATTGAATCCATTTTTGGGCTGTGGGAGGAAACAAGAGAACATGAAAAAAACCCACACGGACACAGGGAGAACATGGAAACATCACTCAGGTCGAGATTCAAACCTGAATCCCCAGCACAGAGAGACGTATGTGCTAACCACTAAGCCATGGTGTTGCCTTAAAACCCAAAATGATGACTTGAAATTGTTAGTAATACATTTTTGTCAGTGCCCGAAACGTCCCCCCCCCCCCCCACCACCACGACCCTACTATAGGATGAAGCAGATATTATAAAATAATGAGATAAGATGAACATTTTCTGTAATACTGATATAATATTTATACAAAGAATTTAACCCAATATAGGCAAATTCATCCATCCATTATCTTCCGCTTTATCCTCTACTAGGGTCAGGGCATCAATTTATTACTGGGCACACATCCAAACACACACACACACACACATACACACACACACACACACACACACAAACACACTCTATATGGGTCAATTTTGGAGAATTCGATAGACCTTGATCCATGTTTTTGGACTCTCCACGTGGACACAGGGAGAACATGAAAACTCCATCCAGATTTGGATTCGAACCGGGAATCCCTAGTGCTGAGAGGCGAACGTGCTAACCACTTAGATGATTATCATGTGTTTAGCTTATTAAAACAGCGGTCTTTTATTTTATTCGTATGAAAAGATTATTTAGAAGTCATAATCACTGAAACTATCTCCAACTGGAGACCTGAGCAGTGATTTAAAAAAATCTACCTATCATTATCCTTCTGTTTGCCATTGAATTGTTACCCACACAGACTAAATAAATAGGTTCTTAACTGAGTATTATGCTGAACTACTGACATTACTCTCTAACGTACAGAGATATTTACTGAGAGCAAATAAAGCCTTTGTATGTCGCTCTGGTTCAGAGTGTCCGCTGAATGCTATAAATCCCATGTAAGAAAGAGTTTAAAGACTGGTAATTGGTGGTTCATGTTTACTTACAGAATAAAGATCCTAATTAATACAACGGTTTGTGCATGAATACCAGGAAGCAGCAAAATCATTCTGGGAATCTTAATTAAGATGTGTCATTAAACACGGGCTGCAGAGTTTTGAATTAGTTGAAGAGGTCTGATGGTGGAAGCTGAGATACCGGCAAGTAGCGCATTACAATAATCAAGCCGGGATAGGACTAGGGCTTGAACAAGCAGTTGGGTAGCATGTTCAGTCAAGAAGTGTCTGATCTTCCTGATGTTGTAAAGAAGGAATCTACAAGAACGGGCGGTTTTGATAACATGATCAGAGAGTTTAAGGTGGGAGTCTATTGTGAACCCAATGTTCCGGTCTCCCCAATCGGTTGGGGAGATTGTGGAGCCATCAATTTGGAAGGTCAGGTTGTGGTGGATTGAGGGTTTAGCTGGGAATGTGTGTTTTAAATGTGTGTTTAGACCTAAATGATTTACTTCTTCAAAGAACATGTGGTTGTTGATAGGTATCCAGCCATTATCTTCTGCTTTATCCTCTATTAGGATCGCAGTGGGGTTCCCCATGCCCATCCAGGGGAGAACGTTTCGAGCGCTGGGCAGATAGACCCAGGACAAGGTGCCAATCCATCACTGGGCACACACTCACTCACACACTCACTCACTTACTCACTCACTCACTCACTCACTCACTCACACAAACACACTCTATATGGGGCAATTTTTGGAGAATTCAATTGACCTTGATCCATGTTTTTGGACTGTGGGAGGAAACCCACGTGAATACGGGGAGAACATGGAAACTCCACCCAGATTGGGATTAGAACCCGAAATCCCTAGTGCTGAGAGGTGAACGTGCTAACCACTAAGCCCCCGTGCTGCCCTGTTGATAGGTATAAGAATTATAATTAAAATCTTTAAAAGATGTGTTAATTTGTGTCTGTACACCTAGACCCCACTTTTGAAATACTATAAATTTGTTAGTAACGATACAGACTCAGCATAAACAAATTAATCTGATTAGATAGAAAGTCATTCCATAATTGATTATCGAGAGTCTAACAGCACTGACACTTACTTCACTATTATTTTATATATATTATTATTTATTGCCGGCATCATGATGGAACAGTGGTTAGCATGCTCACGCTGGGGATCCAGGTTTGAATCCCAATCTGGGTGGGGTTTCCATGTTCTCCCCATGTCCGTGCAGGGTTTTTATTCCGTGTTATCCGGTTTCCTCACACAGTCCAAAAAGATGGATTCAAGGTGAATTGGCTGCTCTAAAGTGTCCTAATTTAAATTGCCCCATATAGTGACTGTGCAAGTGAGTGTGTGCCTAGCAATGGATTGCCCCCCTGTCTGAGATCTGCCTATTGCCTGAAACGTTCAATCTTGGATGGGCAGAGGTAATTTTCCCCGAGCGACCCTAATAGAGGATTAAGCAGAATATAAAATATAAATGTAACATTAATATATAACCTCTGCACCTGTGACAATATGTGATAACTATTGCTGTTGTAACTTAATTAATTAGCATTTTATGAATGATGCGTTTAGCGTTTAGATACTTTGCTTAATCCTGACTTCCATCATTGTGTATGTGGGTTGCCACACTTCTTCCTAAAACATGCAAGTATATAAATTAAACCTGATGAACTGTCCCATCGGCGGCACGGTGGCTTAGCGGTTAGCACGTTCGCCTCTCAGCGCTAGGGATTCCCGGTTCGAATCCCCATTTGGGTGGAGTTTCCATGTTCTCCACGTGTCTGCGTGGGTTTCCTCCGGGTTCTCCGGTTTCCTCCCACAGTCCAAAAACATGGATCAAGTCAGTTGAATTCTCCAAATTGCCCCATATAGAGTGAGTGTGTGCCCAGCGATAGATTCCGCCTTGTCCTGGCTGTATTTGCCCAGCGCCCGAGACGTTCTCCCCTGGATGGGCATGGGGAACCCAACCGTGACCCTTATAGAGGATAAAGCAGAAGATAATGGATGGATGGAACTGTCCCATCTGATTTTTGCAGCTAAAATGATAACTAATAGGCTTGTTTATGTATGTTGCCAAACACCATTCGACTCTATCAGAACTGTGGGTGTCCTTGGAGCCAAATAAATAATTTGATTAGAAAAATCATAATCAGTTGTCACTGATTTAACTGGTTAATAACATGTGTTATTAAAGCCATAGATGAAAGCAATATCACACTTGAGCTCCTGTTATGATCCGCAGAGGAATGACAGCTGTGTTGATATTCAGCGCTTACTCTTGTGTGGTATTGTTTAATTGTATTCTATTTATTTCCTAACTGAAGCCAAAGCCCACCACAAGCTAGGTCTTCCCACACATTTTGTGTTTGTTTCGGGTGTGTGTATGTGTGTTGGGGAAGGGGTATAAACATGTTAACAAGTGTTATGTCTGAAACAAAAAGATCCAGTCTTTGACTGTTAATCAGGATCAATTTTTAAAAGTGATTTGCCTCTAGGGCGGCACGGTGGCTTAGTGGTTAGCACGTTAGCCTCTCAGCATTAGGGATTGCCAGTTTGAATCCCAATCTGGGTGGAGTTTTCAATGTTCTCCCCGTGTCTGTGTGGGTTCTCCGGTTTCCTCCCACAGTCCAAAAACATGGATCAAGGTCAAATGAATTCTCCAAATTTCCCCATATAGAGTGTGTTTGTGTGAGTATGTCCAGTGATAGATTGGTGCCCTGTCCTGGGTGTATCTGCCCAGTGCCTGAAACGTTCTCCCCTGAATGGTCATGGGGAACCCCCCGCGACCCTAATAGAGGATAAAGTGGAAGATAATGGATGGATGGATTTTTCTGTATTGGGTTAAATTGTTTCTATAAAAATATATCAGTATTACTTCATCCAATAGTAGGGTCGTTTTGCGCACTGGGCAACTAGGACAACCAGGACAGGGTGCGACTCCATCGTTGTGCACTCACTCACTCACACAGACACAAGCTAGATAGGGGCAATTTAGAGCATTCAATTAAACTTAAATCCATGTTTTTGGACTGTTGGGCGAAACCGGAGAACCCGGAGGAAACCCACATTGGACACTCCACCCAGATTGGGAATCGAACCTAAATCTAAGGCGAACATGGCGAACGAAGCCATCACAAATCTAATAGCAGCTGAACACTTGATGATAAAATAAGATAAGATAGACCTTTATTTGTCCCAAATTTGAAGAAATGATCAAAGCATAGACTTGGTATTCGTTTTAGAGGCACGCTTTTTAAAATGCAGACGTGTTTTTATCTGTCTCTGAAACATGCTTTTCCCTCTCCGGGGCACTGAGTCTCTTATTGAGTGGGACAATGGGGAGCATACGTGTGCAGGCTAAAGCACACTGTGGCCTTCAGGTCCACTGATTGAACTAGGTCAGATCTCGCACATACAGCTTTCTGAATAAGAGGTTTTGTTTGTGTAAAAGACAGTGTTTTTCGCCCTGCAGATATTCACTGCACTTTTCACCAGGATCATATGGCACTACCATATACTTTGCACAAAGCTGGAATGGGACCTGAAACATTGCTACGCATTCTTAGCAAAGGCAGGGTAGAATATTTAGGTTCTGAAATGTCAAAATAATAATATTATAGATTAACCTATATAAATAAATATCTGATAATATAGATTAACCTATTATTAACTGTGATAATATATATATATATATATATATATATATATATATATATATATATATATATATATATATATATATATATATATATATATATATATTGTTTTTGAATACACAGTCTACAATCTAACTCAAATTTTAACAACCAATATCTCACATATATATCTATCCATTCATTATCATCCACTTTATCTTTTATTATACTGTATGTATATATATGTATGTATGTATGTATATATATAGGCGGCACGGTGGCTTAGTGGTTAGCACGTTCGCTTCTCAGCACTAGGGATTCCCGGTTCGAATCCCCATCTGGATGGAGTTTCCATGTTCTCCCCGTGTCTGCGTGGGTTTCCTCAGGGTTCTCCGGTTTCCTCCCACAGTCCAAAAACATGGATCAAGTTAATTGAGTTCTCCAATATTGCCCCATATAGAGTGTGTCTGTGTGAGTGAGTGTGTGCCCAGCGATAGATTGGCACCCTGTCCTGGGTCTATCTGCCCAGCGCCCGAAACGTTCTCCCCTGGATGGGCATGGGGAACCCCACCGCGACCCTAATATAGAAAAAAGCGGAAGATAATGAATGAATGAATAAATATATATATATATATATATATATATATATATATATATATATATATATATATATATATATATATATATATATATATTTAACACTATATACTTATACCCTTTATAAATAAAAACTATATTTTATAATGTGTTTCCAAAATCTTACTACCAGCCCAATGCTACAATACTCATATTTAATGTATTATTTAAAAAAATCAGCTAAAAACTGTTTAAAAACCCCCTTTGTAGTTATGAATATAGCTAAATACTGCATGTCATGTTTAAAGTCAAGCAATCAGATTATTATTGTGAAATAATTCCTGACAGGGTAGTTAATGCAGTACTGGAGCACCACAATGCAGTAATGACCAGATCAGTTTCTTTGTTTCTTTATTAAGATGCAGTGTAATAAATGTTGCTTCTGAAATGGTGCAGAAAAAGCAGTGGAGTTATAGCAATATCTTGTTCAGAAGACTGAATTCTCTAATTGACCAATCAGAATCCTGTATTCAGCATAATGATTCTACAGAGGGGCGGCACGGTGGCTTAGTGGTTAGCACGTTCTCCTGTCAGCGCTAGGGATTCCCGGTTCGAATCCCCATCTGGGTGGAGTTTCCATGTTCTCCCCGTGTCCGCGTGGATTTCCTCCGGGTTCTCCGGTTTCCTCCCACAGTCCAAAAACATGGTTCAAGTCATTTGAGTTCTCCAAATTGCCCCATATAGTGTGTGTATGTATGCGTGTCTGTGTGAGTGTGTGTCCAGCGATAGATTGGCGCCCTGTCCTGGGTGTATCTGCCCAGCGCCCGAAATGTTCTCCCCTGGATGGGCATGGGGAACCCCCCCCCCAAACCCTAATATAGGACAAAGTGGAAGATAATGAATGAATGAATGAATGAATGAATGGATTCTACAGAGGTGGTTGTTCGGCGCAAAGGTCAAAAAGTCTTAGTTTATTGCTCTGTAAAGAGTTCTGGAATACAGCAGCTGCTAGCTTTCCTCAGCAACACTTCCAGCTTTAACCTCGGCTCATTAAACGAGACTGGAAGCAAAAACAACAACTGTGAGAACTCGGAGGAGAAAGCAGGGGTTTTGAAGTCATTTAACCTCATAATGGCCGGTGACATCATTGCATGTGTTAAAGCCATTAGAATGAATGTAAACGACAATTCCTGGTTTTTCCTCCTTAGTCTCATCTTGAAAATACTGCTATGAAATCCTGAAGTTACTTCTGAACTACCAATCATGTATTCTTAAACATCTTAAGAAAAAATCAACTTTATTAATTTGAGAAAATACAGGAAACTTTATATACTAGACATCATAATGGTTCACCACATTATTACCCAACAACAAATCTAACCCTAATGACAAATATTAATTAACTAATAATTGCAAATACATACATGTATGTTAAAAGATTAACATACATCATTCAAGAACATTCATCTATACTATACTGTACTAGGGCGGCACGGTGGTTTAGTGGTTAGCATGTTTGCTTCTAAGTGCTAGGGATTCCCCGATCAAATCCCAATCTGGGTGGAGTTTCCATGTTCTCCCCGTGTCCGCATGGGTTTCTTCAGGGTTCTCCGGTTTCCCGTGTTCGTGTGGGTTTCTTCAGGGTTCTCCGGTTTCCTTCCACATTCCAAAAACATGGATCAAGTCAATTGAATTCTCCAAATTGTGTGTCTGTGTGAGTGAGTGTGTCCCCAGCGATAGATCTGCCCAGCACCCAAGACGTTCTCTCCTGGATGGGCATGGGGAACCCCCCGCGACCCTAATAGAGGATAAAGTGGAAGATAATGAATGGATGGATGGATATCTATCTATCTATCTATCTATCTATCTATCTATCTATCTATCTATCTATCTATCTATCTATCTATCTATCTATCTATCTATATCTATCTATATATATATATATATATAATATATATATATATAAATACTATATATATTTGTCACACACACACACACACACACACACACACACACACACACATATATATATATATATTTTAGGGCGGCACGATGGCTTAGTGGTTAGCACGTTCGCCTCTCAGCGCTAGGGATTCCCGGTTCGAATCCCCATCTGGGTGGAGTTTCCATGTTCTCCCCGTGTCTGCGTGGGTTTCCTCCGGGTTCTCCGGTTTCCTCCCACAGTCCAAAAACATGGATCAAGTCAATTGAATTCTCAAAAAATTGCCCCATATAGAGTGTGTCTGTGTGAGTGAGTGTGTGCCCAGTGTCCTGGGTCTATCTGCCCAGCGCCCGAGATGTTCTCCCCTGGATGGGCATGGGGAACCCCACCGCGACCCCACTAGAGGATAAAGCGGGAGATAATGAATGAATGAATATATATATATATATATATATACTGTATATACAATATTGACTGAGCAGTTTGTCCGGCCATGACATTACAGTACTGACAGTACATTTTTGTCAATTGTATTTTGTATATTGTCAATACAAACACATTTTTGATGGCTTCACATTCATAATACATAATTAATTCAATTTTATAAATTGTGTTTTAGTTACGGTGGTTTAGTGGTTAGCACGTACTCGCCTCTCAAGCACTAGGGATTTTGAACCCGGTTCAAAGTCCCCATCTGGGTGGAGTTTCCATGTTCTCCCCCGTCGCCATGATTCGTTTTCTCCGGGTTCTAGTCGACTTTCCTCCCACGGTCCAAAAACATGGATCAAGTTATGAGTTCTCTAAATTGCCCATATAGAGTGTGTTTGAGTGTTGAGTGTGTACCCATATAGCCCCTGTCCTGGGTCTATCTGCCCAGCGCCCGAGACGTTCTGTCCCCTGGTTGGGCATGGGGAAAAGTCGCGACCCTAATAGAGGATAATTTACGGTGCTCTAGAAAAACAATGAAAATTGTGTTTATAAATTTTATCATTTATATTGTGTTTAAAAATATTGTGTTTATAATTTTAGTTTATAAATTGTGTTTATAAATTTTATCATTTATATTGTGTTTAAAAATATTGTGTTTATAATTTTAGTTTATAAATTGTGTTCTGCAATTTGGTTTATTGAATTGTTAGAGAAAATATATCCCATTACTCACAATCAACAAGCATTTTGAACACTGGACTAAAGTACATCGTAGGTGTGGGGAAGTGGTTAGTACACCTCTCAGTGCAGGGGATCCAGCTTCAGATTTTCATCTGTATGGATTTTGCATGTTCCCCCCATGCCTGAATAGGTTTTTATTCTGGGTTCTCTGGTTTTCTACCAGAGTCCAAAAACATGGATTCAAGGTGAATTGGCCACTCTAAATTTACCCTATTTAGCATGCTTCTGTGTGAATGAATGTGTGATCAGTGATGGACTGGCACCCTGTCCTGGGTGCTGCCCACTGCTGGAAACATTCTCCACTGGATGGGAATTAGAACCTCTAGTTCCTAGTGTAGGATTAAGTGGAAGATGTTGAGATGAGATGACCGTTTGGACTGCATCGTTTAAAGAGTAGAAACTTGATTTTGTGAAGCTTAAGAATAAACATGCTGCACTAAATGCAGCTGTTAGTGTTGAGCTTGCAGTGTGCACGCTATCATCAGAAATGTTTACTGACTTTACAACACACTCATTAGTTAAAACAGTCTTAAAACCCTAATGAAGAGTTAGAGACTCCGAAACAACGCCTAATCCATGTTTATGTTAATTCTTTGACTTTGCTTAAAAAATGGCCTCTTCTGCTGATAAAAGCGGTTCTAAAATAAACCTGTGGTGCAGAATATATGGGTCGTTGAATCCGTACTGATCAAAACCACTGTGGGTGTGGGTGGAGGTGCTGGTTAAGCAGTCAAGATGTTGAGGTAACGCCAAATCAAATCCAAAATGATATGTTGACTTTTACACAATTCTTTATCTGATTGCATTAAAAGGTCCAGCCCTTATGGTTAAATTAACGGTTATTTTAAGCTTGCACATGTTTTTTGGGGGGTTGATAAAGGATATTTGTTGAACTTGTACAACACGCAACATTCATTCATTCATTCATTCATTATCTCCCGCTTTATCCTCTATTAGGGTCGCGGTGGGGTTCCCCATGCCCATCCAGGGGAGAACGTCTCGGGCGCTGGGCAGATAGACCCAGGACAGGGTGCCAATCCATCGCTGGGCACACACTCACTCACACAGACACACTCTATATGGGGCAATTTTTGAGAATTCAATTGACTTGATCCATGTTTTTGGATTGTGGGAGGAAACCGGAGAACCCGGAGGAAATCCATATGGGGATTCGAACCGGGAATCCCTAGCGCTGAGAGGCGAACGTGCTAACCACTAAGCCACCATGCCGCCACAACACGCAACAGTCAATATCAAAAGTTTTTATACCTCGAACGCTGGTGGCCATTTTATGTTTTGGTTGTCTGTCTATCCCTCAGGTTGTGTCTTATTTTTTCTCTTGGAATTTTGTGTAAATTGGAATGAAACATTTACTTGGGCTTAAGGATGAAATGATGAGATTTTAGCTGTTGAAGGGTTTGCTGGGAAACACATTGAGGGATTTGCTCTAAATTTGGTTTTTAAAATGTTTGAGTGATTTTAACCTGGTTCACCTCTCAGCGTTAGGGATTCCCGGTTCGAATCCCAATCTGGGTGGAGTTTCCATGTTCTCCCCGTGTCCGCGTGGGTTTCCTCCGGGTTCTCTGGTTTCCACCCACAGTCCAAAAACATGGATCAAGGTCAATTGAATTCTCCAAATTGCCCCAAATAGATTGCATGTGTGTGTGTGTATGTGTGTCCAGCAATAGATTGGTACCCTGTCTTGGGTGTATCTGCCCAGCGCCTGAGACTTTCTCCCCTGGATGGGCATGGGGAACCTCCCCCCCACGACCCTAAGAGAGGGTAAAGCAGAAGATAATGGATGGATGGATGCATGGATGGATGGCTGGATTTTAACCTCATGTCACTCTCATTCTTTGACCTGCTTGTTCTTACAGGATCAGCCAAAAATTTGGACACATCTCCTTCTTGCTCTATTCTCTATTATCTCCACTTACCATATAGATGGTCTTTGTAGTTTTATAATTACAGACTGTAGTCCATCTGTTTTCCTTGTTTTTGTTAGTCCTCTGTTGGTTCTCTGTTCTCTATTGGTCAGGACCATCACAAAACAGGTATCATTTTGGTGGTGGATTGTTTATTGTCAGTTCTGCAGTGACACTAGTGCAGTTAGTGCAGCGGTGCTGATGTAGTTGCCGGATGTAGTCATTTAAACACCTCAGTGACACTGCTGGGATAAGAATAATGCACCGCCCATCTAATACCTGCTTTTTGGGTACTATTAGGGAACAGAGTGAAAGCGACGTATACAGTTTGTACTGTAGTCCACAATCAGATGGACTACAGTCTGTAATTGTAGAACAACAATTATGTGGAAACAAAAGTGGAACAAAAGTGTGGAACAAAATATGTGGAACAAAAAGTAGGTGTGTCCAAACTTCTGACAAGTTCTGTATATACATCCTTACTAATAACACAGATTGAATTTTAAACTAAAACATGCATTGGTGTTGCAATTAAAATGAACAATTAATCTTTATCCATTCGAATCCCCATCTGGGTGGAGTTTCCATGTTCTCCCCGTGTCTGCGTGGGTTTCCTCCGGGTTCTCCGGTTTCCTCCCACAGTCCAAAAACATGGATCAAGTTAATTGAGTTCTCTAAATTGCCCCATGTAGAGTGTGTTTGAATGTGTGAGTGTGTGCCCAGCGATGGATTGGCGCCCTGTCCTGGGTCTATCTGCCTGGCGCCCGAGACGTTATCCCCTGGATGGGCATGGGGAACCCCACCGCGACCCTAATAGAGGATAAAGCGGGAGATAATGAATGAATGAATGAATTAATCTTTATCCATTCGAATCTCCATCTGGGTGGAGTTTCCATGTTCTCCCCGTGTCTGCGTGGGTTTCCTCCGGGTTCTCCGGTTTCCTCCCACAGTCCAAAAACATGGATCAAGTCAATTGAATTCTCAAAATTGCCCCATACAGAGTGTGTGTGTGAGTGAGTGTGTGCCCAGCGATGTATTGGTGCCCTGTCCTGGGTCTATCTGCCCAGTGCCCGAGACGTTCTCCCCTTGATGGGCATGGGGAACCCCACCGCGACCCTAATATAGGATAAAGCGGGAGATAATGAATGAATGAATGAATGAATCTTTATCCATGAAAATACTTTACATCCATTAACCAAACCCTGATTTCTGTCATTGCAGCGTGTGACAGTAACCATTGGGGTCCTCACTGCACTAACCGGTGTCAGTGTAAAAACGATGCACTTTGTAACCCCATCACGGGGGCATGTATTTGCAAAACCGGCTACCATGGGTGGCGCTGCGAGGAACACTGTGAGGCAGGTAACTATGGCAACAACTGCCAGCAGAAATGCCAGTGCCAGAACAATGCCACCTGTCACCACATTACAGGAGAGTGCACATGCAGTCCAGGCTACACAGGAGCATTGTAAGTCATATGCACATCATAATTAACAAAATCCGAATATGGAGCAGCTTCGGTAGTAACCATGTCTTGTTGTTTCCCTTACAGTTGCGAGGATCTGTGTCCTCCAGGCAAACATGGGCAGCAGTGTGAAGAGCGCTGCCCCTGCCAAAATGGTGGAGTGTGCCATCACGTTACAGGAACGTGTTCCTGTCCTGCTGGTTGGATGGTAATTGCACTCAATAAACAGTAATATATTTTTTTACAAAGCTTCAAAAATTTTTATAAATTATGGAATAGGATCCATGTATCCATCATCTTTTCATTAATCTTATATTAGGAGCTAGGGTTGTGGGGTGGAACGTTTCAGGCACTGGGCAGATACGCCCAGGACAGGGCATCTGTCTGTTTCTGGACACACACTAACTCACACAGACGCACACTAAATTTAAAGCAGCCTATGCACCCTAAATAGTGGAGGGAAACCAACTCTGTCTGTAAGGCAGAATCTCTAAACAGTTTTGAGAAACTACTTAAGACGCATCTCTTTAACAAATACCTGTTGTAAAAAAAAAAAAAAAAAAAAAAAAAAAAAAAGGGGGGGGGGGGGCAATCAGCTTCGAATTTACAATCAGGTTTGCTGAACTTACAGTATAGTTGGTTTTCTCCATGGCTTCTGACTTGTGGTGTTCTCATTTGTAAGCTAAATGACTAAATGTAAATGTAAATGTAAAAAAACCCTCACTCACACAGACACTGTGACACCATGGAGTTTCCACCCAGATTGGGATTCGAACCTGATTTCCAGTTACTGATAGAACGTCCAACCATTAAGCCTTAGTATTTTTAGGGTGTATGGCATTAATTTCAATGTCAGTTTCTGTTTTTTTATGACACTGTATACGAACAATAACACTAATAGAACACTAAAGGGTGGGAGTACCAATGTTGCTTTGATCATGTCATTCTATAGGGAACAGTGTGTGGACAGCCTTGCCCTGAGGGTCGTTATGGTAGGAACTGTCTGCAGGAATGCCAGTGTCACAATGGAGGTACCTGTTCCTCCTCTACAGGCGAGTGTGCCTGCAGTCCAGGTTACACCGGGGAAAGGTAAAACCCTTGTTTCAGTCAACTTCTCTTTTTAACAAACATTGTACAATGAATATGAGTATATGCTTATTGGCCGTATATGCTTACTCCCCGTGTCCGCGTGGGTTTCCTCCGGGTTCTCCGGTTTCCTCCCACAGTCCAAAAACATGGATCAAGTCAATTGAATTCTCCAAATTGCCCCATATAGAGTGTGTCTGTGTGAGTGAGTGTGTGCCCAGCGATGGATTGGCGCCCTGTCCTGGGTGTATCTGCCCAGCGCCCGAAACGTTCTCCCCTGGATGGGCATGGGGAACCCCACCACGACCCTAATAGAGGATAAAGCGGGAGATAATGGATGGAATTAATATTCCATAATATAATCCATCTATCCATTATCTTCCGCTTTATCCTATATTAGGGTCGTGGGGGGGGGGGGAGGTTCCCCATGCCCATCCAGGGGAGAACGTTTCATGCTCTGGGCAGATACACCCAGGACGCCAATCTATCGCTGGGCACACACTCACTCACTCACACAGACATGGGGCAATTTGGAGAACTCAATTGATTGATCCATGTTTTGGGACTGTGTGAGGAAACCGGAGAACCCGGTGGAAACCTACGCGGACACGGGGAGAACATGGAAACTCCAACCAGATGGGGATTAGAACTGGGAATCCCTAGTGCTGAGAGGCGGATGTGCTAACCACTAAGCCACCTTAATTAATTAATATTATTAATTAATTATAAAAAATTAAAGAAGGTTGATTAACTTCATTAATCATCTGCCCTCCACCTGAGTGCTATTTTTGAACTATTCTAAACATCTTTTATCTTTACGTCATCATAAAGTTTCCTGTTTTAGTTTTAGAACAATTTATGGTTTAGTCAGTTGAATTGAATTCCTTTGGCGGTAAGCGTGTGAGTTTATTTATAGTTTATCGTGATTGGTCGATATGCTGAGTGGAGTACTTGTGCAAATGAGACTGGGACACACAATGTTATTAGTATCCATACAAGATCAATACATAGAAACATAGACAAACCTCACAGCAAGGTCATGCATTAATTAAGCAGGCAAGTCAACTGTCCCTAATTGGTGGTGTAAAAAGGCCAGCTGTGCTTTTGTTGGGGTATTGGCAAGAAGGCGCACTAGACAACACATAGTATATTTCTTATCTAAATGAAAACACAGAAATTAGCTGAGGTTTGGTATTTGTTACAAATTTTTATCTGATTGTATTTTTGCACTCATTTTACAACTACATCTAGAATGTGGACAAAAATGATTCTACAACTATATTTGCATCTACACCCATGTACTGGTTACATCATACACCCCCTGCCATTTTGTTTAAAGCTATGTGGGAATGAGATTTGGGTGTTTCGAGTGAAGTTCAGCTTTATTTAAAAAAAGGAAGTCAATATCAGTGTTTGGCAAACATAAAGAACCAAATCCATATTTTAATAAATCTTATATTTTCTTACCTTTTAATTTAAATAAATCTTAAAAAATCTTGGAATTTCAAGTAGCCGTTTAACAAAAATTAGTTTTGTGTTTCTTAGATGAGGTTGATTACTTTTGTTTTATTTATTTATTGTTTTCCGTGGGTCACTGGGGGTTGGGGGTGGGTGGGGGGGTTCCCCTGCCCATCCAGAGAGAAGATTTCGCATGCTGGGCAGATACACAGAAAACAAGGCGCCAATCCATCATTGGGTGCACACACACACACACACACAAAAACACACTCTATATGGGCCAATTTAGAGCATTACCTTTAATTTTTGTTTTTGGACCGTGGGAGAAATCCAGAGAACACGGAGGAAACCCATGCGGACCCAAGGAGAACATGGAAACTCCACCCAGAGTGGGATTTGAACCTGGATCCCCTGTGCTGAGAACCAAATCTGCTAACCACTAAACCAATTGCTTGTGTTGCCTCTTTTGCATTACAATTATTCATTCATTCCTTATCTCCCGCTTTATCCTCTATTAGGGTCGAGGTGGGGTTCCCCATGCCCATCCAGGGGAGAACGTCTTGGGAGCTGGGCAGATAGACCCAGGACAGGGCGCCAATCCATCGCTGGGCACACACTCATTCACACAGACACACTCTATATTGGGCAATTTGGAGAACTCAATTGACTTGATCCATGTTTTTGGACTGTGGGAGGAAACCGGAGAACCCGGAGGAAACCCACGCGGACACGGGGAGAACATGGAAACTCCACCCAGATGGGGATTCGAACCGGGAATCCCTAGCGCTGAGAGGAGAACGTGCTAACCACTAAGCCACCGTGCCGCCCGCATTACAATTAGAGCCACCTAATTGTGTCTTGATTTTAAATTTGCGTTTGGTTCAACAAGCTTTAAAATGTGTCTTGCATTTTAGTCTTGGAACCCAGTGCAAGAGTAGAAAAGACATTGTTATCACTCTCTATTTGTGTATTGAACATCTGGACACAAGGACCATCTCAATTTTGTCTGTTAATTAGCCAGATGAGCTCTATGCATAAAGGCATCAATTGTACTAGACTTTTTGCTTTCCAGCTTCAAACACATTATTCATGGAACCTGTTATTATTTAGCCAGTGAATGTATGAAGTGAAATTGTGAGACTGCTCCTTGTCCTGTTTTTGGATTTATACCACTGTGTTTGCACTGCGAAGCATCATAAACGATCATATTTACAACTCCTGTCATCTTATTTCCACTGATGTATAATTCATGTCGCTGGGGCAGTTCATCTAGTTAAGGAACAAAATACGTAAGGCTGCATCGTTTAGGAATTAGTGGATATTGCTGTCAAATTTGGTTCACTTTAATCAGAAACGGGGGCCTGCTGTAAAAATGAGCCGAGACTGTGGCATCTAGCCCTGTTCCCATAATTACCAGTATCAAAGTGTATGCACCATATACTTAGGCAAGCCAGGGAATGACAGGAATAGCACTGCAAGTGCACTTTTATAAGTTAATAAGTGCTTTGGCTAAAACAGACGTCACAAAAGCTTCCGACCAACTCTAGCAAGCCCCATACCACCACACCCTTTTGACTGCAAATAATCCTGGTGAGCTACGCATGTGTGTCTGAGAGATATCGAAGAAAATCACTGAAAAATCAGGAAGAATTAATAATTAATATAATATAATAATTCATTTTAAGATTTAAAATTAAATTATTATTAAGATAATTATTCCCAGCGATAGGTTGGCGCCCTGTCCTGGGTGTATCTGCCCCGTGCCCGAAACGTTCTCCCCTGGATGGGCATGGGGAACCCCCTCCCCCCCCGCGACCCTAATAGAGGATAAAGCTGAAGATAATGAATGAATGAATTAATTAAGATAATTAATTTTGTAATTATAAAATACCGGGCGGCACGGTGGTTTAGTGGTTAGCACGTTCGCCTCTCAGCGCTAAGGATTCCCGGTTCGAATCCCCATCTGGGTTGAGTTTCCATGTTCTCCCCGTATCTGCGTGGGTTTCCTCCGGGTTCTCCGGTTTCCTCCCACAGTCCAAAAACATGGATCAAGTCAATTGAGTTCTCCAAATTGCCCCATATAGAGTGTGTCTGTGTGAGTGAGTGTGTGCCCAGCGATGGATTGGCGCCCTGTCCTGGGTCTATCTGCCCAGCGCCCGAAACGTTCTGCCCTGGTTGGGCATGGGGAACCCCCAGCGATCCTAATAGAGGATACAGCAGAAAATAATGGATGGATGGAATTATAAAATGTAATAAAATAAACTCTGTGTGCTGTTCCGTTGATCTATGCTCAGCATAACAAGCTACCCCTGCCAAATATTAATATGATCGATTTTCATGTGAGATATGTTGTTACGGCATGGGGAACCCCCAGCGATCCTAATATAGGATAAAGCGGGAGATAATGAATGAATGATTTTATAATTATAAAATACCAGGCGGCACGGTGGCTTAGTGGTTAGCACGTTCGCCTCTCAGCGCTAGGGATTCCCGGTTGGAACATGGAGTTTCCATGTTCTCCCCGTGTCCGCGTGGGTTTCCTCCAGGTTCTCCGGTTTCCTCGCACAGTACAAAAACATGGATCAAGTCAATTGAATTCTCCAAATTGCCCCATATAGAGTGTGTCTGTGTGAGTGAGTGTGTGCCCAGCGATAGATTGGCGCCCTGTCCTTGGTGTATCTGCCCAGCGCCTGAAACTTTCTGCCCTGGTTGGGCATGGGGAACCCCCAGCGATCCTAATAGAGGATACAGCAGAAAATAATGGATGGATGGAATTATAAAATGTAATAAAATAAACTCTGTGTGCTGTTCCGTTGATCTATGCTCAGCATAACAAGCTACCCCTGCCAAATATTAATATGATCGATTTTCATGTGAGATATGTTGTTACGGTATCTACAGCCAGTGCGACCCTACAAGAGACATCTGACTGAGCTATGTATGTTCTGCATGGACTTCAGATCAGTGGGAATCACAGTGAATCGGCCAGTGTCCATTTGTTCCCGTCCGTTCTGCAGACCGTTGGTTTTGGTACAGCTTAGGTCGAGCCCATCTGCATGGCTAATGGAAAAGATAGCCATGTCCAAATAGCATGGCTTGACGTTTTCCAGCTTGACACAGTCATTTATCAAAACCAGTACGTTCTATATCACAGGACTGGTGTTCTCTATTAAATTAATTCCTTTATTCCATGGAGGGAATGCACATCCGGAGGAGGGATCCTTCAACAAGTGGCTTATGATGAGTTGCAGCTTTCACACAGGAACCTGGTAGAACATATGGCCCATATTACTAAGCTTTCCACGTTTACTTTCTTCTTTGGAATCAACATTCTGGACAGATAATAAAGCAATACTGAATAAATGGTTTAAATTCATGGTCTGAGAATGGTTTAAAAACATCCTCATGTCTTTTATTGGGTACATGTACCGGGTTGATTTAAAAAAAGTAAAAAAAAAACTATTTTAGAATTTAAAAACAATAGAACTTACACATTAGATGAGGTTATATGTGTAGAATGACAAATAGATGACCTAAATCGGTTTCAATGACTTTTGTCAAATGCTGATGAATATGCATTCATTCATTCATTTATTCATTATCTCCCGCTTTATCCTCTATTAGGGTTGCGTGGGGGGGGGTTCCCCATGCCCATCCAGGGGAGAGCGTCTCGGGCGCTGGGCAGATAGACCCAGGACAGGGCGCCAATCCATCACTTGGCACACACTTACTCACACAGACACACTCTATATGGGGCAATTTGGAGAATTCAATTGACTTGATCCATGTTTTTGGACTGTGGGAGGAAACCGGAGAACCCGGAGGAAACCCACGCAGACACGGGGAGAACATGGAAACTCCACCCAGATGGGGATTCGAACCGGGAATCCCTTGAGCTGAGAGGCGAACGTGATAACCGCTAAGCCACCGTGCCGCCGATGAATATGCATTTAATACTTAAATTTAAAGCTTTTTTTAAATTGTCATATACACACATAGAAACATATTTTCCTGCGCAATGAAATTCTTACTTTGCCGTCCGCCCTGGATGAGTAAGAAAAGTAAATATAGTAATAATATATTTTAAAAAAATGTATATCTATATATAAACCAGAAAAAAACACACACACTCTATATACATATTGTAAGGTTATTTACATTGTGCAAGGCCGATGGGGAGGGTAGAATTTAGTGCAAAAATGCTTTAGGTCTATGAGGTGGTCATCAGCTCAGCTGTTCATGAGTCTAATGGTCGTGGGGAAAAAAGAGTTCTTTAATCTGCTGGTTTTGCATTTCACACTTCTGTACCTCCGACCTGATGGTAGAAGTGTGAATAGTCTGTGTTGGGGGTGTGTTGGATCTTTGATGATGGATGATGATGATGCAGAGAGGGTTGTTTTATCACAGTTATTTTTGTGGCAGCTTTGACCACACTCTGCAGGTGTTTGCGGTCCTTTACATTTGTGAAGTTACAGTTACATATATGTATATATATATATATATATATATATATATATATATATATATATATATATATATATATAGGGATCATTCATTCATTCATTATCTCCCGCTTTATCCTCTATTAGGGTTGCGGTGGGGTTCCCCATGCCCATCCAGGGGAGAACGTCTCGGGCGCTGGGCAGATAGACCCAGGACAGGGCGCCAAACTATATATATAGCGCTAGGGATTCCCGGTTCGAATCCCCATCTGGGTGGAGTTTCCATGTTCTCCCCGTGTCTGCGTGGGTTTCCTCCGGGTTCTCCGGTTTCCTCCCACAGTCCAAAAAACATGGATTAAGTCAATTGAATTCTCAAAAATTGCCCCATATAGAGTGTGTCTGTGTGAGTGAGTGTGTGCCCAGCGATGGATTGGCGCCCTGTCCTGGGTCTATTTGCCCAGCGCCTGAGACGTTTCTCCCTGGATGGGCATGGGGAACCCCACCGCGACCCTAATAGAGGATAAAAAAAGCGGGAGATAATGAATGAATGAATATATATATATATATATATATATATATATATATATATATATATATATATATATATATTTAGAATGGGGCAGCACAGTGTCTTAGTGGTTAGCACGTTCTCCTCTCAGCACTAGGGATTCCCGGTTCGAATCCCCATCTGGGTAGAGTTTCCATGTTCCATGTCCACGTGGGTTTCCTCCAGGTTCTCCGGTTTCCTTCCACAGTCCAAAAACATGGATCAAGTCAATTGAATACTCCAAATTGCCCCATATAGAGTGTGTTTGTGTGAGTGAGTGTATGCCCAGTGATAGTTTGGCGCCCTGTCCTGGGTGTATCGGCCCAGCGCCCAAAACGTTCTCTCCTGGATGGGCATGGAGAACCCCCCCCCATCCCACCACCACAACCCTAATAGAGGATAAAGCGGAAGATAATGGATGGATGAATATATTTAGAATTTTATCCAACCTTTTTAACTTTGAATACAGTAAAACACATTTTTTCTGTAATACTTCCTATATATTTCTAATCATTACTTTTTTATGGTTTCAGCGTTTAGAGCTGAACCTCCTGCTAAAAAAATGCAATATACTCAAGGCAGTGTGGGTTGCGGGGGGCGGTGTTCCCCATGCCTATCCAGGAGAGAATGTTACAGGCTCCCAGAACAAAGTGCCAATCTATCGCCGGGCACACACTTACTCACACACACACAATATCACACTATATGGGGCAATTTAGAGCATTTAATTTAAATACATATTTTTGGACTGTTGGAGAAAACCAGATAAAACCCATTGGGACAAAATGATAACATGGAAACTCCACCCAGATGGGGATTCGAACCTGGATCCCCGGCGCTGAGAGGCGAACATGCTAACCACTAAGCCACCGTGCCGCCCTACTGTACTATTGTCTTTACTAACTTGCAGTATGTGTGCCTTGACAGATGCCAGGATGAATGTCCGATTGGGAAGTATGGTGTGAACTGCCGTCAAACATGCCGCTGTGAAAATGGAGCCGAGTGCTACCACATCAGTGGGGCGTGTCTATGTGAAGCAGGCTATACAGGTGAACTGTGTGAAACACGCATGTGCTCAGAGGGTGTCTATGGCTTCAAGTGTGACAAGAAGTGCCCATGCCATGCCCTAAACACTCAAAGGTGAGAAACATTCATTCATTCATTCATTATCTCCCGCTTTATCCTCTATTAGGGTCGCGGTGGGGTTCCCCATGCCCATCCAGGGGAGAACGTCTCGGGCGCTGGGCAGACACACCCAGGACAGGACGCCAATCCATCGCTGGGCACACACTCACTCACACACACACTCTATATGGGGCAATTTTGAGAATTCAATTGAATTACCGCGCTACTAGGGTCGCGGTGGGGTCCAGGGGAGAATATTTCCAGCGCAGGGCAGATACACCCAGGACAGGGTGCCAATCTATCGCTGGGCACAGACTCACTCACATAAACACACTCTATATGGGGCAATTTGTAGAACTCAATTCACCTTGATCCATGTTTTTGGACTGTGGGAGGAAACCGGAGATCCCAGAGGAAACTCACGTGGACACGGGGAGAACATGGAAACTCCACCCAGATTGAGATTCGAACCAGGAATCCCTAGCGCTGAGAGGGAACATGCTAACCACTATAGCACCATGCCATCCAATCCACCCATCCATACATCCATTATTTTCTGCTTGTCCGGGGTTCGGGTCGCAGGGGCAGCAACCCAAGTAGAGAGGCCAAGATCTCCCTCGCCCCGGCCACCTCGACGGAGAAGGTGCACAGCGCCGTACCGTGGTTGAACGCGGAAGGAGAGTCCAAGAGACACTGGGATAAAATCCAAAACTAGAATTTATTAAAACGTGGTGACGGGACACCAACAGAAAGGGGGGAACAAAGTAACATTTGGGTGTAAAAACCACAAACAAAGACGTGCGCCGACTTGAAGGAAAACGGAAACTAAATAACAAACCAACTAAACACGTGCACAGAAACAAACCAATCACCCAGCTAAGACAATTAAAGACCAAACGAGGGACAGGTGCCCCAGGCACCTGTGACACATACATAGTTCAATTTTATTTTATTTTTATTTTATCTTTATTCTATTTTTCCTTTATTCTACTTTGTCCTTTCAACAAATTTTAACTTTATGAGGAGATGTGGTTCAAATGTCCGTCTTTCCCCGGGAGAGGGCGGCTACGCGGAGTTGTTGCGTACAACCGCTCGCGTCTAGTGAGCGCTCCCCGGGTACCGACCACGCGGGGAATAAAGCGTGCGCCGGTCCACGGAAAACACTCCCACGAGTGCGACCCACGCGAAGACAATGTGCAGCGCCACAACGTGGTTGAACGCGGAAGGAGAGAGAGACACCGGGATAAAATCCAAAAGTAGAATTTAATAAAAATCGGTGACGGGACACCAACGAAAAGGGGGAACAAAACGAACACAATAACATCGCGTATGAAAACCACAAAACAAAGACGTGCGCCGACTTGAAGGAAAACGGAAACTAAATAACAAACCAACTAAACACGTGCACAGAAACAAACCAATCACCCAACTGAGACAATTAAAGACCAAACGAGGGACAGGTGCCCCAGGCACCTGTCACACATACATAGTTCAATTTTATTTTATTTTTATTTTATCTTTATTCTATTTTTCCTTTATTCTACTTTGTCCTTTCAACAAATTTTAACTTTATGAGGAGATGTGGTTCAAATGTCCGTCTTTCCCCGGGAGAGGGCGGCTACGCGGAGTTGTTGCGTACAACCGCTCGCGTCTAGTGAGCGCTCCCCGGGTACCGACCACGCGGGGAATAAAGCGTGCGCCGGTCCACGGAAAACACTCCCACGAGTGCGACCCACGCGGAGACAATGCGCAGCGCCGCAACGTGGTTGAACGCGGAAGGAGAGAGAGACACCGGGATAAAATCCAAAAGTAGAATTTAATAAAAATCGGTGACGGGACACCAACGAAAAGGGGGGAACAAAACGAACACAATTACATCGCGTATGAAAACCACAAAACAAAGACGTGCGCCGACTTACAGGAAAACAAAGACTAAATACAAAACGAACCAAACACGTGCACAAAACAAACCAATCACCCAACTGAGACAATTAACACCCCAAACGAGGGACAGGTGCCCCAGGCACCTGTGACACATACATAGTTCAATTTTATTGTATTTTTATTTTATCTTTATTCTATTTTTCCTTTATTCTACTTTATCCTTTCAACAAATTTTAACTTTATGTGGAGATGTGTTACCAATGTCCGTCTTTCCCCGGGAGAGGGCGGCAACGCGGAGTTGTTGCGTACAACCGCTCGCGTCTAGTGAGCGCTCCCCGGGTACCGACCACGCGGGGAATAAAGCGTGCGCCGGTCCACGGAAAACACTCCCACGAGTGCGACCCACGCGGAGAAAATGCGCAGCACCGCAACGTGGTTGAACGCGGAAGGAGAGAGAGACACCGGGATAAAATCCAAAAGTAGAATTTAATAAAAATCGGTGACGGGACACCAACGAAAAGGGGGAACAAAACGAACACAATAACATCGGGTATGAAAACCACAAAACAAAGACGTGCGCCGACTGACAGGAAAACGAAGACTAAATACAAAACGAACTAAACACGTGCACAAAACAAACCAATCACCCAACTGAGACAATTAACACCCCAAACGAGGGACAGGGGCCCCAGGCACCTGTAACAAGATGTCATGTATACCATGTATATCTACGCATGTGACCAATAAACCTGATTTGTTTTGATTTGAATACTGTTTCGTGTACTTAATATTAGGGGTGAGCTGCAATATTCGCTGATTTGACGATTCGATTCGGAGAACCGTAGTCGACTATGAACCTCATAGTCGAATGTACCATTTTGAGCACATGGGGGTGCCCATGGCTGCTGCTAAGCATTAGTTTTTACATGAAATGTCTTTGTTTTCGTTATATATATAGCCTTTTGTCAAATCAAATCATCCTAATTTCTGTTAATATTTTTTTTTAAATGATGTGTGCGCTTTAACAATAGGCTACACATTAATAAAGCTCCCCCCAAACGAGGATCCCATTTACGGTGCTCTAGAAAAACAAGTAAAATATATTTAAAAAATCTTTTTTAAAAACCACGCTTATAGCGCCATCTTGTGGTGAAATTTTAACTGATTCGACTATCAGTCGACTATAGGGAAAATCTGACGAATCAGATTCGACTATGAAAATCCTTAGTTGAATACACCCCTACTTAATATACCTCAAATCTTTTCAGTTTCGTTCTCTTGTCTTCTTCCTTCCCATTTCAGCTGCCACCCTGTATTAGGTGAATGCATATGCCAGCCTGGTTGGTCAGGAATTTACTGTAATGAGACCTGTACTCCTGGATTTTATGGAAAGGAGTGCCTGCAGGTGTGCCAGTGTCAGAACGGAGCAGACTGCCACAGTGTGACTGGGAAGTGTATCTGCGCTCCAGGCTTCAAGGTAAAAAAAATTGCTTCATTCGTGAGTAACTTTAAAAGTAAGCTTTGATTAGATGATATACTTCTCTTGAGTATTTTGGTCGTTTACATTAACGCATGGGATTTAGGATGTTCTAGTTACTGCTCAGGGGCGGCACAGTGGCTTAGTGGTTGGCACGTTCACTTCTCAGTCGTGGGGATCCAGATTTGACCACTGTCCATGTGACACACACCCACCTGGCCAAAAAAGACTTCGTAGATTACACTCTTCGTAGACTTTTATAGACTGTAAATCTAACGCTGCTAAGCCTAAACATCATTTGAAACTAGATTCTGGATGTTCTTAGTGGAAGACCTGAGTACGTCTGGATCAGTAGTAACATTTTCAGCATCATTACACTGTGTGCTGTGTGTCCTCAGCCATTTACTCTGCTGACTATAAAAAAGGAGCCAGTTGAGGTGGTTGGGGCATCTGGTAAGGATGCCTTCTGGGCAGCTCCCCAGGGAGGTGTTTCAGGCAAGTCCAGTTGGGAGGAGACCCCGGGGAAGACACGCTGGAGGGATTATATCTCCCAGCTGGTTGGGGAACACCTCTGGGTTCCTCCAGTTGAGCTGGTCAAGGTGGCCGGGGCGAGGGAGATCTTGGCCTCTCTACTTGGGTTGCTGTCCCTGCGACCCGAACCCCGGACAAGCAGAAAATAATGGATGTATGGATGGGTGGATTGGGTGGCATGGTGGTATAGTGGTTAGCATGTTCCCTCTCAGCGCTAGAAATTCCTGGTTCGAATCTCAATCTGGGTGGAGTTTCCATGTTCTCCCCGTGTCCATGTGGGTTTCCTCTGGGTTCTCCGGTTTCTTCCCACAGTCCAAAAACATGGATCAAGGTGAATTGAGTTCTCCAAATTGCCCCATATAGAGTGTATCTGTGTGAGTGAGTCTGTGCCCAGCGATAGATTGGCACCCTGTCCTGGGTGTATCTGCCCTGCGCTGGAAATGTTCTCCCCTGGACCCCACCGTGACCCTAGTAGCGGATAAAGCAGAACATAATGGATGGATGGATGGACTATAAAAACATACTTAATTAGACACCTTATTCAAAATCTATTATACTAGAGTCGTTATATTGATTGATTATTGAAGTGTATTTTTATTAAGTGAATAATTTAATGACTCATTATTTTTTAGGGTGTGGATTGCTCTGTGCCCTGTCCTAAAGGAACCTATGGAATAAACTGCTCTTCTGCTTGCACTTGTAAGAATGGAGCCACATGTTCTCCAGTAGATGGATCCTGTACTTGTAAAGCAGGTAATGTATTTGTTTTGATTAATTATTTGATAATTGATTGATTATTATTATACTTGGCACGGTGGCTTAGTGGTTAGCACGTTCGCCTCTCAGCGCTAGGGATTCCCGGTTCGAATCCCCATCTGGGTGGAGTTTCCATGTTCTCCCCGTGTCTGCGTGGGTTTCCTCCGGGTTCTCCGGTTTCCTCCCACAGTCTAAAAACATGGATCAAGTCAATTGAGTTCTCCAAATTGCCCCATATAGAGTATGTCTGTGTGAGTGAGTGTGTGCCCAGCGATGGATTGGCGCCCTGTCCTGGGTCTATCTGCCCAGCGCCCGAGACGTTCTCCCCTGGATGGGCATGGGGAACCCCACCGCGACCCTAATAGAGGATAAAGCGGGAGATAATGAATGAATGAATGAATGAATGAATTATTATACTTTTATTACAAATATCAGAACACTTATTATATACACAGTCCAGTTTCTAATGGTTTCCTTTTTGAACGCAGGTTGGTATGGAGTGCACTGTTCTATAAACTGTCCTAGCGGCACATGGGGACTTGGTTGTAATCTTACCTGCAAGTGTGGGATTGGAGGAGCATGCAACGCTCTGGATGGACGCTGCACCTGTGCTCCAGGCTGGAGAGGAGAGCGATGTGACCTGCATTGTCCAGTAAGTACAAAACAAACAGGTACGATTGGCAAAATCACATTCTGATCGTGGGCGCCACTCTGGCACCCCTGCTTTACAACGCTGGGCATCCAGGTTCGACTCCCTATCTAGTGGACTTTCCATGTTCTCCCCATGTCTCCATGGCTTTCCTCCCACAGTCCAAATATATGGATTCAAGGTGAATTAGCTGCCCTATCTAAAATTGCCCCGATATAGTGCATGTGCATGATATAGGTGGCTTAGTGGTTAGCACGTTCTCCTCTCAGCGCTAGGGATTCCTGGTTCGAATCCCAATCTGACTTTCCATGTTCTCCCCATGTCTCCATGGGTTTCCTCCCACAGTCCAAAAATATGGATTCAAGGTGAATTAGCTGCTCTAAATTGCCCTATCTAAAATTGATATAGTGCATGTGGGCGGCACGGTGGCTTAGTGGTTAGCACGTTCTCCTCTCAGCACTAGGGATTCCCGGTTCGAATCCCAATCTGGGTGGAGTTTCCATGTTCTCCCCATGTGTCCATGGCTTTCCTCCCACAGTCCAAAAATATGGATTCAAGGTGAATTAGCTGCTCTAAATTGCCCTATCTAAAATCGATATAGTGCATGTGGGCGGCACGGTGGCTTAGTGGTTAGCACGTTCTCCTCTCAGCGCTAGGGATTCCCGGTTCGAATCCCAATCTGGGTGGAGTTTCCATGTTCTCCCCGTGTCCATGTGGGTTTCCTCTGGGTTTTCCGGTTTCCTCCCACAGTCCAAAAACATGGATCAAGGTCAATTGAGTTCTTCAAATTGCCCCATATAGAGTGTGTCTGTGTGAGTGAGTGTGTGCCCAGCGATAGATTGGCGCCTTGTCCTGGGTCTATCTGCCCAGCGTCCGAAACTTTCTCCCTGGATGGGCAACCCGAAAAAAGAGGATAAAGCAGAAGATAATAGATGGATGGATGGATGGATGGATGGATAGCGCATGTATGTGTCTGTCTGTGTAAGTGAGTGTGCACAGCCATGGTTGATGCCCTATCCTGGGTGCCCCGCCCAGTGCCTGAAACGTTCTCCCCTGGATGGGCATGGAGACCCCCCCCCCCCTTCCGCAAACTTAGTCCCTTGTTTTGGATTAAGTGGAAGATAATGAGATGAGATGTAACAAATAGCTTTATCTACTAAACATTACTTTGCATCCAGAGTATGTTACACCCACTTCTGTGCCATGGTCACCTTCCCCCAAATTCCAATCACGTGCATGCCATTAACGTTAATTAGGGGCAATTTAGAGCAGTCCATTTTACCTTGAATCCATGTTTTCGGACTATGGGCGGAAACCGGAAAACCTGTAGAATGTGGTCAATATCCATGTTGGAACAAGTCAATTGAGTTCTCCAAATTGCCCCCTATAGAGTGTGTCTGTGTGAGTGAGTGTGTGCCCAGCGATAGATTGGCGCCCTGTCCTGGGTCTATCTGCCCAGCATTCGAAACGTTCTCCCCTGGATGGGCATGGGGAACCCCCCCACGACCCTAATAGAGGATAAAGCGGAAGATAATGAATGAATGAATGAAAGGGTCAGGGGGACAAGGTCCAGGGGCTCTCCATTTAAGGGAGAATGTTTCAGGCGCTCGGCAGATACACCCAGGATAGGGTGCAAATCCATAACATAACACACACAATATAGGGCAGTTTAGAGCAGTCAATTCACCTTTAATACATGTTTTTGGACTGGAAACCCAGGTGGACACAGGGAGAACATGGAAACTCCAATTAGGTCTGGATTTGAACCTGAATCCTCAGCACTAAGATTAAAAATAAGGAAAGCTAGCTTTGTATAGCAGAATGTCTTGATATTTAAACCCAGTTGTTGACGGTGTGATTGGGGTCTCTTTAGGATGGGACATATGGCATGGATTGTCGGGAACGCTGTGACTGCAGCCATGCGGATGGATGTGATCATGCCACTGGACACTGCCGCTGTCTCGCAGGCTGGACAGGTAAGGGTTAGCTATTTCAACAATACAAACAAACAGCTAGGAATTTACACGGTGTTTAACGTTGTAGTAAGCAATAAGGCACTCAAGGTTGTGCATTATTGTTAATAAATCACGGGGTTTATCACAGAGGTGTTATTAGACCTCATTCCTGTGATTTATTTACAATAATGCACAACCTTTAGTGCTGTATCGCTTTTATAAAACTATTACAAACACAGTATATTAAAAAATAAACAAGGTTTGATTTATAAATGTGTTTATTGACTGCAAAATTGCTATTAAACTGGTTAGCACGTTCGCCTCTCAGCGCTAGGGATTCTCGGTTCGAATCCCAATCTGGGTGGAGTTCCCGTGTTCTCCCCGTGTCCGCATGGCTTTCCTCCGGGTTCTCCAGTTTCCTCCCACAGTCTAAAAACATTGATCACGTCAATTGAAGTCTCCAAATTGCCCTGTATAGAGTGTTTGCCCAGCGATAGATTGGCGCCCTGAAACGTTCTCCCCTGGATGGGCATGGGGTACCCCGTCCCCTGGCGACCCTTTCATTCATTCATTCATTCATTCATTCATTATCTCCCGCTTAATCCTCTATTAGGATCGCGGTGGGGTTCCCCATGCCCATCCAGGGGAGAACGTCTCGGGCGCTGGGCAGATACACCCAGGACAGGGTGCCAATCCATCACTGGGCACACACTCACTCACACAGACACACTCTATATGGGGCAATTTTTGATAATTCAATTAACTTGATCCATGTATTTGGACTGTGGGAGGAAACCGGAGAACCCGGAGGAAACCCACGCAGACACAGGGAGAACATGGAAACTCCACCCAGATGGGGATTCGAACCGGGAATCCCTAGAGCTGAGAGGCGAACGTGCTAACCACTAAGCCACCGTGCCGCCCCCGGCGACCCTAGTAGAGGAAAAAGCGGAAGATAATGAATGGATGGATGTATATACATAGATTTAATACATCTACAAAACTGTATCGATGTAAAATTATGTTTAATGTACAGTAGCGGTCAAAAGTTTAGACACACTTCATTTTTGTTCGGCTTATTGTCTTTGTCCATGTTATCAGAACTTTGTCGTTCTACAATTCCAGCCTATTTGTGGACTACAGTACATGTGTTTCCCATCGTTACTCTGTTCTCTAATGGTCAGGACCCCAATAGTACCACCACAGAGCAGGTATTATTTGATTGGTGCATTATTCCTATCCCAGCAGTGTCACTGAGGTGTTTAAATGAAACTACAGCAGCACTGCTGCACTAAAACCCCATCACCACATCAGTGTGACTGCAGAACTGATAATACACCAATCCACCACCCAAATGATACCTGTTCTGTGATGCTCTTGACCGATAAAGAACAGAGAACCAAAAACATGAGAACAGGTGAACTACAGTCTGTAATTATAAAACTACAAATTCCATCTATATGGCAATTGGAGGAAATTAGGGGGTGTGTCCAAACTTTTGACTGGTACTGTTTATAAAGTGTCAGCTGTGATATTGCTGATGAAAAGTTTTCATTCACAAAGCTTATTTTTATTTATTTATTTCTTACTTTGTAACTATTTTTCAGCCTTTTTTTTTGCCCCTCTCTTTTCTCTTGCATATTCTTCCCACCCTACCCCTAAAATTTGCCCTCGTTTCCTCCACCCCTCCTGGTTTTCTGCTCTTCATCCGTCTTCACTCCTCCCTTTTCCTGCCTGAGATATCCTCTATGCAGGCAGCATATTGATGATGTTACGTATTTAGCCAACCCCCTTCAAAACGCAGGCATTTTTTTCAGAGCTACTTATCTAAAGTTTGTCGCCAGCTTTTCCCCATCGCCTAGCAACAGTCGTGGGTCCTCAAAGAGGCCTTTGTTCCGTGTGCTGGCAGAGTGATCCATTACAATGTTGCTTACCATAACCCAGTCTGATGGGGAGAAGACTCAGGGGGACACATACAATACCTACGTGATTATTAAACCCTGCTCAGCTTGTTAGACTTTTATTTACAGCCTGAGCTATGAGCTATGAACATGAAGCACTGACAAGATTCTCACCGACTTCTACACGGAGTTGATATTTAAGTATATTTAAATAAGATCCGAATTTTTACATAAAAGTTTTACCAACAGAAATTACTAGATTTTTTTTTTTTACATACACATTTTTATGTGGTTCAAGCTTTCTTCCACACATTTTGCCCTTGATCGTGATGCGACATGATCCACCATCCAGTCCATGGTGGTACCATTAATAATTCCATCCATCCATTATCTTCCGCTTTATCCTCTATTAGGGTCGCAGTGGGGTTCTCCATGCCCATCCAGGGGAGAACGTTTCGGGCGTGGGCAGATACATCCAGGACAGGGCGCCAATCTATCGCTGGGCACACACTCACTCACACAGATATCACACACTCTTTATGGGGCAATTTGGAGAACTCAGTTGACCTTGATCCATGTTTTGGACTGTGGGAGGAAACCGGAGAATCTGGAGGAAACCCACAGACACTGGGAGAACATGGAAAGGGGGAGAACATCTCGGGCGCTGGGCAGATACATCCAGGACAGGGCGCCAATTTATCGCTGGGCACACACTCAATCACACAGATATCACACACTCTATATGGGGCAATTTGTAAAACTCAATTGACCTTGATCCATGTTTTGGACTGTGGGAGGAAACCGGAGAATCCAGAGGAAACCCGCGGACACGGGGAGAACATGGAAACTCCACCCAGATTGGGATTCAAACCGGGAATCCCTAGTGCTGAGAGGCGAACGTGCTAACCACTAAGCCACCGTACCGCCCCCATTAATAATTTATTCATTCATTCATTCATTATCTCCCACTTTATCCTCTATTATGGTCGTGGTGAGGTTCCCCATGCCCATCCAGGGGAGAACGTCTCGGGCGCTGGGCAGATAGACCCAGGACAGGGCGCCAATCCATCGCTGGGCACACACTCACTCACACATACACACTCTATATGGGGCAATTTGGAGAACTCAATTGGCTTGATCCATGTTTTGGGACTGTGGGAGGAAACCGGAAGACCCGGAGGAAACCCACGCGGACACAGGGAGAACATGGAAACTCCACCCAGATGGGGATTCGAACCGGGAATCCCTAGTCCATTAATAATTATTAATCAAAAATAATGTATCATTATTAATAATTATTAATAATTATTAACAATTATTATTAATAAATCATTTTAATATAGGGCGGCACGGTGGCTTAGTGGTTAGCACGTTCGCCTCTCAGCGCTAGGGATTCCCGGTTCGAATCCCCATCTGGGTGGAGTTTCCATGTTCTCCCCGTGTCTGCGTGGGTTTCCTCCGGGTTCTCCGGTTTCCTCCCACAGTCCAAAAACATGGATCAAGTCAATTGAATTCTCAAAAATTGCCCCATATAGAGAGTGTCTGTGTGAGTGAGTATGTGCCCAGCGATAGATTGGCACCCTGTCCTGGGTCTATCTGCCCAGCGCCTGAGACGTTCTCCCCTAGATGGGATGGGCATGGGGAACCCCACCGCGACCCTAATAGAGGATAAAGCAGGAGATAATGAATGAATGAATGAATTTGAATGTATCTCACCACCATCTCATTTTTGCGTTTGTGTGGTTTCTCTTGCAGGTATTCACTGTGATAGTGTGTGTGCCGAGGGCCGCTGGGGACCAAACTGCTCTCTGCCCTGTAACTGTTTGAATGGAGCGTCCTGTTCTCCAGATGAAGGCACTTGTGAATGTGCGCCTGGCTTCAGAGGATCAACCTGCCAAAGAAGTAAGTGTTTTATCTGTGATTTATTAATGTTTTTAGAACCTCAGAAATAGATGAATACTGCAATGCCGTGACTGTAATGTAGGCTTTTCTAATCACAATCACACATCCTAATCTTTGTAAAGCAATATGAGGCTCTGACGTACTGCTCTTGTGTGTTCAGTCTGTTCTCCGGGTTACTTTGGGCACCGCTGCAGTCAGGCTTGCCCACAGTGCGTCCACAGTAACGGCCCCTGTAACCATGTCTCAGGTCGCTGTGACTGCCTTCCTGGATTTAAAGGCACGCTCTGCAATGAGGGTGAGATATATGACTTTTTAATGTTTTTTGATGTCGGCGGCACGGTGGCTTAGTGGTTAGCACGTTCGCCTCTCAGCGCTAGGGATTCCCGGTTTGAATCCCCATCTGGGTGGAGTTTCCATGTTCTCCCCGTGTCTGTGTGGGTTTCCTCCGGGTTCTCCGGTTTCCTCCCACAGTCCAAAAACATGGATCAAGTCAATTGAGTTCTCCAAATTGCCCCATATAGAGTGTGTCTGTGTGAGTGAGTGTGTGCCCAGTGATGGATTGATGCCCTGTCCTGGGTCTATCTGCCCAGCGCCCGAGACGTTCTCCCCTGGATGGGCATGGGGAACCCCACCGCGACCCTAATAGAGGATAAAGCGGGAGATAATGAATGAATGAATGAATGAATGTTTTTAGCACATTCACCTCTCAGCGCTAAGGATTCCCGGTTCGAATCCCCATCTGGGTGGAGTTTCCATGTTCTCCCCGTGTCCGCGTGGGTTTCCTCCGGGTTCTCCGGTTTCCTCCCACAGTCCAAAAACATAGATCAAGGTCAATTGAGTTCTCCAAATTGCCCCATATAGAGTGTGTGTGTGTGTGTGTGTGTGTGTGAGTGAGTGTGTGCCCAGCGATAGATTGGCGCCCTGTCCTTGGTGTATCTGCCCAGCGCCCGAGACGTTCTCCCCTGGATGGGCATGGGGAACCCCACCGCGACCCTAATAGAGGATAAAGCAGAAGATAATGAATGAATGAATGAATGATGTTAATGCCATATTTTTAAATAGGTTTGAGTAAAGGCAAAAACAAATACTAAACAAAAACTAAATACTGAAAATACTAATTTATAAATCTCTGCAGCACAGAGTATTAGGGTTAGGGTATAGGGTTATGGTTCGAGTACCAAAAATAGTTCCTTGCTAGCTGTAAATGTATATTCTTTCTCTTTAAGTGCCATAAAAGTCATTATCATTGACTACAATTCACTTTTATGTAATTCATGTTCTGACTTAAGAAAATGATAATACAGTTCTGGTCAATATCCTTGTTTAAAACATTTACATAATATGACATTTTTCATATTATATATGGGCGGCACAATGGCTTAGTGGTTCGCATTGTCCGTGTGGGTTTCCTCCGGGTTCTCCGGTTTCCTCCAACAGTCCAAAAGAAAGGATCAAGGTCAATTGAATCCTCCAAATTACCCCATGTAGAGTGTATGTGTCTGTGTGTGTGAGTGTGTGCCCTGCGATAGATTGGCGCCCTGTCCTGGGTGTATCTGCCCAACGCCCAAAACGTTCTCCCCTGGATGGGCATGGGGAACTCCCCCACGACCTTAGTAGAGGACAATAGCGGAAGATAATGGATATATATATATATTACCCAGCGATGGATTGGCTCCCTGTCCTGGGTCTATCTGCCCAGCGCCCGAGACGTTCTCCCCTGGATGGGCATGGGGAACCCCACCGCGACCCTAATAGAGGATAAAGCGGGAGATAATGAATGAATGAAATGAATGAATGAATGAATGAATGAATATATATATATATATATATATATATATATATATATATATATATATATATATATATATATATATATATATATATATGTATATATATACACTGTATATATATATATATATATATATTATTTCGGGTGCTGGGCAGATACACCCAGTGCCAGTCCATTACTAGGCCCTTACTATAATGGGCAATTTAGAGCAGCCAATTTACCTTTAATCCAGGTTTTTGGACTGAAACCGGAGAACCCGGAGGAGGAAGCCCAGCAGGCACAAGGAGAACATGGAAACTCCACTTAGATTGGTATTTAAACCTGTTCCCAGCACTGAGAGGAACGGAGACGTTCTAACCACTATACCATTGTGCCTGCTTATTTAACTATTATATCTTACAATAGGATAAATACACTAAATACTTATTGTGGTATAACATTATTTCACACGTATTCTTATATTTTCTTGGTGTAACTTGTGCACTAACACTGCAGTACACTTTGTACTAAAAGATAATGTCAATAAATGCAAATTGTAAAAAAGTTACCATGAATGTTTGTTTTGAATAATGACTTTAAGGGCTGATCTAATGATTGTTGGTTTATTTTGTGTTGGATCAGTGTGTCCCAGTAGCAGGTTTGGGAAAAGCTGTGGCTCAATATGCACCTGCACCAACAATGGCACGTGCAACCCTATCGACGGCTCGTGCCAGTGCTACCCGGGGTGGATCGGTAGTGACTGCTCACAGCGTAAGTACCTCACACAGTTATTCACTTTCTCCAAAGTCTGCAAAAAAGCCTTTAACCCTAATTTCTCCAAGCCTGCTGTGTCATGTTTTCTGACCCCAAATCTCGAGTTGTGATACTTCTTATTCAGCATCTGCTAAATGATCTACTGAAAAAGAACTGGAGACAGGATTTGCCAAACACAAATTATAGTCAGACTGGCTTGAGAAACCACAGACACATAAAGACATTTAGAAACAGCTTTTTAGCAGCACCCATCTGAACCCATCTGCAACTGAGGCTTGCCCTCTCTGCTCTCTCTTAATTCTTCTTCTTCTTAAGTCAATGCACAGACACCCAGACAATTAACACAAAGAAAGCTGCAGATGCGTTCCATTTCCTCACCCACAACCTCAGCTCTGCCTTTTATTAACAAATCAGCATCTACTTACATTACATTACATCAACTACAACCTCTACATTTTTACTGTGACTATACCTATGATATTATTATTATGATTATGATTATTATTATTATTATTATTATTATTATTATTATTATTATTATTATTATTATTATCATTATTATTATTATTATTATTATTATTATTATTGGGCTGCACGGTGGCTTAGTGGTTAGCATGTTCACCTCTCAGCGCTAGGGATTCCCGGTTCGAATCCCAATCTGGGTGGAGTTTCCATGTTCTCCCACGTGAGTTTCCTCCGGGTTCTCCGGTTTCCTCCCACAGTCCAAAAATGTGGATCAGGTCAATTGAGTTCTTCAAATTGCCCCATATAGAGTGTGTCTGTGTGAGTGAGTGTGTGTCCAGCGATAGATTGGCGCCCTGTCCTGGGTGTATCTGTCCAGCGTTCTCCCCTGTATGGGCCTGGGGAACCCCCCGCGACCCTAGTAGAAGATAAAGCGGAAGATAATGGATGGATGGATTATTATTATTAATATTATTATTATTATTTGTATTTTTATTATTTGTATTACTGCT
Source organism: Corydoras sp. C115 (assembly GCA_019802505.1). Classification (NCBI taxonomy): domain Eukaryota; kingdom Metazoa; phylum Chordata; class Actinopteri; order Siluriformes; family Callichthyidae; genus Corydoras; species Corydoras sp. C115. The sequence goes on along the minus strand of JAFMOC010000053.1, from coordinate 414,054 downwards.
GTAATAATTATATCACTACTGCTAATAATAATAATAATAATAATAATAATAATTACACATGTGTTCTTATGTATATGCATATATATTGATATTATGTATTGTATAACATATTTTTAAAAATCTAAACTGTATACACATCTTAGTAATGTGCATTTTTATTAGTTTTTATAAAGTATTTATTATTCTCCTGTTGTGCATACATTGTCCATTTTATCACTTTCATTCATTCATTATCTCCCGCTTTATCCTCTATTAGGGTCGCGGTGGGGTTCCCCATGCCCATCCAGGGGAGAACATCTCAGGCGCTGGGCAGATACACCCAGGACAGGGCGCCAATCCATCGCTGGGCACACACTCACACACACAGACACACTCTATATGGGGCAATTTTGAGAATTCAATTTACTTGATCCATGTTTTTGGACTGTGGGAGGAAACCGGAGAACCCGGAGGAAACCCACACGGACACGGGGAGAACATGGAAACTCCACCCAGATGGGGATTCGAACCGGGAATCCCTAGCGCTGAGAGGCGAACGTGCCAACCACTAAGCCACCGTGCCGCCTCATTTTATCACTTATGTCATATAAATGTATTTTGTAGTTTATGTTTCTCTGCACACTTTGTAACGTTCTATTTACTCAGTTCTCTAAAGGCCGGCTCCCCCACAGAGCTCATATTATTTGGTTGTAAGCGTTGACAGAGGTGAAGCAGACGGTCTCTGTCGCCCTCTGCAGTCTGTATACAGAACTTTCCCAACCACGTCTTTTATAGTAAATGTTTTAAAATAAACATGTGTTTATTTATCTTTCTAAACTTTACCAGTCTTAGTATTTTAAGGTCGAACAACAAATCAATACGTTGTTCTTAAAACGTTTCAAAAAATGAAACCAGATTAAAAGCTGATTTATTTTGCAGTGATGTTGATAACTACAATACACATCCTGACAATTCACAAGTCCATTCATCCATTATCTTCTGCTTTATCCTCTATTAGGGTCGCGGGTTCCCCATGCCCATCCAGAGGAGAATATTTCAGGCGCTGGGCAAATACACCCAGGACAGGGCGCCAGTCAATCGCTGGGCACACACTCACTCACACAAACACACTCTATATGGAGCAATTTTGAGAATTCAATTGACTTGATCCATGTTTTTGGACTGTGGGAGGAAACCGAAGAACCCAGAGGAAACCCACGCGGACACGGGGAGAACATGGAAACTCCACCCAGATGGGGATTCGAACCGGGAATCCCTAGTGCTGAGAGGCAGATGTACTAACAATTCACAAGTCTGTTGTATTATTTGAACATTTACCTGAACACATTATTCACTGGCCTCAAACTAAAACTGTGTAAATCCTCATTTCACTTGTATGGTCATTTCCACATTCATTAATAATGCCTTTAAGGGCGCGGTAGCTTAGTGGGTAGGGCATTGGGCTGTCAAGCTGAAGGATGGGGATTCAAATCCCAGGTCCACTGAAGTTACCAATGTGGGTCCTTGATCAAGGTCCTTAACCCTCTTTGCTCCAGGGATGATGTGATTAACCCTGTGTTCACCTTGTAAGGCGCTTTGGATAAAATTGTCTGCTAAATGTTTATGCTTACTGATTATGTTCAAAAGCTTTTTGGGTGCCAGCCCTAAATAGGACTCATCTACTCATCTACCTAGGGCACCTGTCCCTCATGAGTGTACTTATTGACTCCGTTGGGTGATTGTTTTTTTTTGGTGCACGTGATCGGTTGTGTTTTGTATTTAGGTTCCGTGTTCCCCTTCCCCCGTGCACATCTTTATTATTATTTTCCCCGTCGTCTCGTTTGTTTGTTACCCTTTCTGTTGGTGTCCCTACAATTTTTTAATGAATAAATTCCCCTTATTGCTTTATGTCCTGGTGTCTCCTAACTCCCTTCAGCGCTTACACATGGTTCGGCGCTGCGCATTTCTCCGCGCAGGCGTTCCGTGTTAGTGTTTACAGGCGTTTCGGCGTTACTCCGCGCAGCCGATTCTTGTAAACGCTTTCAGGCGCTTCGGCCTGCGCATTTACTCCGCGCAGCCGAGTTCCGGGTAAGGCAAGCGAGCATGTGACAATCAGTATACTTTAGCTAATACGATTTTAGAATAGAGGTGAAATGATTGGGCACGGTGGCTTAGTGGTTAGCACGTTCGCCTCTCAGTGCTAGGGATTCCCGGTTCGAATCCCCATCTGGGTGGAGTTTCCATGTTCTCCCCGTGTCCGTGTGGGTTTCCTCCGGGTTCTCCGGTTTCCTCCCACAGTCCAAAAACATGGATCAAGTCAATTGAGTTCTCTAAATTGCCCCCTATAGAGTGTGTTTGAGTGAGTGAGTGTGTACCCAGCGATGGATTGGCGCCCTGTCCTGGGTCTATCTGCCCGGCGCCCGAGACGTTCTCCCCTGGATGGGCATGGGGAACCCCACCGCGACCCTGATAGAGGATAAAGCGTGAGATAATGAATGAATGAATGAATAGAGGTGAAATGTTTCAAATGTATTATTCTGACTTTTTCAAATCTTAATGTTTAATTAAACCAAGTTGTATTATTTAACCTTGAATTTGTACCACGTGTCTGTTCTAGATTTAGTCACAACAATATTATCCTGTATTGTAATGCACATTGTGTGTTCGGCATTGCAGCATGTCCTCCTGGTCACTGGGGCCCCAACTGCATCCACACGTGTAACTGTCATAATGGTGCTTACTGCAGTGCTTATGATGGAGAGTGCAAGTGTATGCCAGGATGGACTGGCCTTTACTGCACACAACGTGAGTCTTCCACTTTCAGTCTCCTATTAGATTCCAGTTTATGGTGTAGCAACTGTAAATTTCATTGCTGTTTATAATTTAATAAGTATAATTTTGCTAATCAAAATATAATGCCGTATAATGTTATAATCACAAGGTAAAAAAATGGAATCCATAATTGCTCTAGAGTGCTCTATAGTGTATAAACCACAAAAACAGACCATTAAAAATGTAAATTATAAATGTACTTCTTCGAGTCCAACTAGTTTGCAATCATACATTCATCTTATCTCATGTTATTTTCTGCCTAAAACTCTACTTGGGACTAGGCACTTGGGGGGGGGGGGTTCCCATGCCCAACCACGGCAGAACGTATCAGACACAGGGCACACACTCACTCACATAAACACACATGCACTACATGGTCGCAATTTTAAATTTAGAGCTGCCAATTGACCTGGAATCCATGTTTTTGGACTGTGGGAAAAACCTGGAGACACCCACATGGACACGTCCACCCATGTTGGGATTCAAACCTGGATCCTCATTGCTGAGAGATGGACGTGTTAACCACTAATCCACCATGCCGTCCTCATACATGTTCAATTTATTCATTCATTATCTTCCGCTTAATCCTCTTCCAGGTTAACTCACACACACACAATATGGGGCAATTAACTGCATTCAATTTACCTGGGTGCGGTAGCTCAGTGGGTAGGGCATTGGGCTATCAATCTGAAGGTTGAGGGTTCAAATCCCAGGTCCACTGAAGTTACCAATGTGGGTCCTTGAGCAAGACCCTTAATCCTCATTGCTCCAGGGATGCTGTGATTAACCCTGTGCTCACCTTGTAAGTCGCTTTGGATAAAAGCGTCCAATAAATGACCAAATGTAAATACTGTGGGATGAATCAAGAGAACCCAGAGGAAACCCATGAAGACATGGTGAGACCACGGAAACTCCGCTCAGAATGGGGTATCGAACCTGGATCCCCAGTGTGGAGTGGCGGACGTGCTAACCACTAAGCCACCATACCTCCCTCATACACGTTAAAATATATATAAAAAATAAGGCAATCAGTCAGGAAATAATTAATAAATTAAATTAATACGATGAATAATGATAGTTATGCAGATGTCCATGCAAAGCATTACAGTATGCATGGCACAATATTCATTACATTAAAATAACTTTGTAATGGAAATGCCTGTCCATTATAGGCAGTTTTTTTTTCACAGAGTTGCTACACTTGTCTGGTTTTGTCTGTTGTGTTTGTTGTTTGTTGAGTAACTAATTGTTCAGTTTTTGAATGAAGTGGTGCTGTGTGCAGTGCCGACAGACAGTAGCACCACCTGTAATCAGTTTCCTCCTCAACACGTATGATTGAAGTGGATGTGTACGCATTGCAGGCTGTCCGTTAGGTTTCTATGGTAAAGACTGTTCCCAGACCTGTCAGTGTCAGAATGGTGCAGACTGTGACCACATCTCTGGGCAGTGTACCTGCCGCAGAGGCTTCATGGGACGACACTGTGAACAAAGTGAGTGAGCAGGGTGTGGAATTCTATAGAGCTAGAGTCAATGATGTTTTTCTAATGTAGGGGTGTCCAAACTACACTGTTCCTTTTTATAAAGCATTATAAAGAATTGTCTCTGCTTAATAAGAAATGAGTGGTGCTGTTAACAAATTATAATAAGAATACATTTAACTAAATTATTCATTCATTCATTATCTCCCGCTTTATCCTCTATTAGGGTCACGGGGGGTTCCCCATGCCCATCCAGGGGAGAACGTCTCGGGCGCTGGGCAGATAGACCCAGGACAGGGCGCCAATCCATCGCTGGGCACACACTCACTCACACAGACACACTCTATAGGGGGCAATTTGGAGAATTCAGTTGACTTGATCCATGTTTTTGGACTGTGGGAGGTAACCGGAGAACCCGGAGGGGAAGAACGTCCCGGGACATGTGTCCCGGTTCGAATCCCATCTGGGTGGAGTTTCCATGTTCTCCCCGTGTCCGCGTGGGTTTCCTCCGGGTTCTCCGGTTTCTTCCCACAGTCCAAAAACATGGATCAAGGTCAATTGAGTTGACCAAAAACATGGATCAAGGTCAAAATTGCCCCATATAGAGTGTGTCTGTGTGAGTGAGTGTGTGCCCAGCGATGGATTGGCGCCCTGTCCTGGGTCTATCTGCTCACCGCCCGAGACGTTCTTCCCTGGATGGGCATGGGGAACCCCACCGCGACCCTAATAGAGGATAAAGCGGGAGATAATGAATGAATGAACGAAACAATGTGCTCTGGAAACCGGTGAACCCGGAGGAAACCCATGTGAACACGGGGAGAACGTGGAAACTCCACCCAGATTGGGATTCGAACCGGGAATCCGTAGATTGTAGAACATGCTAATGTGCCGCCCTGCTCATAAATATAAACTGAGCAAATATAAAAAAAAAAACATTGCTGCCTCAGGAATACATCACTCATAAACTCATCAGCCGCCACTAATAATCCTCATTTTAATTCAGTTTGAAAGATGATATAAAGCCTGCCCCTAGACAATTCTCACTTTCAAGGTGAATCTGTTTATTAGTTTTAAAGTAAGTTAAGATTCGAGATATAATCAAATGAGCCCACAGGAAAGGTGAAACAACTGGCAGTCTGCCTGTTAGTTAATAAATTAGAGTTTATTCATACAAATGTATTCTGGCACATCATTTAATACTTTGTCTTGCATTAATCTTCGGTCAGAATAGTTCGGACACCCCTAATTGTTTGAATGTCTTTTATCCCTGGGTGATGGTCATGTAGAGCGCCTCAGGTAAAGAGATGCTGGTGATGATGAGGTAACCTCATTTTTGTCTGTGCTCCCAGAATGCCCTCCTGGTACATACGGTTTTGGGTGCCGACAGATGTGTGACTGCCTCAATAACTCCACCTGTGATCACATGACTGGCAATTGCTACTGTAACCCTGGCTGGAAGGGTGCACGCTGTGATCAAGGTAAGTGACGTTTGGAAGTAAACTCATTTGATTGATGTTTGTGAAGATTAATTATGTCAGTAAAATGACTTTGCTTATTAAATGTACGAAGAAATATGATCAAGTTTTGCCCTCCTCTCGTCTTGCGCCTGTAGTTGGTGTTATCATCGTAGGCAACCTCAACAGTCTTACCAGTGCAGCCGTTCCAGTGGACTCCTATCAGATTGGTGCCATTGCTGGAATCATAGTCCTGGTGCTGATGGTGCTCTTCCTCCTGCTCCTATTCATCATATACAGAAAAAAGCAAAAAGGGAAAGAGACTGCCATGCCTGCTGTCACCTACACCCCTGCCGTCCGAACAGACTATACTGTTGCAGGTCAGTACACTTATACGTTGTACTTGTAAAAATTTGGTGTCTATTGATTTTTAGAGGAAATATATTGTGATTGGCGGCACGGTGGCTTAGTGGTTAGCACGTTCGCCTCTCAGCGCTAGGGATTCCCGGTTCGAATCCCCATCTGGGTGGAGTTTCCATGTTCTCCCCGTGTCTGCGTGGGTTTCCTCCGGGTTCTCCGGTTTCCTCCCACAGTCCAAAAACATGGATCAAGTCAATTGAATTCTCAAAAATTGCCCCATATAGAGTGTGTCTGTGTGAGTGAACGTGTGCCCAGCGATGGATTGGCGCCCTGTCCTGGGTCTATCTGCCCAGCGCCCGAGATGTTCTCCCCTGGATGGGCATGGGGAACCCCACCGCGACCCTAATAGAGGATAAAGTGGGAGATAATGAATGAATGAATATATTGTGATTGCTACATGAACCCTATGTTCTTGATCTATGAGATTCCATCCATTATCCTCCGCTTTATCCTATATTAGGGTCACGGGGGGGGTTCCCCATGCCCATCCGGGGGAGAACGTTTCAGGCGCTGGGCAGATACACCCAGAACAGGGCGCCAATCTATCGCTGGGCACACACTCACACACACAAACACACTCTATATGGGGCAATTTGGAGAACTCAATTGATTTGATCCATGTTTTTGGACTGTGGGAGGAAACCGGAGAACCCGGAGGAAACCCACGCGGACGCGGGGAGAACATGAAAACTCCACCCAGATTGGGATTCGAACCGGGAATCCCTAGCGCTGAGAGGCGAACGTGCTAACCACTAAGCCACTGTGCCGCCGATCTATGAGATTCATTCATTCATTATCTCCCGCTTTATCCTCTATTAGGATCGCGGTGGGGTTCCCCATGCCCATCCAGGGGAGAACATCTCGGGCGCTGGGCAGATAGACCCAGGACAGGGCGCCAATCTATCACTAGGCACACACTCACTCACACAGACACACTCTATATGGGGCAATTTGGAGAACTCAATTGATTTGATCCATGTTTTTGGACTGTGGGAGGAAACCGGAGAACTCGGAGGAAACCCACGCGGACGCGGGGAGAACATGGAAACTCCACCCAGATGGGGATTCGAACTGGGAATCCCTAGCGCTGAGAGGCGAACGTGCTAAACCACTAAGCCACCGTGCCGCCGATCTATGAGATTGATCGTGTTTATTTCTTTACTTTATTTATTTTTAATCTGGTACCAAGTTTTTTTTTCTTTCTATTTAGACTCAGTGCCGCAGACAAATGAGGCCCCTCCAAATAGTAACTACTTCTCTAATCCCAGCTATCATACACTTGCTCAGTGTACCAGCCCATCTCATGTAAACAACCTGCCCTATGGAAAGGTAAGCCCTCATTGAATTGAGTTTGCTTTCTAATATTTCTCATTGGCATAGATTCAGTTTGCCAAGTCCCTGCCATTTCCATACAAACCCCATTACCAAAAAAAGTTAGGACCCTTTTAAAAATAAAGTCTGAAAACTAACTCCATTCTATTTAAATGTTAACTATTTTAGTAGTTGATGCTCGCAACACTCTCAAAAGTTGGAACAGAGGCATGTTATCCGCTGCATTATATTACCTTTGAATTATACTGCTTAATATTTTAAGAATTGAATATTGGTTGTAGAACTTTTGTCCAGTTTTGTTTGAACAATTCTTAATGTAAATGATTTTCCTTCTTATAATGTACATGCATGTTCAAAAGAGGACAGGTTTAAATTGCATTCATTCATTCATTCATTCATTATCTTCCGATTTATCCTCTATTAGGGTCGCGGTGGGGTTCCCCATGCCCATCCAGGGGAGAACGCCTCGGGCGCTGGGCAGATACACCCAGGACAGGGCGCCAATCCATCGCCGGGCACACACTCACTCACTCACACACACACACACACACACACACACACACACACACACACACACACACACTCTATATGGGGCTCAATTGAGATGCATGTCCTCGGACCATGGGAGGAAACCGGAGAACCCGGAGGAAACCCACGCGGACACGGGGAGAACATGGAAACTCCACCCAGATGGGGATTCGAACCGGGAATCCCTAGCACTGAGAGGCGAACGTGCTAACCACTAAGCCACCGTGCCGCCGTTTAAATTGCAGGTTTCCAAAATACCAAACTTCCACATAATGGTACCTACACCTATATAGTAGCAGTAAAACATTGGGACACTTTTCCTTTTTGCTCCACTTATTGTCCATGTTTTCAGTTACACTTCCGGTAAAGATGGATTTTGTAGTTCTACAATTCCGGGCTGTAGTCCATCTGTTTGTAGACTACAGTACATGTGTACGTCCCCTTTACTCTGTTCTCTTATGGTCAGGACCCCAATAGTAGCACCACAGAGCAGGTATTATTTGGTTGGTGCATTATTCCTATCCCAGCAGTGTCACTGAGGAGTTTAAATGAAACTACAGCAGCACTGCTGCACTAAAACCCCCTCACCACCTCAGTGTCACTGCAGAACTGACAATAAACAATCCACCACCCAAATGATACCTGCTCTGTGCTGGTCCTGACCAACAGAGAACAGAGAACCAACAGGGGACTAACAAAAACAAAGAAAACAGATGGATTACTGTCTGTAATTTTAAAACTACAGAGTCCATCTATATGGTAATATATTGGAAATAGACAGTAGAGCAAGAAGGGGGCGTGTCCCAACTGTTGACTGTATACTGTATGCTGTATGGATATAATCTATTCCATAAGCGTTGATGCAACCTCTTTCTTTGCTAACAGTCTGGTTTAGGGGTGAGCTGCAATATTCGACGATTCGACGATTCGATTCGGAGAACCGTAGTCGACTATGAACCTCATAGTCGAATGTACCATTTTGACCACATGGGGGTGCCCATGGCTGCTGCTAAGCATTAGTTTTTACATGAAATGTCTTTGTTTTCGTTATATATATAGCCTTTTGTCAAATAAAATCATCCTAATTTCTAGAAAAAAAAGGAAGAAGAAAAACAAAAAAAAGGTTTTCTTTTGTTAGAAAAACAAGTAAAATATAAAAAAATAAAATCGTTTTTTAAAAACTACGCTTATAGCGCCATCTTGTGGTGAAATTTTAACTGATTCGACTCAGTCGACTATAGGGAAAATCTGACGAATCAGATTCCACTATGAAAATCTTTAGTTGAATACACCCCTAGTCTGGTTAGTCTTTTTTCATCTTTGGCATGTAACATCTGACATATGTTTGTAACTTATGTAACATAAGTTGACACTTTATTTATCTGACCACAGAGCACATTTCACCATCATTGTGTCTAGAAAATATAAACAAATATATTGCAAAGAAATTCGATTTCAGCAATCTAGAAATTAGATAGCTGTCCTATACATTGATCAAAATACACATCATAAGACATTTGTCTTCCATTTTTGACATGGTAGGCCAAAAATAACCAGTTATTTGTTAACCTGAAGAACGTGGAGCAGCGAAAGAGGCCGGCGCTGACAGAGCACACTGGAACTCTGCCCGCTGACTGGAAACAAGGCAGCTGCTTCAATGAGCTCGGTGAGTCATGGGATTTGAAAGCGAATGTTTTTCTGGTACTTTTCCTTTGATAATGACAAGCTCACTCAGAAGGCAGTTCCTTACATGTGCTGAGACTTCTTTTAATAAAAGTTACAGATAAACAGGTTAAACATATTCTGTACTATTTAATTGAACAACATGAAACACACAAAATAATATGTAATTAATAGATATAAAGCATGGCTTAGTGGTTAGCATGTTCTCCTCTCAGCACTAGGGATTCCCGGTTCGAATCCCAATCTGGGTGGAGTTTCCATGTTCTCCCCGTGTCCGTGTGAGTTTCCTCCGGGTTCTCCGGTTTCCTCTCACAGTCCAAAAACATGGATCAAGGTCAATTAAATTCTCCAAATTACCCCATATAGAGTGTGTGTGTGTGTGAGTGAGTGAGTGCCCGGCGATAGTTTGGCACCCTATCCTGGGTGTATCTGCCCAGCGCCCGAAACGTTCTACGTTTTCATTACATTTAGTCATTTAGCAGATGCTGTTATCCAAAGCGACTTACTTAATGAGTTCCCCCCGTGACCCTAGTAGAGGTAAAAATGTGGATTAATGCATGGATAAAAGAAATAAAATACACACGGCAGAACTGTAACTATTATTGTGGCAATAATCAGGCCTGGGTGTGGCTAGAGAAATTGAACTCAGGTGTTAAAAAACAGTTATAGTATGTTTTAAGGGGGCAATCACTTTTTCACACAGGGCCATGATGGTTTGGATTTTTTTTTTCTCCTTTAATAATAAACACCTTCATTTACAAATTGCATTTTGTGTTTACTTGTGTTGTCCTTGACTATTGTTTAAATTGGTTTGATGTTCTGAAACACTTAAGTGTGACAAACATGCAAAAAATCAGGAAATGAGGAAGGGGGCAAACACTTTTTCACACCACTGTATTTATTTATTTATTATTTCTTAACCCTCTTCTTCTAACCCCCAACCCCCCTAAAGCTTTGGTAGGCAACATTTCCTTGGCATGTTCAGCAGAAATAACTGTCTGTTTTGTAGGTAAAATATTGTTTTTTTTCCCCCTTTTCTCTCCCTCCCTCACTCTGTCTTTCACTCGGTAAGGAGCTTATGGAGTTGACAGGCGTTACCTGGGGAAATCCCTTCGAGGTAAGAAATGCGTTTTTTTTTTTTTTTTCTCGATAATCTTTAAATAAGGCATAAGTTATATTTAGACTCATGTTAACAGACCCTTACATAAAGTAACTGGCATGAAATATTTACTATTTATTTGTGCATTACATTAAAGCAAGTATACTATAAAATATAAACTACCTCACCATTAAAACACTGCTTATACTCCTAAACATCTATAAAAAAATTAAATGTTTGGCTTCCCTCCGCAATAATCAGGACACCTCTTTCCCCCAAAAAAGAGTTTTAAGCCATTTATAAGCTTATCCAGTTCACAATACTGTTTGTGGACGGCACGGTGGCTTAGTGGTTAGCACGTTCACCTCTCAGCACTAGGGATTCCCGGTTCGAATCCCCATCTGGGTGGAGTTTCCACGTTCTCCCCGTGTCTGCGTGGGTTTCCTCCGGGTTCTCCGGTTTCCTCCCACAGTCCAAAAACATGGATCAAGTCAATTGAGTTCTCCAAATTGCCCCATATAGAGTGTGTATGAGTGAGTGAGTGTGTGCCCAGCGATGGATTGGCGCCCTGTCCTGGGTGTATCTGCCCAGTGCCCGAGACGTTCTCCCCTGGATGGGCATGGGGAACCCCACCGCGACCCTAATAAAGGTTAAAGTGGATGATAATGAATGAATGAATGACAATACTGTTTGTAATTTTACTGCACAGACCAAATGAATGATTGAGTGAGTTGGGGTCCTGACTTTTACCTCATTAAACACCTCTGGTATAGATTAGAAAAGGTGGCAGCTGTTACAGCCCTCCTCCACATTCATGCCTATAAAATTAGAATGTGATGTCATGTAGGTGTAATGTCTAGGTGTCCTAATCCTTTTGGTTTCATAGCATAGTTGCATATTTCAATATAAACTGTAGAAAACATTTGTTACTCCTAAGATTAAAACCAAATACACAGAATATTAGAATTGAATGTGGTATCAACAGAGTGCTTGTTGTTATTAATATGGACACTGAATTATAAGATGTACAGAATTGCTTATCTATAATTGATTTCACTTTGTTTGATTTCCAATTTGTTTGGTTTATTTGTTATTTTTAGACCTTGTAAAAGGTGTGCCATACCATGCCAGCTCCTGTTCTCTGAACAGCTCAGAGAACCCCTATGCTACGATTAAAGACCCGCCCCTCCTGATGCCCAAAAACACAGAGTGTGGTTATGTGGAGATGAAATCGCCCACGCAGAGAGATTCGCCCTATGCAGAGATACACAACTCTAGTCCCACAAACAAAAATGTTTATGAAGTCGGTAAGTGCTAGATGAATTTTATAAGCACATTCAAATTGTTACCAAGTTAAAACCAAGTTGAAATAGTCTTTTATTTATAATTAGACAATATTTCCCCTGCAAGCTGGTCTTAAATGCATAGATGCATGGCTGTGTGTATGATTTTACACACCTGCACTGATGGGACTGAATAAAACACCTGAATACACCGAATGTGTCACAAAGGGTTCTGATAAAGAGGTCAGGAGACGAATATGCAGAACACTGGTTATTTATTGAGTGAAAAGGCAGAGGCAGGGTAGTACGGAGGGAGCAAGGACGAACTGGTTTCGGATGCCCGGGGACCAGGATGAGGACTGACACCTGGAGCGAGATCCAGGGCAGAGCACAACACCGAGCAAACGAACAAACCAATAAACAGAGGTTCAGATAGATAATAGAAACACTCGGTATGTGTAGTAGAAACCAGGGACAATACTTCGCGCCATCCAGCCTGAAAGCAGGGTTTAAATAGAGGTAACTGACCCATCAGAGTAATCAGCCGCACCTGGTGAGGAAGCGAAAGCAGAACTAGAAGGCGGGGCTGAGAGAGCACGCTGGAGAGAGAGAGACAGACGGCCTATTTCTTACAGAATGGCTGAAACATAGACTCCTCTGAATGTTCTCACTGACATCTGCTCCACCTTACATGATTGCTTATGCAAAATATAGAATATTGTCCATCCATCCATCTATCCATTATCTTCCGCTTTATCCTCTATTAGGGTCGCGGTGGGGTTCATTCATTGCCCATCCAGGGGAGAACGTTTCAGGCGCTGGGCAGATACACCTAGAACAGGGCGCCAATCCATCGCTGGGCACACACTCACTCATACAGACACACTCCATATGGGGCAATTTAAAGAACTCAATTGATTTGATCCATGTTTTTGGACTGTGGGAGGAAACCGGAGAACCCGGAGGAAACCCACACGGACACGGGGAGAATATGTGAACTCCACCCAGATGGGGATTCGAACCGGGAATCTCTAGTGCTGAGAGGCGAACGTGCTAACCACTAAGCCACCGTGCCGCCCTATAGAATATTGTTTTCTCTTTAAATACTGCAGTTTCAGATTGGTCACACACATTCAGCTGCTGTTTCTGTCCCTGACCCTTATACAGATTACACTCAAACTTGATGTATCACCTGTTGAACTTTTAAAAAATGATTACTGTAACATTATGGTCTAATTTTGTCTCTTAAACTAATAACTATAGTAATAATAATTATCAAATAGAATTAAGTTCAGCATTAAAAGTTCTCAGGCATCTCAGGTTGCTTAGTGATTAGCATGTTTGCCTGTCAGTGCTGGGGATCCAGGTTCGAATCCCATTCTAAATAGGGTTTCCATGTTCTCCGTGTGGGTTTTTTATGGGTTCTCTGGTTTCCTCCCACAGTCCAAAAACATGGTTTCAAGGTAAATTGGCTGCTCTAAATTGCCCTATTTAAATTGTTGCTGTACTGTGTGTGTCTATGTCTATGTAAGTGAGTGTGTGCCCAGTGATGGATTTGCACCCTGTTCTGGTGTATCTGCCCAGTGCCTAAAATGGTTCCCCTTGGATGTACATGGGGAACCTCCCTGCCACCCTAGTCCCTAGTATAGGATTAAGATAAGATGAGATTAAAATCTATGATAACACTCACTATTTCTTTTTGTCCATTACATAAAAGTTTATATATATATATATATATATATATATATATATATATATATATATATATATATATATATATCCTTTCATTCATTATCTTCCGCTTTATCCTCTATTAGGGTCACGGTGGGGTTCCCCATGCCCATCCAGGGGAGAACGTCTCGGGCGCTGGGCAGATACACCCAGGACAGGGTGCCAACCCATCGCTGGGCACACACTCACACACACATACACACTCTATATGGGGCAATTTTTTGGAGAACTCAATTAACTTGATCCATGTTTTTGGACTGTGGAAGGAAACCGGAGAACCTGGAGGAAACCCACGCGGACACGGGGAGAACATGGAAGAACATGGAAACTCCACCCAGATGGGGATTCGAACGGGAATCCCTAGCGCTGAGAGGCGATCGTGCTAACCACTAAGTCACCGTGCTGCCCTATATATATATATATATATATATATATATATATATATATATATATATATATATATATATATATATATATATATATATATATATATATATATATCCCAATCTGCATGGAATTTCCATGTTCTCCCCGTGTCTGTGTGGGTTTCCTCCGGGTTCTCCGGTTTCCTCCCTCAGTCCAAAAACATGGATCAAGTTGACTGAGTTCTTCAAATTGCCCCATATAGAGTGTGTCTGTGTGAGTAAGTGTGTGCCCAGCGATGGATAGGTGCCCTGTCCTGGGTGTATCTGCCCAGTGCCCGAGACGTTCTCCCCTGGATGGGCATGGGGAACCCCACTGCGACCCTAATAGAGGATAAAGTGGAAGATAATGGATGAATGGAATATTATTGAACATTTCGGAAAAGTTATCGGACTAATTTGTTTTATTTTACAATCACTAAGGCTTTTCCAGATTTCCTGATATATTCACAAAACACTTTTAATTGTTATGGTATAGGACTGGTGTTATAATAAATCTAAAATGTTTTTTTTCCCCAGAGCCAACTGTTACTTCAGTCTACACTCCAGCCTCCGATAACTGTAATGGACCATTTGTTCAAGACCCTTATGACTTACCAAAGAACAGTCACATCCCATGTCATTATGACTTACTACCTACTCGAGACAGCACCCCATCCCCCCAAAAAGAGATTGAGAATGAAGCTCCATAAGACTCGGACAAGACACATCTAAACCACACTCCTGTAGTTCCTTCAACTTCACTGGGGGCTTGATGAACATCTGCATATCTTTACATATTTCACTGTCGAACTTATTTTATTTTTGTATAGAATTAACTGTTTCAACGATCATTTTTAATCATGCTCTTTTCTTACGAAAGGAAACATTTTTTATAGGAAATGCCTGAATAATCTATAGGATCTTGCTGAAACTTAAAGAAGGAACCTTTTGTTCAGGAGCTAGGGAATTTTGCTCAGTAATCATACAATCATTCCATTGACATATCACTTTGAAATACAGAGTGAATCTCAAGTTTATTTTTGTAACAATTAAATGTTTCGAGAGGTTTTCAGTATTAGATATGGGAAGCTGGTATTTGTGCTTATTTGTATTTTTTCAGTATTTAGATGAGTTGTTATAACCACTGTACATACAAGACAGCACCACATTATTATAAAAGCATGCCTGTCTGCTTTCCCGTGAGCAATACTAAATTTAACCAAAGGTAAAAACACCCTTTAATAATCATCATATTGACATTTTTGGTGTATGTAAGGTATTTTTTAGGATGCCTGTTCTTCAGTCCTGCTCAAACCTTTATATTCAATACCCAGCTATACTGCCACCTGAAGCTTCTTTAGTTATCACTAAAAGCAGTTTTTGATTTGTATTACATTGTCAGGGCGGCACGGTGGCTTAGTGGTTAGCACGTTCGCCTCAGCGCTAGGGATTCCCGGTTCGAATCCCCATCTGGGTGGAGTTTCCATGTTCTCCCCGTGTCTGCCTGGGCTTCCTCCAGGTTCTCTGGTTTCCTCCCACAGTCCAAAAAACATGGATCAAGGTCAATAGAATTCTCCAAATTGCTCCATATAGAGTGTGTATGTGTGATTGAGTGTGTGCCCAGCGATGGATTGGCGCCCTGTCCTGGGTGTATCTGCCCAGCGCCCGAAACGTTCTCCCCTGGATGGGCATGGGGAACCCCACCGCGACCCTAATATAGGATAAAGCGGAAGATAATGGATGGATGGATTACCTTGTCAGAAAGACAATTTATTTGAGCTTTTATTAGAAGAAACTACTGAGTTGAAAAAGTACACAAATCATGTCTCACTTAACAAACTATTTTGTTTCTCTTTGCATAGTTACTAGAATTAGGCTTAATACAGCGGTACCGTCTCATTTACAACGATATCTCATCTATCATCCAACTTTAATCAGTATTTTAATGCTCTTTTGGGTCATTTTCATCTGACAATACTATTAATCTCAGGCATAATCATAATATCATCCAATTATCTTTAGTCTGAACATTCATCACTGTGCAACCTTTTTATTTACTTCAGATGAATTAAACCCCCTTAGAACAGGCAAGCAGCACGCTTGTTCAGTTAGAGCTAAGCATCTTGGCAATATATATATTTATATATTGCCTCTCAGCGCAGGTTTGAATCCCAAACTGAGTGGAGCTTTTATGTTCTCCCCATGTCCACATGGATTTTCTCAAGGTTCTTTGGTTCCTTCCACAGTTCAAATACATGGATTCAAATTGTCTGCTCTAAATTGCCCCATGTAGTGTGTGAGTCTGTGTGGGTGAGTGAGTGCCCAGTGATAGATTGGCGCCCTGTCCTGCGTGAATCTGCCAGGTGTCTGAAACTTTCCCATATATATATATATATATATATATATATATATATATATATATATATATATATATATATATATATATATATATATATATATATATATATGGCGGCACGGTGGCTTAGTGGTTAGCACGTTCGCCTCTCAGCACTAGGGATTCCCGGTTCGAATCCCCATCTGGGTGGAGTTTCCATGTTCTCCCCATGTCTGCGTGGGTTTCCTCCGGGTTCTCCGGTTTCCTCCCACAGTCCAAAAACATGGATCAAGTCAATTGAATTCTCCAAATTGCCCCATATAGAGTGTGTCTGTGTGAGTGAGTGTGTGCCCAGCGATGGATTGGCGCCCTGTCCTGGGTCTATCTGCCCAGTGCCCGAGACGTTCTCTCCTGGATGGGCATAGGGAACCCCACCGCGACCCTAATAGAGGATAAAGCGGGAGTTATTGAATGAATGAATATATATATATATATATATATATATATATATATATATATATATATATATATATATATATATATATATATATATATATATATATATATTATTATTATTTTTTTTTTTTTTTGTTTTTTGTTTTTTTGTGTTAAATTAACCTTTCAGAAAACCATTACAGTATGCTTAGATACAACAGATCTCCTTTAAGATAAATAATCACGATTAATAGTGGCTCAGTAAATAGTGTTGTTGCCTTACAGCAGAAGGTTCCTAGGTATGATTTTCAAAAAGGGTGGAGTGGAATTGGCTCTAGTTTCTTCCCGCAGTCCGAAGACATATTTGCATAAATGTGTTTGTGTATCTGCCTCTCGTCTCTAATTAGATTAAACCGTATAGAAAATTAATGGATGCTGCCAAGTGTGCACAAATTGCTTAGGAAAACATTTGCCTTTCAGTTAGAAAGATGGCAGTTCACCTTCAATCGTGTCATCAACCCTGAAAACACATGACGAATAAATAGACTTATGGCTTTATTTATTAAAAACAGTCAATTATTATTATTATTATTATTATTTAACACTAATATTTTAGGTCATTGCTTAAAAGTTGTGTGGAAAAAAATTATAACAATATATGGAAAATGTTCTTTTTTGTACATTCTAAAGGTGTATGATGATATTCTGTCATCAAATTATAGTTCACACCTAACTGTATTTGAAAGCCATGAACAGGTCAAGAAACATTAGAATCATCGTTCTCTGCTTTTCATGTAAACATACACCGACTCTGAACTTTTTGATGGATAAACGTGAAGAGCCCCACTGTAGAGTAAAAAAAGCTTAAGCTGGGCTTTTGCTGTGATGTCGAGACGTCCGTACAGAGGTAAAAATGTAATTAAAGACATTCTTTTTAAAACTGAACATTCAGATCTTCAAATGTTTGCATAAAGTGGCGCAAGCACGGCCTCCGACTTCAACTACTTTGGGTCGTGTGTTGCATTTGTATAATTGTATATAGCTGTAATATGTTGATGCATAGGACATTTTGTTTGCGAGTGCACTTATACACCATGTCTGCCGTTTGTAATTTTGATATTTTTTGTAAATGCCATGTTAAATTGATTTTGGTTTTAAAAAATTCTGCTTTGATTCTTCAGCCCCTTTAAATAAACCTACAGTATTGTAGTTAATGTGAAAGACTCCCTTTCCTAATTAGGACTCTCATGTTGTGTCATAGGTTCAGTAAAAAGTGTTTTGGAGGAAAAATACCTGTTTGTATTCTACACTTTCCAGCACTACCACTGATATCCAGCATGATTACATTAAACGCGTGCTCATTTGTATAATCTAAACTGAAAAGGTACATTAACGTGTATGTATTTGTATATATCTTTGTTTTTCAGAATGGTGTGTTTTGTAAGAATGGAATTAAATTGCACAAGTGTCATTGTCTTCCCCAAAGAACACCCATGACAATGGTATTATTCATACCACTATTTCTTTCTCATTATGTTTGGCATTTTATGATCAAGTAGTTAATATGTTAATATGTACTGTATGTGCAATTTGGCTTTACAATAAAAAATTAAACTCTAAAATATTCAGTCTACTGTACTGTACTTATTCATAACTACACTGATGCATTCCTCCGGGTTCTCCGGTTTCCTCCCACAGTCCAAAGACATGGATCAAGTCAATTGAGTTCTCCAAATTGCCCCATATAGAGCGTGTGTGTGTGTGTGTGTGTGTGTGTGTGTGTGTGTGTGTGTGTGTGTGTGAGTGTGTGTCCAGCGATAGATTGGCGCCCTGTCTTGAGTGTATCTGCCCAGCGCCTGAAACATTCTCCCCTGGATGGGCATGGGGAACCCATGGGGAATAGAGGATAAAGCAGAAGATAATGGATGGATGGATAAAACTAGTGAACTACAGAGTAAATAACTCTCCAGAACTAGTGACCTATAGAGTAAAAACTCTCGAACTGGTGCACTACAGAGTAAAAATCCCTCCAGAACTTGTGTACTAGAGTAGAAACCCCTCCATAACTAGTGCACTACAATATAAAAATCCCTCTAGAACAAGTGCACTACAAAGTAAAAAAACCCTCTAGAACTAGTGCACTATAGATTAGAAACCCCTCCAGAACTATTGCACTACAGAGCAGACAACCCCTCCAGAACTAGTGCACTACAGAGTTTTAAAAAACCCTACAGAACTAGCGTGCTACAGAGTAAAAATCCTTCTAGAACGAGTGGACTACATAGTAAAATTCGTTCTAGAACTAGTGCACTACAGAGTAAAACCCCTCTAGAACTAGTGCACTACAGAGTAAAAATCCCTCTAGAACTAGTGCACTGCAGAGTAAAAACCCCTCTACAACTAGTGTACTACAGAGTAAAAATCCCTCTAGAACTAGTGCACTACCGAGTAAAAGTCCCTCTAGAACTAGTGCACTACAGAGTAAACATCCCTCTATAACTAGTGCACTACAGAGTTGAAAACCCTCTAGAACTAGTGCACTACAAAATAAAAAATAAAAAACCTACAGAACTAGTGCACTACAGAGTAAAACCCCTTCAGAACTAGTGCACTACAAAATAAAAAATAAAAAACTCTAGAACTAGTGCACTACAGATTAGAAACCCCTCCAGAACTATTGCACTACAGATTAGAAACCCCTCCAGAACTAGTGCACTACAGAGTAAAAATCCCCCTAGAACTAGTGCACTACAAAGTAACATTCGTTCTAGAACTAGAGCACTACAGAGTACAACCCCTCCAGAATTAGTGCACTACAAAGTAAAAAAAAAAAACTCTAGAACTAGTGCACTACAGATTAGAAACCCCTCCAGAACTAGTGCACTACAGAGTAAAAATCCCTCTAGAACTAGTGCACTACAAAGTAACATTCGTTCTAGAACTAGAGCACTACAGAGTACAACCCCTCCAGAACTAGTGCACTACAAAGTAAAAAATAAAACCTCTAGAACTAGTGCACTACAGAGTACAACCCCTCCAGAACTAGTGCACTACAAAGTAAAAAATAAAACCTCTAGAACTAGTGCACTACAGAGTAAAAATCCCTCTAAAACTAGTGCACTACAGAGTAAAATTCATTCTAGAACTAGAGCACTACAGAGTACAACCCCTCCAGAACTAGTGCACTACAAAGTAAAAAAAAAAAAAAACCTCTAGAACTAGTGCACTACAGATTAGAAACCCCTCCAGAGCTATTGCACTACAGATTAGAAACCCCTCCAGAACTAGTGCACTACAGAATAAAAATCCCTCTAAAACTAGTGCACTACAGAGTAAAATTCGTTCTAGAACTAGAGCACTACAGAGTACAACCCCTCCAGAACTAGTGCACTACAAAGTAAAAATCCCTCCAGAACTAGTGCACTACAGAGTAAAAATCCCTCCAGAACTAGTGCACTACAAAGTAAAAAATAAAACCTCTAGAACTAGTGCACTACAGAGTAAAAATCCCTCCAGAACTAGTGCACTACTGAGTAGACAACCCCTCTAGAACTAGTGCACTACAGAGTAAAAATCCCTCCAGAACTAGTGCACTACAGAGTAAAAATCCCTCCAGAACTAGTGCACTACAGAGTAAAAATCCCTCCAGAACTAGTGCACTACAAAGTAAAAAATAAAACCTCTAGAACTAGTGCACTACAGAGTAAAAAATCCCTCCAGAACTAGTGCACTACCGAGTAGACAACCCCTCTAGAACTAGTGCACTACAGAGTAAAAATCCCTCCAGAACTAGTGCACTACAAAGTAAAAAATAAAACCTCTAGAACTAGTGCACTACAGAGTAAAAAATCCCTCCAGAACTAGTGCACTACAGAATAAAAATCCCTCTAAAACTAGTGCACTACAGAGTAAAATTCAAAATTCATTCTAGAACTAGAGCACTACAGAGTACAACCCCTCCAGAACTAGTGCACTACAAAATAAAATAAAAAAACCTCTAGAACTAGTGCAATAGTTCCCCCCAGAACTAGTGCACTACAGGGTAAAAATCCCTCCAGAACTAGTGCACTACAGAGTAAAAATCCCTCCAGAACTAGTGCACTACAGAGTAGAAATCCCTCTAGAACTAGTGCGCTACAGAGTAAAATTCGTTCTAGAACTAGAGCACTACAGAGTACAACCCCTCTAGAACTAGAGCACTACAGAGTACAACCCCCCCAGAACTAGTGCACTACAAAGTAAAAAAAAAAAACTCTAGAACTAGTGCACTAGTTCCCTCCAGAACTAGTGCACTACAAAGTAAAAAATAAAACCTCTAGAACTAGTGCACTACAGAGTAAAAAATCCCTCCAGAACTAGTGCACTACCGAGTAGACAACCCCTCTAGAACTAGTGCACTACAGAGTAAAAATCCCTCCAGAACTAGTGCACTACAGAGTAAAAATTCCTCCAGAACTAGTGCACTACAGAGTAAAAATCCCTCCAGAACTAGTGCACTACAAAGTAAAAAATAAAACCTCTAGAACTAGTGCACTACAGAGTAAAAAATCCCTCCAGAACTAGTGCACTACCGAGTAGACAACCCCTCTAGAACTAGTGCACTACAGAGTAAAAATCCCTCCAGAACTAGTGCACTACAAAGTAAAAAATAAAACCTCTAGAACTAGTGCACTACAGAGTAAAAAATCCCTCCAGAACTAGTGCACTACAGAGTAAAAATCCCTCTAAAACTAGTGCACTACAGAGTAAAATTCAAAATTCATTCTAGAACTAGAGCACTACAGAGTACAACCCCTCCAGAACTAGTGCACTACAAAATAAAATAAAAAAACCTCTAGAACTAGTGCAATAGTTCCCCCCAGAACTAGTGCACTACAGGGTAAAAATCCCTCCAGAACTAGTGCACTACAGAGTAAAAATCCCTCCAGAACTAGTGCACTACAGAGTAGAAATCCCTCTAGAACTAGTGCGCTACAGAGTAAAATTCGTTTTAGAACTAGAGCACTACAGAGTACAACCCCTCTAGAACTAGAGCACTACAGAGTACAACCCCCCCAGAACTAGTGCACTACAAAGTAAAAAAAAAAATCTCTAGAACTAGTGCACTAGTTCCCTCCAGAACTAGTGCACTACAAAGTAAAAAATAAAACCTCTAGAACTAGTGCACTACAGAGTAAAAAATCCCTCCAGAACTAGTGCACTACCGAGTAGACAACCCCTCTAGAACTAGTGCACTACAGAGTAAAAATCCCTCCAGAACTAGTGCACTACAGAGTAAAAATCCCTCCAGAACTAGTGCACTACAGAGTAAAAATCCCTCCAGAACTAGTGCACTACAAAGTAAAAAATAAAACCTCTAGAACTAGTGCACTACAGAGTAAAAAATCCCTCCAGAACTAGTGCACTACAGAGTAAAAATCCCTCTAAAACTAGTGCACTACAGAGTAAAGTTCATTCTAGAACTAGAGCACTACAGAGTACAACCCCTCCAGAACTAGTGCACTACAAAATAAATAAAAAAAAACCTCTAGAACTAGTGCAATAGTTCCCCCCAGAACTAGTGCACTACAGGGTAAAAATCCCTCCAGAACTAGTGCACTACAGAGTAAAAATCCCTCCAGAACTAGTGCACTACAAAGTAAAAAATAAAACCTCTAGAACTAGTGCACTACAGAGTAAAAAATCCCTCCAGAACTAGTGCACTACAGAGTAAAAATCCCTCTAAAACTAGTGCACTACAGAGTAAAGTTCATTCTAGAACTAGAGCACTACAGAGTACAACCCCTCCAGAACTAGTGCACTACAAAATAAATAAAAAAAAACCTCTAGAACTAGTGCAATAGTTCCCCCCAGAACTAGTGCACTACAGGGTAAAAATCCCTCCAGAACTAGTGCACTACAGAGTAAAAATCCCTCCAGAACTAGTGCACTACAGAGTAGAAATCCCTCTAGAACTAGTGCGCTACAGAGTAAAATTCGTTCTAGAACTAGAGCACTACAGAGTACAACCCCTCTAGAACTAGAGCACTACAGAGTACAACCCCCCCAGAACTAGTGCACTACAAAGTAAAAAAAAAAAAACTCTAGAACTAGTGCACTAGTTCCCTCCAGAACTAGTGCACTACAAAGTAAAAAATAAAACCTCTAGAACTAGTGCACTACAGAGTAGACAACCCCTCTAGAACTAGTGCACTACAGAGTAGACAACCCCTCTAGAACTAGTGCACTACAGAGTAAAAATCCCTCCAGAACTAGTGCACTACAGAGTAAAAATCCCTCCAGAACTAGTGCACTACAGAGTAAAAATCCCTCCAGAACTAGTGCACTACAAAGTAAAAAATAAAACCTCTAGAACTAGTGCACTACAGAGTAAAAAATCCCTCCAGAACTAGTGCACTACAGAGTAAAAAATCCCTCCAGAACTAGTGCACTACAGAGTAAAAATCCCTCTAAAACTAGTGCACTACAGAGTAAAATTCATTCTAGAACTAGAGCACTACAGAGCACAACCCCTCCAGAACTAGTGCACTACAAAGTAAAAAAAAAAAAACCTCTAGAACTAGTGCACTAGTACCCTCCAGAACTAGTGCACTACAGGGTAAAAATCCCTCCAGAACTAGTGCACTACAGAGTAAAAATCCCTCCAGAACTAGTGCACTACAGAGTACAACTCCTCCAGAAGTAGTGCACTACAAAGTAAAAAACCTCTAGAACTAGTGCACTACAGAGTTTAAAAAAAAAAAAACTACAGAACTAGTGCACTACAGAGTAAAACCCCTCCAGAACTAGTGCACTACAAAGTAAAAAAAAAAACTTCTAGAACTAGTGTGCTACAGATTAGAAACCCCTCCAAAACTATTGCACTACAGAGTAAAAATCCCTCTAGAACTAGTGCACTACAGAGTAAAACCCCTCCAGAACTAGTGCACTACAAAATAAAATAAAAAAAAAAACTCTAGAACTAGTGCACTACAGATTAGAAACCCTTCCAGAACTAGTGCATTACAGACTAAAAATCACTCTAGAACTAGTGCACTACAGAGTAAAAATCCCTCTAGAACTAGTGCACTACAGAGTACAACCCCTCCAGAACTAGTGCACTACAAAGTAAAAAAAAAAAACTCTAGAACGAGTGCACTACATATTAGAAACCCCTCCAGAACTAGTGCACTACCGAGTAGACAACCCCTCCAGAACTAGTGCACTACAGATTAGAAACCCCTCTATAACTAGTGCACTTCGGAGTAAGTGGGCTGTGGTTGGGAGCGCGCCCCGGTCACCGGTCGTCACTGGACGCTCTGCTTTACACGCAGCACCGACGTGGCAGTGTGTGACGTCATCGCGACGCGGCCATTTTCAGCAGGTTGGAGCTGAGTTCAGTGGATGTCGTTTCTTTTTCGTTTTGCAGAAACAGAAGCAGCGTCGGTGTCAGTGTCGGTGTCGGTGTCGGTGTCAGTGTCGGTGTCAGCGTCAGGTGAGAGCAAAACGTACAGATTAAAACTTTAAAGCCACCCTGTCTGCGGGGCACGCTGCTTATTCAGGAGCTGAAGTTAATGGGATCTTTTCGGATGCTTCTAAGTAACTTGGCTAACAGTGTTTGCTAATCTGACTCTCTCGCTCCTCAGAATCCTGCTGTTTTTATGTTTATCGATCGTTTAACGGTGTGAGAAATCACTGCTGTCATTACTGTACCGTGTTCTCACGTTCCATTAAGAAATGCGAGCTTTTGGAGTCGTTCATTCTTGAGTGCTCAGGTCTCTGAGGTGTCTGTAGTGCGTCTGTGGTGATGTGTCTGCAGAAGTCGTTCTGCTGTTTGTGGATGTTTCTGCATCTGTGAGACGCTGTTTGTTAACAGATCCTTCTCACAGGTTCTGAGGGAAGTGTGTTTACTTTACTGATCTGGTGATCACACTCCCTGCTGTAGTACAAACACATGGGACGTGGCAACAAACCTCTGCTGCTTTCAAACACTCAGATCTACGATCGACCCAGTTTACTACAGTGTAAACTTCCACCAATGACCTAGTATATGTAAATATAGATATATAATAATTCATTCATTCATTCATTATCTCCCGCTTTATCCTCTATTAGGGTCGCGGGGGGTGTTCCCCATGCCCATCCAGGGGAGAGTGTCTCGGATGGGGAGAACATCTCGGGCGCCCTGTCCTGGGTCTATCTGCCCAGCGCCCGAGATGTTCTCCCCTGGATAGACCCTGGGCAGATAGACCCAGGACAGGGCGCCAATCCATCGCTGGGCACACACTCACTCACAGAGACACACTCTATATGGGGCAATTTTGAGAATTCAATTGACTTGATCCATGTTTTTGGACTGTGGGAGGAAACCGGAGAACCCGGAGGAAACCCACGCAGACACGGGGAGAACATGGCAACTCCACCCAGATGGGGATTCGAACCGGGAATCCCTAGCGCTGAGAGGCGAACGTGCTAACCACTAAGCCACCGTGCCGCCATATATAATAATAATAATAATAATAATAATAATAATACATTTTATTTGTAGTGCACTTTACATTTGATCACAAATCTCAAAGTGCTACATAATAAAAGCAAATAACAACACTTATAAAAGCAAAAATCAATTAAGAATGGTAAGTTCTTCTAAAAAGAAACGTTTTAAAACTTTCTATTTTCTGAGGAGCTCTCAACTGGTCAGGTAGAGCATTCCACAAGCGTGGTGCAGCAGAACAAAAGGCCCTATCACCCATGGTGCTGAGCTTAGTTCTGGGGAGGAGGAAGCAGTTTGTGTAGTGTAGATATATAGTGTATAGTTACATTTACATTTAGTCATTTAGCAGACGCTTTTATCCAAAGCGACTTACAAGGTGAGCACAGGGTTAATCACAACATCCCTGGAGCAATGAGGGTTAAGGGTCTTGCTCAAGGACCCACATTGGTAACTTCAGTGGACCTGGGATTTGAACCCCCAACCTTCAGATTGATAACCCAAACGCCCTGACCACTGAGCTACCTCCTATATAGTTGGAGATATAACGTTGACAAAACGTTGAGGCACCACAAGGCGTTACGTTAAAAAAAAAACCCTCTTTGCTTTCATTCAGGTTTTTTTTTTTTTTTTTTTTTTGTGAAGACTTTCTTCAATTTGAATGTTATGTCTAAGAATTTAGGGGAATTTATCCAGGAGAGCATTTAAAGTCAGACACTGATGTAAGTCAGTGGAAAAACGATTTGCAGTCTCTATTCTAGTTCAACCCAAATGTCAGGGTCGAGATCAGGTCTCTCCATTTATTTTTTTTCCATATGACATTTGCTCATCTATGCCTTAAAAACTTCAGTTTATTCACTAGAGGGCAGTCATTCTGAAACGTAAAGAGCTTTTGCTTGGCTGCTAATCCTGTGTGCAGGGAAATAAACTCCTGCACATCTACAAACCTGATCAGGATATGCATATACAAATAATAGATCAACAGCAGCAAGTCAAGTTAGAAAACTATATGGGTCTAAAAACCTGATCAATAAGTTTTAATAATGATAAAATCAATCCAGTACTGAGTAGGGATAAGACAATTAATCGTTTGCAATTTAATTGTGATCATAAACAATACAATTAATTAACCGTAAGAGCGTCTCAACATTGGCGTGATGACATTCATTCATTCATTATCTCCCGCTTTATCCTCTATTAGGGTCGCGGTGGGGTTCCCCATGCCCATCCAGGGGAGAACGTCTCGGGCGCTGGGCAGATACACCCAGGACAGGGTGCCAATCCATCGCTGGGCACACACTTACTCACATAGACACACTCTATATGGGGCAATTTTTGAGAATTCAATTGACTTGATCCATGTTTTTGGACTGTGGGAGGAAACCGGAGAACCCGGAGGAAACCCACGCAGACACGGGGAGAACATGGAAACTCCACCCAGATGGGGATTCGAACTGGGAATCCCTAGCGCTGAGAGGCAAACGTGCTAACCACTAAGCCACCGTGCCGCCGGCGTGATGACATTTATTAGAAAAATATGTTTTATGCTTGTAGACAATACTTTACCAAGTGATTCAACTTGCACATATAAAAATAGCCATGTGCTTAAATCTGCCAGCATAAAACAATACTTCTTCAGTTTCCAATTTTTAATAGAGTATTAATTGCTTTCGATTCTGCACTGCCGTATATTTTAGTTGATTTTTGAGATTTCTGTTAAGTCTGTTTCAAAAGGAACACCCATAAGTAATGTATATCCGATTTTAACCACGTTTTAAGCATTAATGTGGCGATATTCTATTGAGATAAATCTGATTTAGAATGTAACTGTTGGGCTTAGGACGTAGTCATGCACAGACTACTGTGTAGCAGTGTGAGTTGTGTAGTAGTGAGAGCTCAACTTCACATAAGATCTCAGAGTAAGACTGTATCATTAGCGCGTGTTGCACACGTCAGCCTCAGTAATCTGCACAGATCCGTCTCTGTCTTAGTTTATTATAAAGGTTTTTAAAGAGGTTGACGTCAAGTTCTTCCTCATGTTTCCTAATCATGTCTTATGGACCTTGTGTTGTGCAGTTATGGTGGAAGTTGGAAGCATACGGCTGTCCAAAATGCATAGCTTGTTTTGGTTTTTTATTTATTTATTTTTATTTATATATATATTTTTGGGCAGCGATGGATTGGCGCCCTGTCCTGGGTGTATCTGCCCAGCGCCCGAGACGTTCTCCCCTGGATGGGCATGGGGAACCCCACCGCGACCCTAATAGAGGATTAAAGCGGGAGATAATGAATGAATGATATATAATGATATAATGATATATTTTTGGGGTGGCACGGTGGCTTAGTGGTTAGCACGTTCGCCTCTCAGCACTAGGGATTCCCGGTTCGAATCCCAATCTGGGTGGAGTTTCCATGTTCTCCCTGTGTCTGCGTGGGTTTCCTCCGGTTCTCCGGTTTCCTCCCACAGTCCAAAAACATGGATCAAGTCAATTGAGTTCTCCAAATTGCCCCATATAGAGTGTGTGCCCAGCGATAGATTGGCGCCCTGTCCTGGGTGTATCTGCCCAGCGCCCGAAACGTTCTCCCCTGGATGGGCATGGGGAACCCCACCGCGACCCTAATAGAGGATAAAGCGGAAGATAATGCATGAATGATATATTTTTTTGTACTTTTATGTCAGTAGGACTAAATAACACACAAATTCAGTAATTAAGTGGAGTGTCCCAATAATTTTGTCCATGTAGTGTAGAACACCTGCTACATTAATAGGAAATGATCAAAAAGTTAAATGAAACATGGGTTTAATTTGCTCTTGTATTTGTGACGTGGTAAGAAAGCAGAACTAATTGTTTTTCCCTCTTCACCTCAGGCAGACGTGAGAGAAGATGATGGAAGAGAGTGGAATAGAGACTACACCTCCCAGCACTCCCCCACCTCCCCCCAGTGCTGCTGTTGCTGTTAGCCCTTCTCCACTCACAATAGGTAAGACCTGTGTGGGACCTGCACATTAAACCATGAAGTAGTGAGATGGTTATTTGTTTTGTAATAATTAGGAAAGAGGTTTTAATATAGAACATGTATTGTTACAGCCTTATGCATCATACTGTAATCACTGTTTTAAAGCTATTTAAAAATAACAGACTGTTCTGTATGTTAGCACTGTCATTAAGCTAATGTCAGATTTAATGTATAATACCTGGATCAGCTCTGTTTGTCTAATATCCATGAATACTTGAATATTTGAGTGCAATATGAGAGATGAATCTGATTGATATAGGTTCAGTTCAGACAGTTCAAAGTTAATTACTGTGTGGGTTTTGATAACAGAAAACTATGTTCATACTCGGGGGATGTCTTAGATTAGATTAGATTCAACTTTATTGTCATTGTGCAGAGTACAAGTACAGGCCCAATGAAATGTATTCATCTAACCAGAAGTGCATGCATATATATATATATATATATATATATATATATATATATATATATATAAACAAACAAACAAACAAACACCTGAAGTATATTTATAATTTACATAAAGTGCATATTAATTACATTGACTGGTGCATTGAGAAGGGAACTTTGTGTGTGTGTGTATATATATATATAGGGCGGCACGGTGGCTTAGTGGTTAGCACGTTCGCCTCTCAGTGCTAGGGATTCCCGGTTCGAATCCCCATCTGGGTGGAGTTTCAATGTTCTCCCCGTGTCTGCGTGGGTTTCCTCCGGGTTCTCCGGTTTCCTCCCACAGTCCAAAAACATGGATCAAGTTAATTGAATTCTCTAAATTGCCTAATTGAGTGTGTTTGTGTGAGTGAGTGTGTGCCCAGCGATGGATTGGCGCCCTGTCCTGGGTCTATCTGCCCGGCGCCCGGGAAGCTCTCCCCTGGATGGGCATGGGGAACCCCACCGCGACCCCAATAGAGGATAAAGCGGAAGATAATGGATGATTTCTATCTATCTATCTATCTATCTATCTATCTATCTATCTATATATTTACATAATAATAATAATATAATATTATTATATTATATATAATATTATATATAATAATGGAACTCAATTTTAAAAGTTTGAAACTCTATTGTGGTGTAGACACAAGACCATACCAACAGATTAAAAAAAAAAAAAAATAGGTTACCATCTGGGTTACCTTATTAGTTTGTAGCTTATTTAACCTTTATTTAACCAGGAAGTCCCTTGAGGCCAAGATAGCACAAAGTTTTCAGTTCCAGAAATTAAAACATAAGCCAATTTCAACAGAGACATTCAGACATACACATGATTCAGAACAAAATAGCTCTACACAGCAGGGTTTGTTTTGTACACTGTTTTGGTGACTGGATGAAAACTTCTGTTCTGTGACTCCGGCTCTTCACTCCTTTCAGTCCCTGATAACTAGATGGTTGGGCCTTATAATAATCATTTTCTCAGGATTGCTATCTTTTGGGAACCGTCAGTGTCCTGTTGTTACAGCGCTGCAGAGAATACTGTTTATTTAAAAGCTCATTCATGAAAAATGCTCCTTAACAAGTTTGCTAACTTTGAGAAGTCCTTCAAAATGAAACGGTCTCCACACCCTCTGAGAAATAATTGTAGCTTTGGGCAGTATGTTCCCTGTTGCTGTTATTCGCTCGGTTCTTCACACCCACATTGTCATTTGAATGCCCATAATGTCTGATTGTTAGTGCCAGCTTGGTATTAATGAGGCTTCTAAGCATATTGAGCATTTTCAGTGGACTTGTGCCACAATACATCACATGCTTAATGTGTTTACCGGTGATGTGTTTTAACTAAGACATAGGTTAGGAAATATTATAACTGATTTATTTATATAAAGCAACTTACAATGGGATAACTTAACAAGTCAGTAGACTAATCCCATTTTTATTTTAGTAACTTTCTTATTCTTTATTCAGTCATCCTGTTCTTTGTTGAAATGTCTGCTGGAATGTTAAATATTTTTAACTTGCAGTTTTCTTTCAAGAAAGAAAATTTATGCTGCAAAATTGATGAAACATTCGATATTCAGTTTTATCTTATTTGGTTTCATCCATCCATCCATTATCTTCCGCTTTATCCTCTATTAGGGTCGCGGGGGGGTTCCCCATGACCATCCAGGGGAGAACGTCTCGAGCACTGGGCATATACACCCAGGACAGGAGATCAATCCATTGCTGGGCACACACTCACTCACACACACACTCTATATGGGGCAATTTGGAGAATTCAATTGACTTGATCCATGTTTTTTGGACTGTGGGAGGAAACCAGAGAACCCAGAAGAAACTCATGTGGACATGGGGAGAACATGGAAACTCCACCCAGATGGGGATTCAAAGCGGGAATCCCTAGCGCTGAGAGAAGAACATGCTAACCACTAAGCCACCCTTTGTGCCGCACTTTGTTTGGTTTCAGCTTTGACCAAAAATGATTTGGGTGCATCCTAAGTTTAAAACTAACTTTTATTATCTTTTCTTATTTTTGCAAGGTCTCACAAGTCCACTGAGTCTCCCCAGCACCACTGGTATCTCTGTCTTTACACCAGAAAGCCACTCCATGCCAACGCCTCCACCACCGGTGACCTCTACATTACCGGCTATGCAGTCCTCTCCTTTACCCCGTTTTCCTCCAGCTTCTTCAGTTCCTCCTCCTCCTTTAGCAGGAGGTTACAGCAGCCCATACCCCTTATCCAATGCCTCGCATCCTCCGGGTCCTGTGCTGTCTGCCCCACCCATGGGCCCGCCCACTACTGGTTTCTCACACGCTGGAGGATATGATATCACACGGGGTCACGCTGGCCGCACACCGCAGACTCCGCTGATGCCCAGCTTTTCCAGTGTTCCACCAATGCCAGGTACTGCCAATATCTGATACGTCTACTTCATTGCAATGAGTTTTACAGCATTGTTAGTTTTGTAAACAGTCAGCATATGAATGCTTGGAACTTTAAAAAATTATGAATGCTCCAAAAGAGCTTCTATACAGAGGTGCACATATCTTTAATCTGGTTTATATAGGAGCACCTAAAGATGTTGCTTGGTATAAAAATTGCATCCATTTTTCTATCTGATATTAAAGTTAGTTGCCCAGCCAACTGTTTGGTCCTGAACCATATAGAGATTTTACAGAGTATTTTCAAGATACTATAATAATAAATATAATGTAATATATTAGGGCTGTATTCAACTAAAGATTTTCATAGTCGAATCTGATTGGTCAGATTTTCCCTATAGTCGACTGATAGTTGAATCAGTTAAAATTTCACGACAAGATGGCGCTATAAGCGTAATTTTTAAAAAACGATTTTTAAAAAATATTTTACTTGTTTTTCTAACAAAAGAAAACCTTTTTTTTTGTTTTTCTTTTTTTTTCTAGAAATTAGGATGATTTTATTTGACAAAAGGCTATATATATAACGAAAACAAAGACATTTCATGTAAAAACTAATGCTTAGCAGGAGCCATGGGCACCCCCATGTGGTCAAAATGGTACATTCGACTATGAGGTTCATAGTCGACTACGGTTCTCCGAATCGAATCGTCGAATCAGCGAATATTGCAGCTCACCCCTATAATATATATTAGGGCTGCACGGTGGCTTAGTGGTTAGCACGTTCGCCTCTCAGCGCTAGGGATTCCCGGTTCGAATCCCCATCTGGGTGGAGTTTCCATGTTCTCCCTGTGTCATTGTGGGTTTCCTCCGGGTTCTCCGGTTTCCTCCCACAGTCCAAAAACATGGATCAAGTCAATCGAATTCTCCAAATTGCCCCATATAGAGTGTGTCTGTGTGAGTGAGTGTGTGTACAGTGATAGATTGGCGCCCTGTCCTGGGTTTATGCCCAGCGCCCAAGATGTTCTCCCCTGGATGGGCATGGGGAACCCCACCGTGACCCTAATAGAGGATAAAGCGGGAGATAATGAATGAATGAATGAATGAATGAATATCTATTAATCATAAGAGAACCTACAATGCTGAAAACTACATAAATTGTGTCATTAATTAAGAACGTGGAGGGGGGGGGCACGGTGGCTTTGTGGTTAGCACGTTCTCGTCTCCGCACTAGGGATTCCCGGTTCGAATCCCAATCTGGGTGGAGTTTCCATGTTCTCCCCGTGTCAGTGTGGGTTTCCTCCGGGTTCTCCGGTTTCCTCCCACAGTCCAAAAACATGGATGAAGTCAATTGAATTCTCCAAATTGCCCCATATAAAGTGTGTCTGTGTGAGTGTGTGTGCCCAGCGATCGATTGGCACCCTGTCCTGGGTCTATCTGCCCAGCGTTCGAAACGTTCGCCCCTGGATGGGCATAGGGAACCCCCCCCCCATGAAAAGCGGAAGATAATGAATGGATGGAGAGGGGGTAAGCGCACGAACAGGAATGGTGTACTGTCAGATGGGTGTTCATGTAAACAGATGAGGAGAAGGCAGCCGAACAAAGCCTGTCGCTTTCAGATGACGGACAGCTGTGAGCTGAAAGCTACAATCTTTTTGTTACACCGACACTTAATAAGATATTAGTTATGGAATCGTAATTAAGATCTGCTTGTTTGAATTAATTATCGGAAGGCATTGTGATATGTAAAGGGCAATTTTTTATCTTAGATTGCTTTTTAATTCAGTTTATGTTGGTGATGGGCTTTTAGGTGTGGTTTCCAACCCAATGATGCAACAACCAGTTATGTCAAGTGGTTTGGATATGGGCTCTCCTATTAGTTTTCCTGAAGACCATGGAGATCCCCGGGTCGTTCAAGAAGCTGCCGCTGGTGGAGGAATATGGGGCTTTATTAAGGTAATGGGTCATTAAAATGCTTATTAAAACTGTTGCCATGTATTATAATACATGACTTAATGTATTTATTTGATTGTTAAATTACTAAATGTAAATGTAAATGCGGTACGGTGGCTTAGTGTTTAGCACGTTCGCCTCTCAGCGCTAGGGATTCCCGGTTCGAATCCCCATCTGGGTGGAGTTTCCATGTTCTCCCCGTGTCCGCGTGGGTTTCCTCCGGGTTCTCCGGTTTCCTCCCACAGTCCAAAAACATGGATTAAGTCAATTGAATTCTCAAAATTGCCCCAAATAGAGTGCGTCTGTGTGAGTGAGTGTGTGCCCAGCGATGGATTGGCGCCCTGTCCTGGGTCTATCTGCCCAGCACCCGAGACGTTCTCCCCTGGATGGGCATGGGGAACCCCACCGCGACCCTAATAGAGGATAAAGCGGGAGATAATGAATGAATGAATAAATGTAAATGCATTTATAGCGGTACACATAACTTTAATGTTTTTAACACATTCCCAAGATGTGTTCCTAAATAAAAATTGTCTTGCTGCATTTTAATAGCACTTGTGATTTAGGTCATTTTAATTAATAGAAACAATATTAGCTCACTGATATAAGCAAGATATTTATTATTCACTATCGTTTTATTCAGTACCTGTTTTTGTTTCTACACTAATTGTTCATTTTAATTATAATCCATAGTCTTGCTTTTACTTTTCATACTTGGAGATATGTTGCATTACATTATGATTTTCAAATCTTTGGAGAAATCTTTAGTGCAGCTGTTCCATACGAACTCAAACCAGTCCGTTTTGGAGTTTTGAAACCCATTATGATCAGATTATTAAGACGATTACTTTAGGGGTGCGAATCTCTGTCTGGCGAATCGATTCGATTCAGAATCGATTTCTTTTTTTCAGAAATGGTTTAAATTTTGTTTAAAGGATGTGATTGACAAGATGAAACAACAATGTAAAGAAATAGAAAATTTATTTAAAACAATACTTTTAGGTTCCTTCCTCTATCAAATCTTTTTGCATCATTTTATATTTATACAAAAAAATAGGATTACGCTAAATTAAAATGAGCAGTATTAGATTAGCTTAGCTGCCTGGCTTTTTCTTACATAAAAAACATCTAATAAACAAATAATTCCAAATATATTAATACCCAAGTTTACTATAGTGCATTAGCCTTTAATCAAAACTAAAATACAGACTTTACAGTCAGAGTGCATTTAGATTTTGCAAATCTTTAAAACTTAACATTAAAAATAAAATCCATACTTCAGTCTTTTGAACTATATTGCAACAACATTCGCTACATTTTCAAAACGTAGCCTTAAATATTAAATATATTTTCAACTCCCTTTAGTTCTGTTAGAAGTCAATTCCCCAGGAGATCGGCTACGCGGGAGGAATGCGTACGCCGCTTGCGCCTTATGAGCGTTTCCCGGGAATCGACTACGTGGGAAAGCATGCGTACACCGGTCCGTCGGGTAAAACGCTCCCATGGATACAACCTGCGCGGTTGAGCGCGGAAGGAGAGTTCGAGACACCGGGAAATAAAAACGAAACGGATTTATTATTAAAAATGGTGTAGGGACACCAACAGAAAAGGGGGGAATACGGACACTAAATACAAAAGACACCCGGTCACGTGCACAAAATAAACCAATCACCCAACGGAGACAATGAGTCCATTAAATGAGGGACAAGTTCAGACAAGTGTGACAAGTTCAGAGTGATGTCACGCCAAACGGGCTCGCGCATTTGTCGTATTTCCAAAGTACCTCAATTTCATTGTACACTCTTTGTAAACAGTCATGCTCAAGTCGAGCTCTCTCTTCCTGGCTTTAAAAGACAAAAAGGGGGGGGTGGTGTCGACTCGCGCTCTCCCCCTGCTCCATGCTTCCCGCTAATATGAACGAGCATGCTAGTGAATTACAACGGGAGCTGGTTAACAAGCGTGCTGTACGGTGGCCGAGCGGATACGTAATGCGATATGCAGTAATCTTGGCAGGGGGCGGCAAAAAATAAAACTTACTCTTTTTTTTTTTTTTTTACAATCGATTCCTGGGCATTTTGAATCGATTCAGAATCGCCTGGACTACAAATCGCGATTCTTTGAAGAATCGTTTTTTTTCAACACCCCTAGTTTATTCCTTAATTATGTTGATTGATTGTGAACGCTGCTGGCACATGATTGGCTAATTATATTCTTGCATAAATTAACAGGTGCCTTGGTAACTTTAATTCATTCATTCATTATCTCCCGCTTTATCCTCTATTAGGGTCGCGGTGGGGTTCCCCATGCCCATCCAGGGGAGAACGTCTCGAGCGCTGGGCAGATAGACCCAGGACAGGGCGCCAATCCATCGCTGGGCACACACTCACACTCTATATGGAGCAATTTTGAGAATTTAGTTGACTTGATTCATGTTTTTGGACTGTGGGAGGAAACCGGAGAACCCGGAGGAAACCCACGCAGACACGGGGAGAACATGGAAACTCCACCCAGATGGGGATTCGAACCGGGAATCCCTAGCGCTGAGAGGCGAACGTACTAACCACTAAGCCACCGTGCTGCCGCGGTGACTTTAATTCCCATATAAAAAATCTGAAGGGTGTAATACAGATGTTAAAATGCCACCTATTATACATGGTTGTTTCAGGGGGTGGCTGGTAATCCAATGGTGAAGACGGTCCTGGACAAAACCAAACACTCTGTGGAGTCCATGATCACTACACTGGACCCTGGAATGGCTCCATACATTAGTGAGTATTACTGTAAGGTTTTATTATTGGAACTATAATTATTTAATACTCATTAGCAGACGTGTTTGTTGTGAACTAACTGGAGAATAACTGGCTGATTCTGACAGAGTCAGGGGGCGATTTGGATATTGTGGTGACGTCTGATAAGGAAGTCAAAGTTGGAGCGGTGCGTGATGCTTTCCAGGAGGTGTTTGGCATGGCCATGGTGACTGGAGAAGCCAGCCAATCAAATATCGCTCCTCAGCCAGTGGGCTATGCAGCTGGAGTTAAGGTAAGACATCTATGCATAATCAGAATCAGAATATCTTTATTGTCATTATACCAGGTATAACGAAATTAAGGTGCCATACTTTTCGGTGTCACATACATAAATTTAAACAGATAAAGATTTAAAAGAGTTTTAAAAAAGTACACTATAATTTACAAAAAAAAAAAGCAGTAAATCAGGGGAGGGCGTACATTATTGTTAATAAATCATTATTCATAAATGTGTTTATTTAAAACAATTATTCAGTCTTTCATGGCATAATCTAGTTATGTTTTTTAAAAGTGAACATTGATTGCTGAGTAACAGGATACAGGGAAATGGCTTGCTGTGTATCCATCCATCCGATAATATTCATTCATTCATCCATTAGCTTCTGCTTTATCCTCTATTAGGGTCGCGGTGGGGTTCCCCATGCCCATCCAGGGGAGAACGTCTCGGGCGCCGGGCAGACACACCCAGGACAGGGCGCCGATCCATCGCTGGACACACACTCACTCACACAACACACTCTATATGGGGCAATTTGGAGAACTCAATTGACTTGATCCATGTTTTTGGACTGTGGGAGGAAACCGGAGAACCCAGAGGAAACCCGCGTGGACACGGGGAGAACATGGAAACTCCACCCAGATGGGGATTCAAACCGGGAATCCCTAGCACTGAGAGGCAAACGTGCTAACCACTAAACCACCGTGCCGCTCCATCCAATATCTTCCGCTTAATCCTCTACTGGGGGGGGGGTTCCCCATGCCAAGCCTGGTGCTTAGTGGTTAGCACGCTCGCCTCTCAGCACTAGGGATTCCCGGTTCGAATCTCAATCTTGGTGGAATTTACGTGTTCTCTCCGTGTGGGTTTCCTCCGGGTTCTCCGGTTTCCTCCCACAGACAAAAAATCATGGATCAAAGTCATTTGAATTCTCCAAATTGCCCCATATAGAGTGTGTCTGTGTGTGTGTGAGTGTGTGCCCAGCGATGGATTGACGCCCTGTCCTGGGTCTATAAAATTTTCTCCCCTGGATGGGCACGGGGAACCCCCCGCGACTCTAGTAGAGGATAAAGCGGAAGATAATGGATGGATTTTAAATATGTTATACTACATTTATACTTTTCTTTGCTGTTGAGCTGAAACAGTTTGGTTCTGTGCGTTTTGATTTTGTTCGGTGCTCACGACGATGGTGCTCCACTTTGTTCAGAGTCCAGTTAAGATCCACTGTGAGGCAAAGATGATTCACTTCATTGGCCAGTTACATCATTTCTCTTGCTTGCAATATTCATTCATTCATTATCTTCCGCTTTATCCTCTATTAGGGTCACGGGGGGTTCCCCATGCTCATCCAGGGGAGAACGTCTCGGACGCTGGGCAGATAGACCCAGGACAGGGCGCCAATCCTTCGCTGGGCACGCACTCACTCACACAGACACACACTATATGGGGCAATTTGGAGAATTCAATTGACCGTAATCCATGTTTTTGGACTGTGGGAGGAAACCGGAGAACCCGGAGGAAACCCACACGGACACGGGGAGAACATGGAAACTCCACCCAGATGGGGATTCGAACCGGGAGTCCCTAGCGCTGAGAGGCGAACGTGCTAACCACTAAGCCACCGTGCCGCCTGCTTGCAATATCTCTAATATAATCTGGTGCATTGATATGAATATGAAGCGGTCAGATGTGGGCATTATGGTCAGTAAGGTCACGACTGGATAAATGGCTCAGCCAATCGGATTAAGGGATGGAATCTGTTTTATAACACTTTTAAGTCAGGTTGTGACTTAGCATGGCCCAAAGTGAATCTGTGCTAATGAGCAAAAACCCTTAACTCAAGCAAGTAATACTCTTAAGTAATAAAGTTTCACACACAAATGCCCACAAGGCACAAAAACCTACACATTAAAGGGGTTTTATGGTAGCTAGGTGTATTAACTTGCTGCTGAAACAACAGTTTAACAAATCAGCAAAATAAAACTGTCAACTTTATCATTACCATCAGCACAGTGTTACAGGCACAGTTTTATTTCCACTGGCTGACTGCAGTTCAGACATCAGCAGGTGTAGAATTCATAGTAATGCACATAAAAGCTCCTGCCTCAAGGTTTTGCCATGGTTTTCTTACTTTGTGGCTCCTCCATCTTCTCCATACAATATGACCCAACACTCCACCCAGATTGGGATTCGAACCGTAGTGCTGGGAGGCGAACGTGCTAACCACTAAGCCACCACACAAGTATTATTTTTGCCCATCTGTTAAAATACTAGTTAGGGGTGAGCTGCAATATTCGCTGATTCGACGATTCGATTCGGAGAACCATAGTCGACTATGAACCTCATAGTCGAATGTACCATTTTGACCACATGGGGGTGCCCATGGCTGCTGCTAAGCATTAGTTTTTACATGAAATGGCTTTGTTTTCGTTATATATATAGCCTTTTGTCAAATAAAATCATCCTAATTTCTTGAAAAAAAAAAGAAAAACAAAAAAAAAAGGTTTTCTTTTGTTAGAAAAACAAGTAATATATTTTTTTAAAATCTTTTTTAAAAACCACGCTTATAGCACCATCTTGTGGTGAAATTTTAACTGATTCGACTATCAGTCGACTATAGGGAAAATCTGACCAATCAGATTCGATTATGAAAATCCTTAGTTGAAGACACCCCTAATACTAGTACTATACTAGTATTATTAATACTACCATACTGTATGGTACTAGTATTATTAACAGATGGGCAAAAATAATACTTGTGTGGTGGCTTAGTGGTTAGCACGTTCGCCTCTCAGCACTAGGGTTCGAATCCCAATCTGGGTGGAATGTCCATGTTCTCTCCATGGGTTTCCTCCGGGTTCTCTGGTTGCCTCCCACAGTCCAAAAACATGGATCAAGGTCAATTGAATGTTCCAAATTGCCACATATGGAGTGTATTTGTTTGTGTGTGAGTGTATGCCCAGAGATGGATTGGCACCCTGTCCTAGGTGTACAGTATCTGCCCAGCACCCAAAACGTTCTCCCCTGGATGGGCATGTGGAACCCCCCCCCCCCTAGTAGAGGATAAAGCGGAAGATAATGGATGGCAAAAATAATACTTGTGTGGTGGCTTAGTGGTTAGCACGTTCGCCTCTCGGCACTAGGGTTCAAATCCCAATCTGGGTGGAATGTCCATGTTCTCCCCATGGGTTTCCTCTGGGTTCTCTGGTTGCCTCCCACAGTCCAAAAACATGGATCAAGGTCATTTGAATGCTCCAAATTGCCCCATATAGAGTGTGTATGTGTGCGTGTGTGTGTGTGTGTGCGCCAAGAGATGGATTGGTGCCCTGTCCTAGGTGTACAGTATCTGCCCAGCGCCCGAAACGTTCTCCCCTGGATGGGCATGGGGAACCCCCCCCCACGTCCCTAGTAGAGGATAAAGCGGAAGATAATGGATGAAATTTGATTTAAAGTAGCCCTATGATGCCCCGAAGTGATATTTATTGTATGTTACTTTTTCAGTTCCACTCATCATGTAGGTCAGATCCGTGCACAAATGACAGCATTTTGGCTTGTGACCGTTAGGAATTTGAGGTCAATATAAAAATTAGGGTGGTGACACGGTGGCTTAGTGGTGAGCACATTCGCTCAGGTTAAAACCATTCATTCATTATCTCCCGCTTTATCCTCTATTAGGGTCGCGGTGGGGTTCCCCATGCCTATGTCTCGGGCGCTGGGCAGATAGACCCAGGACAGGGCGCCAATCCATCGCTGGGCACACACTCACTCACACAGACACACTCTATATGGGGCAATTTTGAGAATTCCATTGACTTGATCCATGTTTTTGGACTGTGGGAGGAAACCGGAGAACCCGGAGGAAACCCACGCGGACACGGGGGAGAACATGGAAACTCCACCCAGATGGGGATTCGAACCGGGAATCCCTAGTGCTGAGAGGAGAACGTGCTAACCACTAAGCCACCGTGTCGCCAGGTTAAAACCAGTTTAATACAAATAAAAAGGCAGTTGTAATGTGTGCTGCTCTCTAATTGCCTTTAAGTTAATTCCAGTCTTTCTGTCCGGTGCTTCACCACAGTCCCACTTCTCATGTGGCTGATTAATAAAATAAATTTTCCGGTCCTTATTGCTCTACCTTGTTGTTGTAAAATTAGTGACAGTAATTAATCTGTTGTTTTACAGTTTGTCATCCTTATCCTTATCCAGTTTGTCATCCATCTGTGTTCACAGGACACTGCCTGCAGGATGCTTAACAGGAATATATTGTTTCATTCCTTTAATTTGGTCATATTTACATTGGTCCTACTGTGCTTTGTTGGTTTGTCTACTGTCCACTGTTCAAGAAATATTTGAATGAAACGGGTAGTTCCGGTCCTTAAATGAACTGGCTGAGCCTTTTGTCCAGCCGTGACATGATCTGACCGCTTCACATTTGTATCGAAGCGTGAAATTCGATACATTATTTTAAATACACATAGTATAAACATTGATCTGATTTCTGATGAGCTCCAAGCCTGTGGCTGTATTTTTCACCTGTAATTTGGCCGCTAGACGGCAGTTGTTAATTGTTCTAGAAACCGGTATCCTGTTATTCAGCGATCAGTGTTCAATTTTTAAAAAATGGACTAGATTAGGTTGAAGAAGACAAGTTTATTAACCATTTTGCTTTCAATAAACGGTTTGAAAAAAAAAAAAAAAAACTTAAACTATCCATTATCTTCGGCTTTATCCTCTACTAAGGTCGCTGGGGGGTTCCCCATGGGGAGAACGTTCCAGGGGAGAACATTTTGGACCCAGGACAGGGCACTAATCTATCGCTGGGCACACACTCACACAGACATGCACACAAACACACTCTATATGGGGCAATTGGGAGAATTCAATTGACCTTGATCCATGTTTTTGGACTGTGGGAGGAACCCGGAGGAAACCCACGCGGACACGGGGAGGACATGGAAACTCCACCCACATTAGGATTCGAACTGGGAATCCCTAGCGCTGATAGGAGAACATGCCAACCTAAGCCACCTTGCCGCCCTACCAAAAAATATTTGATGTAATTTATGCAATACTAAAAAGTAGCAAAATTTTGCAAAAATTGCAAAAGAAAAAGTTTCATTTTGTTCAGTTTTGTCTTCAGGTAAAATTCTACTTGAGTTAAACAGGTTCTTATTCCTTTTGACTCGTACATAACTATTTAAAACACACGTAGGCTTGAATTATGTGGCATGACGGCGTCAATGTAAATCTGCATTTTCAATCTTGCTTTGAGGTTTTTACCTTTAATGGCTGAACGCCGGCTGGTTATAAAAGGAGCTTGCCGTTTTATTCATGTGTTTGGTTCTGCGTTTCTGCAGGGGGCTCAGGAGCGCATCGACAGTCTACGCCGTACTGCTATAATCCATGAGAAACAGCCCGTGGTCTCCGTGGAGAACTTCATAGCCGAGCTCTTCCCGGATAAGTAAGCCTCAGATTCTTGCGTGTACCCCATATGCCTTGTAAATTTGGACCTCCTGGTGTTCTCACTGTGTGCTCTATAATAGGCTTCATTTGCCTGCGTGGTGCGCTAAAGATTTCAAATCCAAGTTAATAAATCATCCTCACAGGTAGAGATGTTAACTGTGTCGTAACGAATGTCACTTACAAAGGCATTTATTATATAAAAGTTGTTTGTGATGACTTATAAAATATTGCCTGGGGTGAAATAATGTCGTCGTCGTGTTCAGCCGGTGGACGTGACGATAACATCCCGCTGTCGTTCTCAATGTTGTGTAAGGAGAATACTAATTCATGGCTAACGTCTGTCGGTGGCATTAAAAAAAGCGATGCACTAAGCAAGGCCAAGATGAGGCACGCTGATCTGACCTGAACTGGCTTCCCTTATCAGCGAGCAGCAGCAGCTTACTGCCTGATGGAACAGTTCCACACTGATTGTGCACGAGTCTGTTAAAGGTTGCAACGCTTAAATTGCAAATGCCTCAGAGACCGCTTGTTTTTTCAGCTCGTGTGGAATGGTGTATGGGCACATTTTGGGGCTTCTCCCACAGGATGTTTGGAAAAGAATTTCAGGCAGGGAAACAAAAAATAGGTGGCACGGTGGCTTGGTGGTTAGCATGTTCGCCTCTCAGCACTACATTTACATTTAGTCATTTAGCAGATGCTTTTATCCAAAGCGACTTACAAATGAAAACACCACAAGTAAGAAGCCATGGAGAAAACCAACTATACTGTAAATTCATCAAACCTGATTGTTATTCGATGCTGCGGCATTTTATTTTATTTTTTTTCT
Organism: Corydoras sp. C115; assembly: GCA_019802505.1. Classification (NCBI taxonomy): domain Eukaryota; kingdom Metazoa; phylum Chordata; class Actinopteri; order Siluriformes; family Callichthyidae; genus Corydoras; species Corydoras sp. C115. The sequence goes on along the minus strand of JAFMOC010000053.1, from coordinate 371,495 downwards.
TTCTTCTACAACCGGTATTGTTAAAGAGATGCGTCTTCAGTGGTTTCTTAAAACTGTTTAGTGATTCTGCCTTACGGACAGAGTTGGGAAGATGGTTCCACCATTTTGCAGTGGGGAACGCCACGGAGTGAGAATGAGCTCCTCGGTGAGGTGGAATCGCCAGGCGGCAATCCTCACTGGAGCGAAGTGAACGAGTCGGAGTGTATTTTGAAAAGATAGAGTGAAGGTAGGAAGGGGAAGATCCAGAAATGGTCCTGTAGGCCAGAGTCAGTGACTTGTACTGAATGCGAGCAGCTACAGGAAGCCAATGGAGGGAAGTGAGTAATGGAGTGACATGAGTTCGCTTGGGCTGGTTAAACACAAGTCGGGCTGAAGAGTTTTGAATTAGTTGAAGAGGTCTGATTGTGGAAGCTGGGATAACGGCAAGTAGCGCATTACAATAATCAAGCCGGGATAGGACTAGGGCTTGAACAAGCAGTTTGGTAGCATGTTCAGTCAAAAAGGGTCTGATCTTCCTTATGTTATAAAGAAGGAATCTGCAGGAACGGGTGGTTTTGATAACATGATCAGAGAGTTTAAGGTGGGAGTCTATTGTGAAGCCAAGGTTCCGGACCGAATCAGTTGGGGAGATTGTGGAGCCATCAATTTGGAAGGTCAGGTCGTGATGGATTGAGGGTTTAGCTGGGATAATGAGACACGCAGATACCCGATTTGAGATGGTGGTGTCATCAGGGGCAAAAGACAGATGAAGTTGAGTGTCATCAGCATAGCAGTGGTAAGAGAAACCATGTGCCTGGATGACTGTACTCAGTGATGTCATGTAAAGTGAGAAGAGGAGAGGACCAAGTACAGAGCCCTGAGGCACACCAGTGTGTACTTGGTGAGAGTTAGAGATCTCCCCATTCCATGACACTTTGAAGGAACTTCCTGTGAGATAGGATCGAAACCATTCAAGTGTCGTACAAGCACTAGAGATTCCCGGTTCGAATCCCCATCTGGGTGGAGTTTCCATGTTCTCCCCATGTCCGTGTGGGTTTCCTTCGGGTTCTCCGGTTTCCTCCCACAGTCCAAAAACATGGATTAAGGTCAATTGAATTCTCCAGATTGGCCCATATAGAGTGTGTTTGTGTGAGTGAGTGTGTGCCCAGCGATAGATTGGCGCCCTGTCCTGGGTCTATCTGCCCAGCGCCGAAAACATTCTCCCCTGGATGGGCATGGGGAACCCCACCCGACCCTATAGAGGATAAAGCAGAAGATAATGGATGGATGGATGATCTCATGATTATTTACCTTCCACTTTATCCTCTATTAGGGTCGTGGGGGGGTTCCCCATGCCCATCCAGGGGAGAACATTTCGGGCGCTGGGCAGATACACCCAGGACAGGGCACCAATCCATCACTGGGCACACACTCACACACACAGACACACTCTATATGGTGTAATTTGGCGAATTCAGTTTACCTTGATCCATGGACAGGGAGAACATGGAAACTCCGGGAATCTCTAAACCTAATCTAATCTGCTAATCTCTAATCTGCTAAACACTAAGCCACCGTGCCGCTGATCTCATGATTAATTAGTTGTAATGTTTAACTGCGATTAATTGCTAACACGATTAATCGTCTCATCCCTGATGTGTAAGAATCTTAGTCTTGTAGAAAACAGTACATTACTAACCACTTATTTAAAAGCAGTTTATATGAAGCCAGTTCTGAACAGATGTCAACAAGACACACTTATAAAGTTCTTTAAATTCAGATTTGCTGTGTGAACATGTTCTACCTTGAATCCTGATCACATTCCGTCCAGGAACATATTGGAGAGATGACCTTATAGCAGCGTTGACCATTATACCATTGATTCCAGACCTCACTGTTGTTCAGCAGAGTGAAAGCCTTTTTTACTATAAACTTTAAGACTCTTAGGACTGTGAAAGGGCTTCAGCTCCACTATTACTGATATATTTGGATGGTGTCCATGTCGTAGAACGTCCTAATAAAAAGTGCTTAATAGCTTTAGACATTTTGTTATGGTGCATTACTTCTGTTTTATGGCTGTACTTGTTCTTCCAGATGACTCACTGCTCGGTTATTGTTTGTCCTTTGTTATTACCCCCGTTGTTTGCTCATTTTGATGTAATTGTGTTGCTCTCTGCTAGGTGGTTTGACATTGGCTGTCTGATTCTGGATGACCCTGCTTATGGCATTCACATAGAGACTTTCACACAGGCCACTCCTGTGTCTCTGGAACATGTACACCAGGTAAACTTCAGCTTCCAATCAATCTTTTTTTTTTTTTTTTTTTTATTACAAAATTTTTCGCTGCCTAGCTTTATGACAGCAAAATGACAGAACATGAAAGAGTAGGATTCCTGTGCAACGCCTTTTGCTCATATTGCAATCTCGACAAAACACTTAAAATTAAGTAACTCAAAGAAATAAAACTTGAATCTATAACATTATGATATATAATGTTCCAATAAAGGGATCTATTTTGCCTGCAGTGCTTTACACATAGAGCAATTTGTCTGCCTGCACAGATGCAGGCAGACAGATGCAGGCAGACAGATGCAGGCAGACAGATGCAGGCAGACAGATGCAGGCAGACAGATGCAGGCAGACAGATGCAGACAGACGCACACAGGCAGACAGACGCACACAGGCAGACAGACAGACGCACACAGGCAGACAGACAGACGCACACAGGCAGACAGACAGACGCACACAGGCAGACAGACAGACGCACGCAGGCAGACAGACAGACGCACGCAGGCAGACAGACAGACGCACGCAGGCAGACAGACAGACGCACGCAGGCAGGCAGACAGACGCACGCAGGCAGGCAGACAGACGCACGCAGGCAGGCAGACAGACGCACGCAGGCAGGCAGACGCACGCAGGCAGGCAGACAGACGCACGCAGGGCAGGCAGACAGACAGCAGGCAGGCAGACAGACGCACGCAGGCAGGCAGACAGACGCACGCAGGCAGGCAGACAGACGCACGCAGGCAGGCAGACAGACGCACGCAGGCAGGCAGACAGACGCACGCAGGCAGGCAGACAGACGCACGCAGGCAGGCAGACAGACAGACGCAGGCAGACAGACAGACGCACGCAGGCAGGCAGACAAACAGACGCACGCAGGCAGACAGACGAACGCAGACAGACAGACAGACGCACGCACGCAGACAGACAGACAGACAGACGCACGCACGCAGGCAGACAGACAGACGCACGCAGGCAGACAGACAGACGCACGCAGGCAGACAGACAGACAGACGCACGCACGCAGGCAGACAGACAGACAGACAGACGCACGCACGCAGGCAGACAGACAGACAGACAGACAGACGCACGCACGCAGACAGACAGACGCACGCACGCAGGCAGACAGACAGACGCACGCACGCAGACAGACAGACGCACGCACGCAGACAGACAGACGCACGCAGGCAGACAGACGCAGGCAGACAGACGCACGCACGCACGCAGGCAGACAGACGCACGCAGGCAGACAGACAGACGCACGCACACAGACAGACGCAGGCAGACAGACAGACGCACGCACGCAGGCAGACGAACGCAGGCAGGCAGGCAGACGAACGCAGGCAGGCAGGCAGACGAACGCAGGCAGGCAGGCAGACAGACGCACGCAGGCAGGCAGACAGACGCACGCACTCAGGCAGACGCAGGCAGGCAGACAGACGCAGGCAGACAGACAGACGCACGCACGCAGGCAGGCAGGCAGACAGACAGACAGACGCACGCACGCACGCACGCAGGCAGGCAGACAGACGCACGCAGGCAGACAGACGCACGCAGGCAGACAGAGGCAGACAGACAGACAGACGCACACAGACAGACAGACGGACGCATGCAGGCAGGCAGACGGACGCAGGCAGACGCACGCAGGCAGGCAGACGCACGCAGGCAGGCAGACGCACGCAGGCAGGCAGGCAGGCAGGCAGACGCACGCAAGCAGGCAGACGCACGCAGGCAGGCAGACGCACGCAGGCAGACAGACGCACGCACGCAGGCAGACAGACGCACGCACGCACGCACGCAGGCAGACAGACGCACGCAGGCAGACAGACGCACGCACGCAGGCAGGCAGACGGACGCACGCAGACAGACGGACGCACGCAGGCGGACGGACGCACGCAGGCAGGCGGACGGACGGACGCAGGCAGGCAGACGGACGGAGGCAGGCAGACAGACGCAAGCAGGCAGGCAGACAGACAGACAGACGCACGCAGGCAGGCAGGCAGGCAGACGGACGCACGCAGACACACGCACGCACGCATGCAGGCAGACGAACGCACGCAGGCAGGCAGACAGACGCGCACACACACACACAACACACACTGTGAAGTGAAGTGAAGTGAGCACACATGCCCTGTATACGGCACCCGGGGAGCAATTGGGATAGGTGCCTTGGTGGACCGGGAATTAAACCGGTTGCAAGGCTGGTTCCTTATCACACGCCGACCTACGACTGTCCCAATATTACATGAATCTAATTTTTTCCTGTTTCTCTGTCTTGTTTTCTCTCTGACCCTCTGTTTAACCACAGGCTCAGTCTCTCACCCCTCCAGATTATAGTCTGCGCTGGTCTGGACTGCTCGTCACCGTGGGCGAGGTGCTGGAGCGAAACATGCCCCACGTGAGCCGAACAGATTGGCATCAAGCCTTCACTGGCATGTCACGAAGGCAGATGATCTACAGTGCTGCCAAAGCCCTGGCTGGCTCATACAAACTGCGACTGCCCCCCAGGACAATATAAGTTGCAACACCAGATCAACCCTCATAGTGCAGGTACTGTCCATCAGATGGGCAGTCTTACTGGTCATTAGTTAGCAGCCTTCCTTCTGTGCACCATCAGCAAAGAGTTACCCTTTTTTGTTAATGCAGCAGGAATCCATTGAAACTGTGATAAATAACAGCAAAGAAAACTGTCAGTGGAGTGGGGCTGAGTTGATTTGTTTTTTACCTTCATATATTTATTTTACCCAGTGTATCATAATATATATATTGATATATATATATCTATATATATAATATATATAATATATACACACACATATACACCTATATGGTAATATACACCTGTCAGTGTATGTGGGGTGTACATACATGAGTACATGATTTATATATATATATATATCTTATATATATATATATATATATATATATATATATATATATATATATATGTATGTGTGTGTTATGTATATATATATATATATATATATATATATATATATATATATGTATATATGTGTGTATATATACATACACATATATATATATATATATATATGTATATATATTATATATATATACACATATATATATGTATATTATATATATATGTATGTATATATATGTATGTATATATGTGTATGTGTATATATATATGTATATATATATATATATATATATGGGAAGCTTTTAATATGCAATGTGCAAATCAAATAATCTCTAGCTCAGGCCAAATGTTTTTTTATTTTTTATTTTTTTTAAGCATTGATTCAACCGGGGGAGGAGAAAAAAGCACATTTTCAAATGATTATACACTTTACAGTCAAAAGAATTTTAAAATTACAATACAGAAGTGTTTTTGCCATTCTTTTCTAAATGGTGTGCCCTTCACATCTATAACAGCTTCCACTCTTCTAAAAATGTGTTCTACACAAATTTCAAGTGTGCCTGAAGAAAATGTAATTTTCTATTTACTCAGATGAGGATTTAAGAGGTTTGACACTGATGTTGGATGAGAAGTCTCACAATCAACATTTAAGTTCATCTTACCCAGGTTTGTTGGAAGCACACTTTTGTCCAGTGGACATGGCTTGATGTTTCATTTCTATACACTTATGGAAATGGTGGTAAATAAAAAAAAAACTAAATTAAATTACATGTTTCACCTTTAAAGAATAGCTTTTTCATTTGTAATGCAGTGAATTAAAAGCATGTTATACCAATTTCTTCAACTGGAATTAATAATGATTGTAAATCAATGCAACTAAAATAATTTGTCATGCACCAGTCAAATCACATTGCTACTCTTTGAACCCGGATTACTTTATTGCATTTTATTTTCCGTGATTAGTTTCATCTTATTGTCCCAAACACATTTCTTGAAGGAATAGTCATCAAAACTTTTGTGCCGCCCCACTAAATATTCATTCATTCATTATCTCCTGTTTTATCCTCTATTAGGGTCACGGTGGGGTTCCCCATGCCCATCCAGGGGAGAACGTCTCGAGCGCTGGGCAGATACACCCAGGACAGGGCGCCAATCCATCGCTGGGCACACACTCACTCACACAAACACACTCTATATGGGGCAATATTTGAGAATTCAATTGACTTGATCAATGTTTTTGGACTGTGGGAGGAAACCGGAGAACCCGGAGGAAACCCACTCAGACACGGGGAGAACATGGAAACTCCACCCAGATGGGGATTCGAACCGGGAATCCTTAGCACTGAGGCCCCCACTAAATAATATGTATATAATAAAATAAAATAATAAAATAAAATAATAAAATAATCTCTACTTTTTTTTTTTTGCTGCCCTAAGGTCACACATGCTAACTTTAATTGTCATCCTGAGCCCTTGACGTTACCTGGGTGTTTTACTTCCAGTTGCATAATGACCTACAATTTTCAGTTCGTTTTCCATTAGGCAGTAAATAGAGAAATGAAAGTTGGTGCAGATGAGCCGTTACTGGTAATGGGGTTAATTAAACATGTAACAGCAGGACAGGAGTAGATTTGTGTGTTCTTTAATCCATTTAGAACATTTTCATCATCAAATGTTACTCTTGTGGTTATTTAAAGGTTGTTTCTGGTCGTATAAAGTACACAATGTGTGTAAATGGAGATAATTTGTGGTAGAACGAATAAGTAAAGTGATAAGTCAACCTTATTTTTCTAATGACGATGTGTTCCGACTTGATTCTAAACTGTGCCATGTTCAATCACATTTTTGTATCATTTACATTTACGTTTTCATCATTTTACACATAAGGAAACCATTTATACTGATTGCATAGTTTGGTCTTTAGAACACCTTTTTTTATTTTATTTTTTTAAATAAATATTCTATATCGAAGGATCTTATTTTACATATCTTGTGTATGTTTGGTGTGTTTAGTCCCCATTTAACATGCAACAGGGTCAGACCCGTGTTGCAGCTTAATTTAAAGGTCTCTGTTTCAATCTACACAGTGCCGTTTGAACTGTTTTCTTTCATCCCTCTGATCATTGTATTGAAATTTCAAGGTTTAAATGATATTGTAACAGCATTTCACACAAAGTCTTGACACCTGGATCAGAGTGATACAGAAAGTTGAAGTAAACAACACTCTGTGCATGACCTCTGATCGTTCTGCTGTGGAACCTGCAGGTAGACTTTGCCGGGGAGGTTTTAATGGAGGATTTTATCCTATAATATGTATTTGTTGGAAGTTATTTGTATCGAAGCCAAAAACAGTTGGACAAATCTGCGACGTGAGACGCAATTAACAGTCTCAGGACTGCAGAAGCCGAAAACCAACCGAAAAACTGCCTTCAACGTGACCTTACTGATCTGTATCTGTATCTATTGCACATTTGGATTGTTCTGTTTGGTTCTTTGTACTTCCACTAGATGCCTTCTGTAAGCAGAAGAGTAAAGTCTTATTTTATGTAAACATTGTTACTGGTGACTTTATTGGTTTGTCACACCGTGAGTGTGTGTGTGTGTGTGTATATATTCGAGGTCAAGTTTATTTATTTCTATAGCGCTTTTTTTATATAATAGTACATTGTCACAAAGCAACTTTACATTTACATTTAACTGCTGCTTTTATCCAACGTGACAAAACAGGTCAGTAGTGTGAGTGAGTGTGTGCCCAGCGATAGATTGGCGCCCTGTCCTGGGTGTATCTGCCCAGCGCCCGAAACGTTCTCCCCTGGATGGGCATGGGGAACCCCACCGCGACCCTAATAGAGGATAAAGCAGGAGATAATGAATACGTTTGTGAAAGAGCTGTGTTTTGAGATGTTTCTTAAAGATGCCGAGTGAACTCCTTATGGACAGGGTTGGGAAGATCATTCCATCCATTATCTTCTGCTTTATCCTCTATTAGGGTCGCGGGGGGGTTCTTTAGGCCCATCCAGGGGAGAACGTTTCGGGCGCTGGGCAGATACACCCAGGACAGGGCGCCAATCTATCGCTGGGCACACACTCACTCACACACACACTCTATATGGGGCAATTTGGAGAATTCAATTGACTTGATCCATGTTTTTGGACTGTGGGAGGAAACCGGAGAACCCGGAGGAAACCCACTCAGACACGGGGAGAACATGGAAACTCCACCCAGATGGGGATTCGAACCGGGAATCCCTAGTGCTGAGAGGAGAACATGCTAACCACTGTGCCACCGTTCTTCAAAAATTGTTATTCAAAACCTTTATTTATTAGAACTGAATGTGCTATCCACTGCTGACAGACATATTTCATATGTTCTTTAATTTTTTTCATTCATTCATTCATTATCTCCCGCTTTATCCTCTATTAGGGTCGCGGTGGGGTTCCCCATGCCCATCTAGGGGAGAACATCTCGGGCGCTGGGCAGATAGACCCAGGACAGGGCGCCAATCCATCGCTGAGCACAAACTCACACACACACAGACACACTGTACATGGGGCAATTTGGAAAACCCAATCGACCTGATCCATGTTTTTGGACTGTGGGAGGAAACCCACGCAGACACGGGGAGAACATGGAAATTCCACCCAGATGGGGATTCGAACCGGGAATCCCTAGTGCTGAGAGGTGAACATGCTAACCACTAAACCACCGTGCCGCCATATATATATATATATATATATATATATATATATATATATATATTTTTTTTTTTTTAATTTATTTATTTTTTTTAAATGCAAAGAAAAGAAATTTGGGGATAGCAAATAATTTCTAAGCGCTTTAACATTGTTCTGCAGAGACAGTGTTTGTGGACAAGGCCGTATATTAAGTTTAAACAACTGTTTCTTAGTTATTTTGCTTCAGTTCGAAGTTTCAGGAGTTGCTATGGCATCATTAGGATTCATCTTCTGAAGACGACGGGGCAAATACTTCACTGCCGTGTGACTCTGGAGCCTGTACCATGAAATGAGAACATTAGCCTTAATACAGTTTGGAAGTGAACCCAAGCAGAAACAATATTATGCAGTGGTCCTTGTTGACAGGTGCTGCAGGAACAGGATCTGTGAGCAACACTGAGGAAAATGAGATGTCAGAACCGGAATGTCATCGTTCAGCGGAAGCAACTAAGAAAAGGGAAGATTTTGTCTAGAATTTATGTTATTTAATGAAGTTCATAGTGAGAAAGTATATAACGTCTGCCCTTCATCGGACTAAAGGCCTGAAAGACTTTTTTTTTTCTTCAGAGACCCGAATCCTATTTTAGAGAACGAGATTCTCTTTTAGCCAAGAATTTCACACAGCTTATACTTAAGGGATCTTCAGGACATACATACTGTTAAGTATCAGCCACTGGTTTGACTGAGGACACGTGAGAAAGCCTCTGAGGTGTCAGTTACCACAGTGAATGAGGTACCAAATGGTATGAATGGGGGTAGGAGAGGGTAACTGACCCAGCCTAAGATCATTCATTCATTCATTCATTATCTCCCGCTTTATTCTCTATTAGGGTCGCGGTGGGGTTCCCCATGCCGATCAAGGGGAGAACGTTTCGGGCGCTGGACAGATACACCCAGGAAAGGGCGCCAATCCATCACTGGGCACCAGCCTAAGATCATATATGTGTTAATCCACATGCCACTTCTGGACTCAGTACTCGGTCCCCTCTTCTTTTCAAAGCTGTACATTCATTCATTTTCTTCATTCATTATCTTTCTCTTAATCCTCTACTTGGGTTGCGGGAAGGTTCCCTATGCGTTTCAAGCGGTGGGCAGATATACCCAGGACAGAACGCCAATCTATTGCTGGGCACACACTACAGTGGAGGAAATAAGTATTTGATCCCCCACTGACTTTAAAAGTTTTAATACAAAAAAACAAATGAAACGTATCATAATTTTATGCCAGTTTTATTTTAACAGTGCCACATAGAATATCAAAAGAAAAATGGAGAAAATGACATGAAATGAGAAATATAATATAATTTGCACTTTATTGAGGGAAATAATTATTTGATCCCCTAGTAAAACCATGACTAATGTTGGCTCCCACAGACCACTGACACACCCTAATCACAGTGAAGTCATTACCTGGATGAGAGACACCTGTCCCAAATTATCACCTGTATAAAAGTCCACCTGGCAACAGTCTCAGTGACACTCCAACATCTCCACGAAGGGCAAGAGTAAAGCGCCGTCTAAAGATGTCAGGGACAAAATTGTTGACCTACACAAGGCTGGAATGGGCTACAAAGTCATAAGTAAAAACCTGGATGAGAAGGTGACAACTGTTGGTGCAATTATTTGGAAGTGAAAGAAGTAGAACATTACTGTCAATCGACCCAGGCCTGGAGCTCCATGCAAGATATCACCTCGTGGAGTCTCATTGATCATGGGAAAGGTTAAAAATCAGCCAAGAACTACACGGGAGGAGCTGAGTAATGATCTCAAGGCGGCTGGGACCACAGTCTCCAAAAAAACCATTGGTAATACACTGAGACGTAATGGTTTAAAATCATGCAGTGCACGACAGGTTCCTCTGCTCAAGGAGGCTCACGTCCAGACCCGCCTCAAGTTTGCCAATGAACATATTAATGACTCCGAGAGAGACTGGGAGAAGGTGCTGTGGTCAGATGAGACCAAAATTGAGCTCTTTGGCCTTAACTCAACTCGACGTGTTTGGAGGAAGAAAAATACAGAATATGACCCTAAGAATACCATCGCCACTGTCAAGCATGGTGGTGGAAGTATTATGTTTTGGGGGTGTTTTTCTTCTAAGGGCACAAGCCAACTTCACCGCATTGACGGGAAGATGAACGGGACCATGTATCGCAAAATCCTGGGTGACAACCTCCTTGCCTCTGCCAGGGCACTGAAAATGGGTCGTTGATGGGTCTTTCAGCACGACAACGATCCAAAACATACAGCCAAGGAAACAAAGGACTGGCTCCATAAGAAGCATATCAAGGTCATGGAATGGCCTAGCCAGTCTCCTGACCTCAATCCCATCGAAAATCTATGGAGAGAGCTGAAGTTTCACGTTTCCAAATGCATGCTTATAAACCTTAAGGATTTGGAGGTGATTTGCAGAGAGGAGTGGGCCAAAATTACTCCTGAAGTGTGTGCAAACCTTATAAAAAACTATAAGAAACGTCTGACTACTGTGCTTGCCAACAAGGGTTTTGCCACCAAGTATTAAATGATGTTTTACTAGGGGATCAAATACTTATTTCCCTCAATGAAATGCAAATTATTTTTTATTTCTCATTTCATGTAATTTTCTCCATTTTTCTTTTAATATTCTGTGTGTCACTGTTAAAATAAAGCTGGCATAAAATTATAAGACGTTTCATTTGTTTTTTTGTATTAAAACTTTTAAAGTCAGTGGGGGATCAAATACTTATTTCCTCCACTGTATATAGGCCAAATTAGAGCATTCAATTTACCTTGAATTTATGTTGTTGGACTGTGGTAGGAACATCCATCCATTCATTATCCTCCGCTTTATCCTATATTAGGGTCACGGGGGAGGGTTCCCCATGCCCATCCAGGGGAGAACGTTTCGGGCGCTGGGCAGATACACCCAGGACAGGGTGCCAATCTATCGCTAGGCACACACTCACTTACACAGACAGGCACACATACACACATATGGGGCAATTTGGAGAACTCAATTGACTTGATCCATGTTTTTGGACTGTGGGAGGAAACCGGAGAACCCGGAGGAAACCCATGCAGACGAGTGGGAGAACATGGAAACTCCATCCAGGTTGGGATTCGAACCAGGAATACCTAGAGCTGAGAGGCGAACGTGCCAACCACTAAGCCACCGTGCCGCCCTAGGGAGAACATGAGAACTCAAATTGGGATTCAAACCTGGATCCCCAGCGCTGATAGGTGAACATGCTAACCACTACACCAATGTTCAGCCCTTAGTACTTTTCATTCATTCATTTATTATCTTCTGCTCAATCCTCTACTAGAATCGCGGGGGTTGGGGGGAGGGGGTTCCCGATGCTTATCCAGGGGAGAACATTTCGGCGGTGGTAAGATCAACAAGGACAGGGTGCAAACACAGCACAAACACAGAATCTATGAGGCAATATAGAGCATTCAGTTTAATCCATGGTTTCGGGCTCCATGGAGACTCCACCCGGATCCCCAGTGCTGAGATGTCAACATGCTAACCACTAAACTGCCGTGCCACCTTCAGTACTAAACCAAGCAGGACAAAAATGTGGAACTTCTGGAGTCCCACTTCAAGAACTGCCGTAAATCCTACAATGTTACGATGTGGGTAGAACGTCGCTGATTATCATTCTTACCTGAGAGCCTCAGAGAGAAGCAAGAACTATAATTAGAAATGTCACTCATAAGAGACTTCTAATTATGTTCTGGCTCCCGATGGTTTCTGACAGACACACAAGGCGATCGACTTTTCTAAAAGGAGAACCTTATTTCCACATTTGTAAAATTCATTCATTCATTCATTATCTCCCGCTTTATCCTCTATTAGGGTCGCGGTGGGGTTCCCCATGCCCATCCAGGGGAGAACATCTCAGGCGCTGGGCAGATACACCCAGGACAGGGCGCCAATCCATCACTGGGCACACACTCACTCACACAGACACACTCTATATGGGGCAATTTGGAGAATTCAGTTGACTTGATCCATGTTTTTGGACTGTGGGAGGAAACCGGAGAACCCGGAGGAAACCCACGCAGACACGGGGAGAACATAGAAACTCCACCCAGATGGGAATTCGAACTGGGAATCCCTAGCGTTGAGAGGCGAACGTGCTAACCACTAAGCCACCGTGCCGCCATTTGTAAAATTTAAAAAAATAATAATAAAAAATTCACAAATGTCTCCCTGATTGCTGTTTTTTATGTTAGTAAAGATAATATTCCCAACCTGTGGCTGATAAAATCAAATCTAACTGAGCTCAAGTGCTAACATGTTATTGGGCCAACTAACTCTGAATGGATTTCTTTGGTTTCAGATGGGATTTAGTAAAAGGAGCTGAAAACATCCAGTCCTACAATCCAATCTATTGCTGGGCACACACTCACTCACACAAACACACTCTAAATGGGGCAATTTGGATAATTCAATTGACCTTAATCTTTGGACTGTGGGAGGAAACCGGAGAACCCGGATGAAACCCACGCGGACACGGGAAGAACATGGAAACTCCACCCAGATGGGGATTCGAACCGGGAATCCCTAGCGCTGAGAGGCGAACGTGCTAACCACTAAACCATCGTGCCGCCCTCCCGTACATCATGATTTATAATGAACTCTGAGTGAAATGATTCAACGTTTGACTCCCAGTTGGTATAAACAAAGGCCTTTTCTGTGTGGAGTCTGCATGTCCTCCCCATGCCTCAATGGGTTTTCTTTGGGTACTCAAGGTTCCTCCCACATTCTAAAGATGTGTAAATTTGAGAAACTAATTGCCCCACCTGATCATTCATTCATTCATTCATTCATTCATTATCTCGCGCTTTATCCTCTATTAGGGTCGCGGTGGGGTTCCCCATGCCCATCCAGGGGAGAAAGTCTCGGGCGCTGGGCAGATAGACCCAGGACAGGGTACCAATCCATCGCTGGGTACACACTCACTCACACAGACACACTCTATATGGGTCAATTTTGAGAATTCAATTGACTTGATCCATGTTTTTGGACTGTGGGAGGAAACCGGAGAACCCGGAGGAAACCCACGCAGACACGGGGAGAACATGGAAACTCCACCCAGATGGGGATTCGAACCATGAATCCCTAGCACTAAGAGGGGAACGTGCTAACCACTAAGCCACAGTGCCGCCCCACCTGATCATATATGTTGTAAAATATGGTTTAGGAAAGATTTTATGAACATGTTAAGCAAGATTATTAAACAGGTAGTTCTGATTGGCTCAGCCATTTGTCCAGCCATGACATTATTAACAATGCATGATATGCAATACATTATTTTAAATCATATACTATTCATAGAAATTCAGATTAATATAAACAGCGACCAGATTCCCCATGAGCACTCAGCTGGTATCTCGTTACTCAGCACTCACGCACTCAGTGTTCACTTTAATGCGGATTACGTCACATAGGAATATCCATTATCCTTTGTTTAATCCTATATTAGGGTCGCAGAGGGGTTCTCCATGCCCATCCAGGAGAGAACATTTCAGATGCTGGGCAGATACACCCAGGACAGGGCGCCAATCTATCACTGGGCACACACTCATCCACACACACACCCACACTATATAGGGGCAATTTAGAGCAGCCAATCTACCTTTCATCCATGTTTTTGGGCTGTGAGAGGAAATCGGTAAACCTGATGGAAACTCCACCCAAATTAGAATTCAAACCTGAATCCCCAGAGCTGAGAGGTGAACATGCTAACCACTAAACTACTGTTTACGACTTCTAGTTCAAGTAATTTATTTATAGAGCGCTTTTTACAACAGTACATTGTCACAAAGCAGCTTTACAGAATGAAAAGCCTTTAAACCCCCAAAGAGCAAGCCGAAGCGACAGTGGCAAGACAAAACTCCCTGTTATGTTGTTATTTAAGGAAGAAACCTTGGGAGGACCAAGACTCAGTGGGGGACTCATCCTCCTTGAGCGGCCAGACAGCAACAACAGTGTAGGACAGCTATGTCCAGCCATGTCCAGACAGCCATGTCCATGTCCAGATATTAAACATGACTTCTGCCATGCGGAAGACTACTTTATGAATCATTTGGTTTTCAATCAACACATTTATGATCATTTATACTTTTTAACATTTATAAAAGCAATAAGCCACTGTAGTGCATCATTGTGAACAAATCACAAGAAACAGGTGTAACATCTCTGCTTCACATAGAGCCTAACAACCTCTTGCCATGACTTATTTACAATAATGCACGCCTCTCGTACCTTAATGATTTTCCTTCTTTTCCACATGCTCACCAGATCAAAGGTGATTAGTATGTTTGTATTATGCCAAAAAAAAGAAAAAGAAAAAGTTGTTGCAATGCCAAATGATTTGGATGGTTTGCATGCTGTTATTATTGCTATAAAAAATACATGAAAAAATAAAGACATTAATAAAGCATTAAGATATGAGATACATGCATTATTGTAAATAAATCATGGGCAAGAGGTTTTACACCTGTTTCTTGTGATTTGTTCACAATAATAATAATGTTCACACCTCACGTCCCTTAATGCTTTATTAATATCTTTATTTTTTCATGTATTGTGTTATAGCAATAATAACAGCATGCAAACCATCCAAATCATTTGGCATTGCAACTTTTTCTTTTTCCTTTTTTGGCATAATACAAGCATACTAATCACCTTTGATCTGGTGAGCATGTAGAAAAGAAGGAAAAGCACCAATGAAGGCGAACACCTTAATTGTTAATAAGAAAGGTATAAGGAGAATGGCCGGATTAGTCTGAGCTGCCAATAAGAATATGCTCACTCAAACAAAATACATCTGGTCATTTAGCAGACATCCACATTTACATTTAACAGACGCTTTTGTCCAAAGCGACTTACAAGGTGAGCACAGGGTTCATCACAACATCCCTGGAGCAATGAGGGTTAAAGGTCTTGCTCATGGACCCACATTGGTAACTTCAGTGGACCTGGGATTTGAACCCCCAACCTTCAGAATGATAGCCCAACGCCATAACCACTGAGCCACCTCTCCCTACATCCACATTTACATTTAGCAGATGCTTTTGTCCAAAGCGACTTACAAGTTGAGCACAAGGTTCATCACAACATCCCTGGAGCAATGAGGGTTAAGGGACTTGCTCATGGACCCACATTGGTAACTTCAGTGGACCTGGGATTTGAACCCCCAACCTTCAGATTGACAGCCCAACACCCTAACCACTGAGCTACCACACCCTACATCCACATTTTCATTTAGCAGACGCTTTTGTCCAAAGCGACTTACAAGGTGAGCACAGGGTTCATCACAACATCCCTGGAGCAATGAGGGTTAAGGGACTTGCTCATGGACCCACATTGGTAACTTCAGTGGACCTGGGATTTGAACCCCCAACCTTCAGAATGATAGCCCAACACCCTAACCACTGAACCACCTCTCCCTACAACCACATTTACATTTAGCAGATGCTTTTGTCCAAAGCGACTTACAAGTTGAGCACAAGGTTCATCACAACATCCCTGGAGCAATGAGTGGACCTGGGATTTGAACCCCCAACCTTCAGATTGACAGCCCAACACCCTAACCACTGAGCTACCACACCCTACATCCACATTTACATTTACATTTAGCAGACGCTTTTGTCCAAAGCGACTTACAAGGTGAGCACAGGGTTCATCACAACATTCCTGGAGCAATGAGGGTCTTGCTCATGGACCCACATTGGTAACTTCAGTGGACCTGGGATTTGAACCCCCAACCTTCAGATCGACAGCCCAACACCCTAACCACTGAGCTACCACACCCTTAACACACATCAGAAACATCAAATTCTAAAGCTGTTTTACGTTCACACCCAATATTAGTACTACAATGCTCTTTCTAATAAAGTGCTCAGAGACTTTGGATCTGATCACCACTTCATTTTGCTGCATTGTGCTTGAAGTTCCTGAAACACTGCAGTCTGTCAAAATCTAACAGTTACGCTCACAGAACCGTATGAAACAAATCAGATAACCTTTTAATGGAATAAACACTAAGACAAAAAAGAACCCAATGAGAATATTCTGAACTGAATAAATTCCACACTATGGATGAAATGCTGTTCATATGGATAAACTATTATGATCTCACTTTAGATTTGAAGTGTTGCCCATTCGTACTGCATAGGGGACCTGTGCTTAACATTGCCATGGAAACAGTTGCAAGAGCTGCTTACTCTCTTTCTTTCACTCACACATACACACACATTGCAGGCTTTACAGTGTTTCCCTTAAACAAAAAAAAAGATAGCTTATGGCTTTTCTTCTGTTGTGTAACTCTCTGCAGTAAATACTGATGGATGGTCAAAATTCAGCTGTTTCGATGGAGACACTGTGATTGCAGCTTTCATTTTCACAGTGACAGCAGATACAGAAATGTTAAGTGCAGGTATAATCAAATATTTGAAGATAAGATGAATCCCTTGTGTCACAAACTCATTAGTAATCAACTCACAGTTGGCTTTGAATATTATAGCCAAGCTAAGAGCATCACAAGATAAGAGGCACTTGGTTAAAGATTTTTAGGAGGCTAAATGGCTACAACACCAGATGAACACTGTATCTGTGTATTAACCTGAGTGGGATTTACAACCTTGACATGTTTGACTCGTCATTTTAAGTAGCTTTCTAAGATGAGCTTAACTCTTTTTGAACTCTGACATTTTTTAGGGTTTTTCTGCTTCTAAGATAAGTGACACTAGTACATTTCTAAATTGGCGGCGGGGTGGCTTAGTGGTTTGTATGTCTGCCTGTCAGCGCTGGGGATCCAGGTGGATGGAGGTTCCATGTTCTCCTCATGTCCGCATTGTTTTTTTCTCTGGGTTCTTTGTCCAAAACCATGGATTTAAGTTTAATTGGCTGGTTTAATTTGACACGATGTTCTCCCCGTGTCTGCGTAGGATTCCTCCGGGTTCTCCGGTTTCCTCCCACAGTCCAAAAACATGGATCAAGTCAATTGAATTTTCAAAATTGCCCCATATAGAGTGTGTCTGTGTGAGTGAGTGTGTGCCCAGCGATGGATTGTCGCTCTGTCCTGGGTCTATCTGCCCAGCGCCCGAGACGTTCTCCCCTGGATGGGCATGGGGAACCCCACCGCGACCCTAATAGAGGATAAAGCGGGAGATAATGAATAAATGAATGAATTTGACCCGAATTGTGTGTGTGTGTGTGTGTGTGTGTGTGTGTGTGTGTGTGTGTGTGTGTGTGTGTGTGTGTCTGTAAATATGTACCCAGCAATGGATTGGCATCCTGTGCCCAATGGGCATGATGAACCCTCTTATTTTAGGTAAACATTGTCACTGGTGACTTTATTGATTTGTCACACCATGTGTGTGTGTGGCGGCACGGTGGCTTAGTGGTTCGCGCGTTCGCCTCTCAGCGCTAGGGATTCCCGGTTCGAATCTCCATCAGGGTGGAGTTTCCATGTTCTCCCCGTGTCTGCGTGGGTTTCCTCCGGGTTCTCCGGTTTCCTCCCACAGTCCAAAAACATGGATTAAGTCAATTGAATTCTCAAAATTGCCCCATATAGAGTGGGTATGAGTGAGTGAGTGTGTGCCCAGCGATGGATTGGCGCCCTGTCCTGGGTCTATCTGCCCAGCTCCCGAGACGTTCTCCCCTGGATGGGCATGGGGAGCCCCACCGCGACCATAATAGAGGATAAAGCGGGTGATGTAGGAATGAATGTGTGTGTGTGTGTCTGTCTGTCTGTCTGTCTGTCTGTCTGTCTGTCTGTCTGTCTGTCTGTTTGTAAATGTGTACCCAGAAATGAATTGGCATCCTGCGCCCAATGGGCATGATGAACCCTCTTATTTTAGGTAAACATTGTCACTGGTGACTTTATTGATTTGTCACACCGTGTGTGTGTGTGTGTGTGTGTGTGTGTGTGTGTGTCTGTCTGTCTGTCTGTCTGTCTGTCTGTCTGTCTGTCTGTCTGTCTGTAAATGTGTACCCATCAATGGATTGGTGTCCTGTACCCAATGGGCATGATGAGGTAAACATCGTCACTAGAGACATTATTGATTTGTCACACCGTGTGTGTGTGTGTGTGTGTGTATGTGTGTGTGTGTGTGTGTGTGTGTGTGTGTATGTATGTGTGTGTGTGTCTGTAAATGTGTACCCAGCAATGGATTGGTGTTCTGCACCCGAGGGGCATGAGGAACCCTTCACTGCCCTAGAAAAGGATCAAGCGGAAGATAATAATAAGATGAGACAGTTATATGTTTTGTGTCCCAGAGTACAAGGGTGAAGACACTTGATTATTTCATCCCTTCATTATCTTCCGCTTTATCCTATATTAGGGTCGCAGGGGGGGGGGGGTTCCCCATGCCCATCCAGGGGAGAACATCTCGGGCGCTGGGCAGATACACCCAGGACAGAGCACCAATCCATCGCTGGGCAACTTGATTATTTAAAAGTCTTAAAACATCTAATTAATACTGCCATCCTTATTCATTTTAAAATATAATGCAAGACTTGACATGTCACTGAAACTTTGTATCTGCTTTGGTTTTTTATATATTCATTATCTTTTTCTTCTACTAGGGTTGCAGGGGGAACCCATGCCCATCCAGGGGAGAACGTTTCGAGTGCTGTGTAGATACAGATACACCCAGGACAGGGCGCCAATCTATTGCTGGGCATACTTACTCACATACACACAAACACACTATATGGGGCAATTGAAAGCATTCAATCCATCTTGAATACAAGTTTTTGGACTGGATGAGGAAACTGGAGAACCTGGAGAAAATCCATGCAGACACGGGGAGAAGATGGAAACTCCACCCAGTGATTCGAACCTGGATCCTCAGTTCTGATTGATGGAAGTGCAGACCACAACACCACCATACTGCCCCAGATCAAAGCTTGTTTTTTGTATTTTTCCCCTAAAGGCTATAAGGCAATATGTAAACAGACCTGGAGAAAAATACTTTTAATGGAATATGTTAACATCCCCGGTTCCCCCGGCAGATTGATGTACAGATCCGGAAAAATAAAGCTGTCTAGTTAGTGTTTTGTTGCCTTTTCTGGCTTTCAGTAGACACCGGGGATTTCAGATCCAGCTTATTTTGAATTTGTTTTTCGCTCGTTGATCAGACAACAAAGAAATGCAGCCATAGAAATGTATTCTAAACACATATTGTTGCAGAACAGAAGATCAGAGGTTTCTTCTTGTCAGAACTGTACACAAAGCCAATTTTAAATGTGATGGAAAAAAACAAGTTCCTTGGCCTCTAAAGTTGCTGAGCTGAAGCATCTGCCCTTGAACGTTAAAACTGCAATTTTACATGCAATTCAAATTGCTTAGCTGCACCAACATTGTAGATTTAATAGTTGGATTAACACTAAATCAGTGCCTACGCTGCTATGTGGCAGAATCTTTGAATGAACAAGCTCTGTTTTTATTATGAAATAAGGCAATAATAAAATAAATAAATTGATAAATTCTCATCTCATCTAATTATCTTCTGTTTAGTCCTCTACTAAGATTGTGGGATTTGGGGGAGAACTGGGTGCCACCATCGCTGGTCTATCACTCACTCACTTACTTACACTATATAGGGGCAATTTAAAACAGTCTATTCAACTTAAATCTGTGTTTTTGGACTGTGGGAGGAAACTGGAAAACCTGGAGGAAACCTATGCAGACACAGGGAGAACATGGGATCGGGATTCAAACCTGGATTCCCAGTAGGAACATGCTAACCACTATACCACCGTTTAGAATTTCATCCATCAGTCCATTATCTTACGCTTTATCCTCTATTAGGGTCGCGCACGCGGGGGGGGGGGAGGTTCCCCATGCCAATCCAGGGGAGAACGTCTCGGGCGCTGGGCAGACACACCCAGGACAGGGCTGCCAATCTATCGCTGGGCACACACTCACCCACACAAATGCACTCTATATGGGGCAATTTGGAGAACTCAATTGACCTTGATCCATGTTTTTGGACTGTGGGAGGAAACCGGAGAACCCGGAGGAAACCCACGCGGACACGTGGAGAACATGGAAACTCAGATGGGGATTCAAACCGTGAATCCCTAGCGCTGAGAGGCGAACGTGCTAACCACTAAGCCAACGTGCCGCCTCCGTTTAGAATTAGTTTTTTAAATTAGAAATAAAGTTGTCATATTTTTTACCTAATTTTAATTTACAACATGATGTCAAATAGGTACACTAAAAGAAATTGGGAAACTGTATTGATGGGCTAAAATCAGCCTAATTGATTTTTTATAATTTAAACAAACTTATAAATATTGTTTGTTTTAAGCATGTTTGTCAAATGTAAATGTGTCCTGGGTTATTGCCCAGCGCCCGAGACGTTCATGGGCATTTGTCGACCCTAATAGAGGATAAATAATGAATGAATGAATAAATTCAAACAGGATCTTTTAATACATCCATTCATTATCTCCCGCTTTATCCTCTACTAGGGTCGCAGGGGGTTCCCCATGCCCATCTAGGGGAGAACATTTCGGGCGCTGGGCAGATAGACCCAGGACAGGGCACCAATCTATCGCTGGGCACACACTCACTCAGTTACGCACACAAACACACTCTATATGGGGCAATTTGGAGAATTCAATTGACATGATCCATGTTTTTGGGCTGTGGGAGGAAACCGGAGACCCCGGAGGAAACCCATACGGACATGGGGAGAACATGTAAACTCCACCCAGATTGGGAACCAGGAATCCCTAGCGCTGAGAGGCGAACGTGCTAACCACTAAGCCACCGTGCCACCGGAAAGTAATATTAAATGTTCAAAATCATCCTAATACATTCATTCATTCATTATCTCCCGCTTTATCCTCTAAACGTCTCGGGCGCTGGGCAGATACACCCAGGACAGGGCGCCAATCCATCGCTGGGCACACACTCATTCACACAGACACACTCTATATGGGGCAATTTGGAGAATTCAATTGACATGATCCATGTTTTTGGGCTGTGGGAGGAAACCGGAGAACCCGGAGGAAACCCACGCAGACACAGGGAGAACATGGAAACTCCACCCAGATGGGGATTCGAACCGGGAATCCCTAGTGCTGAGAGGCGAATATGCTAACCACTAAGCCACCATGCCGCCCATCCTAATACATTTTTTTCCAAAAAGACGAACCACCATAGATATTTGATTGTGCTGTTTGGATGTACACTACATGGTATATGCTGCAGATTATGCCACAAATAATAGGACGCCTGAAAACTGCATAATCTGAACATGGGAGTCCTGCACTGTTGATGCTGCCCGGCCGCTCAAAGAGGATGAGTCCCCTACGAGCCTCGGTCATCCTATGGTTTCTTCTTTAAAAACCAACTTTAATCTTGCCACTGTTGCTTCAGCTTGTTCTTTGGTGGTTTTAGGCTCTGAACACTGTAAAGCGGCTTTGTGATAATGTCCTTTTGTAAAAAGCGCTAAAGAAATAACTGAACTTGAACTTAACCTCGATAACAATGAGTAAGGGATGATGTAATTAAATGCAGCTGTAGTAAATACACTTGCAGGGACTAAATTCCACTGTAAGGTCACATTGTTTCCTAAACACTGATTGTCTGAACTATAGGAGTTATCTGACGGTGCATTCAGTAGTGTGTCTCATCTGAGCCTAAGTGCTTGCACTAAAATGATAGAACTTTCTTTCACGCATGTCTGCACTCTCACTCCCTTCTCTCTCTCTTACTCTCTCTCTCTTCTCTCTCTCTCTCTCTCTCTCTCTCTCTAATCAGAGAGGATGAGCTGATGTTGATGCTGATCTCAGGCCTGTGTGTTAGGCTTTGAACTCCTGTGAAGGAGACAGAAGGTCACAGCCAATCTCTGCGGATAAGATTCATCCAGAGCAGCGATGGACAAGGATACAATCACATGACCCGATACACTGAGCTCTGCTGAGGTTAACACCTTCAAATATACATTTTTCATATTTTATTAATTATATATTTGATATTTAATGAGTTTTATATATATATATATATAGGCGGCACGGTGGCTTAGTGGTTAGCACGTTCGCCTCTCAGCGCTAGGGATTCCCGGTTCGAATCCCCATCTGGGTGGAGTTTCCATGTTCTCCCCATGTCCGCGTGGGTTTCCTCCGGGGTCTCCGGTTTCCTCCCACAGTCCAAAAACATGGATCAAGTCAATTGAATTCTCAAAATTGCCCCATATAGAGTGTGTCTGTGTGAGTGAGTGTGTGCCCAGCGATGGATTGGCGCCCTGTCCTGGGTCTATCTGCCCAGCGCCCGAAACGTTCTCCCCTGGATGGGCATGGGGAACCCCACCGCGACCCTAATAGAGGATAAAGCGGGAGATAATTAATGAATGAAAAAAAAAAAAAAAAATATATATATATATATATATATATATATATATATATATATATATATATATATATATAAATATATACACACACACACGGTATATATATATACCATATATATATATATATATATACCATATATATATATATTATTATATCTATATATATATAAATATATATATATATATTTCATTTTAAATATAGTGCCAAAAAATATGACCTCTGCACAGAAATGGTGGACATCAGGATGATGCACCAAATTAACCTCAAGTGTAGGTTGTCTTTTGCCAGTGAACTGCACTGTTTCATTAAAAGTTCATCTAGAAAACAGCTTAGATAATAAATTCCTCTTAATCTGTGATGACTTTCATTTTAAATCAATGGCTTATGTATTTTTTCACTACCATGTGATCTGTGTGCCTGATGAAGGACAGAATTATGTCTCTAAAGAGAACAATACTCAACCTTAGTGAAAATTCACCTTTCGCTATATTGCTGTTGTATATTCATAGCTGAACCTCTAATCGCATTTCCATCCATATAAATTGTCCTGGTCAAAGGTGGACAATAAGGGTAGAGCATTCAATTCACCTTAAATCCATGTTTTTGGTCTGAGGGAGGAAACCAGAGAACCCAGAGTAAATCCATGTGGACACGGGGAGGACATGGAAACTCCACCCAGATCGGGACTCGAACCTGGATCTCCAGTGATAAAGGGCAGACATGCTAAACACTATGACGTCTGCCACGTTTATTAAATGATCTCATTAAATTGGCATTAACATGCCCATGCCCATCTAGGGGAGAATGTAATGGTCACTGGGCAGATACACCCAGGACAGGGCGCAAATCTATCACTGGGCCCACTCATTCACATAGACACACACATACACACACTCTATAGGTGCAATTTAGAGCATTTAATTTACCTTAAATCTTTGTTTTTGACCTATAGGAATAAACTGGAGAACCCTGATGGAACCCATATGGGGAGAACATAGAAACCACCCAGATTGGGATTCGAACCTAGATCTCCAGCGATAAATGGCAGACATGCTAAACATTATACCACTGTGCCGTCTGCCATGTTTATTAAATGATCTCATTAACTTGGAATTAATAGAATGAAGCAGAAGGTTCATTCATTTATTATCTTTCGCTTAATCCTCTACTAGGGCATAAAATTTTATGATTGAATATTTACAAATTAAAATAAAGAATTGAATAATTCTTTTTGAAAGAGGTGGTTTAGTGGTTAGCACGTTCACCTCTCAGCGCTAGGGATTCCCGGTTCGAATCCCCAACTGGGTGGAGTTTCCATGTTCTCCCCGTGTCTGCGTGGGTTTCCTCCGGGTTCTCCGGTTTCCTCCCACAGTCCAAAAACATGGATCAAGTCAATTGAGTTCTCCAAATTGCCCCATATAGAGTGTGTCTGTGTGAGTGAGTGTGTGCCCAGCGATGGATTGGCGCCCTGTCCTGGGTCTATCTGCCCAGTGCCCGAGATGGGCATGGGGAACCCCTGGATGGGCATGGGGAACCCCACCGCGACTCTAATAGAGGATAAAGCGGGAGATAATGAATGAATGAATTTACCTTAAATCTATGTTTTTGACCTATAGGAATAAACTGGAGAACCCTGATGGAACCCACACGGGGAGAACATAGAAACCACCCAGATTGGCATTCGAACCTAGATCTCCAGCGATAAATGGCAGACATGCCAAACATTATACCACTGTGCCGTCTGCCACGTTTATTAAATGATCTCATTAACTTGGAATTAATAGAATGAAGCAGAAGGTTCATTCATTTATTATCTTTTGCTTAATCCTCTACTAGGGTCACGGGGGGGGGGGGGGGGGGGTTCCCCCATGCCCATGCCCATCTAGGGGAGAATGTTAGGGGCACTGGGCAAATACACTCACTCATTTACATAGACACACACACTCTCTATAGGTGCAATTTAGAGCATTTATTCATTCATTCATTCATTATCTTCCGCTTTATCCTATATTAGGGTCGCGGTGGGGTTCCCCATGTTCATCCAGGGAGAACGTTTCGGGCGCTGGGCAGATACACCCAGGACAGCGCGCCAATCCATCGCTGGGCACACACTCACTCACACAGAAACGCACGCATGCACACTCTATATGGGGCAATTTAGAGAACTCAATTGACTTGATCCATGTTTTTGGACTGTGGGAGGAAACCGGAGAACCCGGAGGAAACCCACGCAGACACGGGGAGAACATGGAAACTCCACCCAGATGGGGATTCGAACCGGGAATCCCTAGTGCTGAGAGGCGAACGTGCTAACACTAAGCCACCGTGCCGCTTAGAGCATTTAATTTAACTTAAATCTATGTTTTTGAGCTATAGGAAGAAACTGGAGAACCCTGATGGAACCCACACAGGGAGAACATGGAAACTCCACCCAGATGGGGATTCGAACCAGGATTCCCAGTGCTGAGAGGCGAACGTGCTAACCACTACGCCACGGTGCCGCCCGCCAGGTTTATTAAATTATCTCATTATTATATTATTAGGAGAAGGAAGCGGCAGTTTATAAGAGCTTATTAACTTGAAAAGTATATTTATTTCACACACACATTAATCTAAGCTAACTCATTAAAAACTAATAATCTTTTGATCCTAAATGAATTTTGACAGTCTCAGGTATTCCACCGGGAGGTTCTATATTGATCTGGAATGCAAAGGAGTTCTACAGCATTTACATGCCACTGAAGTGAGTTCCAGTTGCCAAATGGACACACTATGCATATTAAATATAAGTCGCTGCAAAAGTTCGGCTTCCCTCGCTGCAGAAGGTAATACACCAGACTAAATAATTAATGTTTAATATTTAATAACTGCAGAAAAAAAAATCTAGATCAGGAGATCATATGGAAAGTAGTCTTTGATCAGGCCTCTTTATCATAAAGCTTCTAAATAGATTGGAAGTGAAAATGAAGAATAAGTACAAGGCAGTGAGAGGAGGAAGAACGTTAGATGTGTTTCAGAAGTCGGGTATCCTTGAGCTTGATGGAGGAAAAAGCACTGCTTTAACTTACAGCCTCAAAGAAAATTGCCAATAAATCATTGTCGCTGTAACATAGAGAAACGCTGAACCTGGGTCCGGATTTTATTTAAAGAAAGGCTTTTGAATTATTTACTACTTTGTGAGGACACAGTGGCTTAGTTCTTAGCATGTTCCCCTCTCGGTGCAGGGAATCAAGAATCCCAGTCTGAGTGATTTCCCTGTTCTCCATATGTGGATTTCCTCCGGGTTCTCCAGTTTCGAGAGTCTAAAAACATAGGTTTAAGGTAAAATTGGCTGCTTCAAATTGCCCAGCAAAAGATTGGCACCCTGTCCTGTCCAGCGCCCTGAAACATTCTCCACTGGATGGGCATGGGGAACACCCCCCCCCCCCCCCCCGAACCCAGTCCCTTATATAGGTTTAAGCGAAAGATAAAGGATTGATTGATGGATATTATATTGCGGCTGCCGGATTAATTCCATCCATTATCTTCCGCTTTGTCCTCTTCTAGAATAGAGGGGGGGTTCGGGTGTTTCGGGCGTTTCGGACGTTCCGGACGTTTCGGGCGCTGGGCAGATACACCCAGAACAGGGCGCCAATCCATTGCTGGGCACACACTCACTCACACCGACACACTCCACATGAGGCAATTTAGAGCATTCAATTGAATTGATCCATGTTTTTGGACTGTGGGTGGAAACCGGAGAACCCGGAGGAAACCCACGCAGACACGGGGAGAACATGGAAACTCCACCCAGATGGGGATTCGAACCGGGAATCCCTAGCGCTGAGAGGCGAACGTGCTAACCACTAAGCCACCGTGCCGCCTCTTTCAAAATGAATTATTCAATTCTTTATTTTAATTTGTAAATATTCAATCATAAAATTTTAATAATTCAATTGGGGCGGCACGGTGGTTAGTGGTTAGTACGTTTGGCTCGCAGCACTAGGAATTCCCGGTTTGAATCACAATCTGGGTGGAGTTTCCATGTTCTCCCCGTGTCCGCGTGGGTTTCCTCCGGGTTCTCCGGTTTCCTCCCACAGTCCAAAAACATGGATCAAGTCAATTGAATTCTCCAAATTGCCCCATATAGAGTGTGTCTGTGTGAGTGAGTGTGTGCCCAGCGATGGATTGGCGCCCTATCCTGGGTCTATCTGCCCAGTGCCCGAGATGTTCTCCCCTGGATGGGCATGGGGAACCCCACCGCGACCCTAATAGAGGATAAAGCGGGAGATAAGGAATGAATGAATGAATGAATTTTGAAAGAACACATAGCAAATGATATGCATGGTACATGTTTACAGTTTTATTAATGTTGTAATCAAATGATCTTAACTTGGTGATTAATACACAACACAAGAAAATGTTTGCTGAGAGGCGAACGTGCTAACCACTAAGCCGTCGTCCCGCCTGCCGGATTAATAAAATTAATATATAAAAAAAATAATGTATTTGATTTAATCACATACATGCTGCAATATTCTATAGTTTTAGGTTCCCGTCACTAGGTACCACTTTGCTGTAATCCACCAGCAATGCTCTTTTATCTGGGGCTGTGGTCTGACCACACTCCCAGCTGTCTAGACACACACTGCTCATTCACAGTCCGTTCGTCCACTCACCTTGCTCTACCATTCATCACGGAGCTTTGTCTCACCAGCTAGGCTTCATTTAGTGCTGCTGCTGCTCTCGTTGGGTTTAACTGAGCCTTACTGAGTTCGGTCTGTCTGTCAGGTACCCGCATGTTACCTGATCTCATCTCCTCAATTTTAGTTGGCTGGGGTCTGACAGGATCCGGCTAACAGGCAAACCCTTCAGGCAAGAAGATCTCTCCTCAGATGTCTGTTTGTTTGGGTACATGGAGTCCACTAGATGCACTGTCATGCAAAGAGCAAGAACAGACAGAACGTGGCTTCACAAATCTTGTAAGTTTTAGTTGTGATATTACAATTTCAACGTTCCAAAAAACAGCACGAAGGAGTTCAGCACAGACAGCCATTAAGGTACAAATTCATTCATTCATTATCTGCTGCTTAATCCTCTACTAGGGTCGTGTTTGGTTCTCCATGCCTGTCCAGGGGAGAACGTTTCGGGTGCTGGGTAGATACACTTAGGACAGGACACCAATACATCCCTGGGCACACACTCAATCCCATGAGATACACATGAAATACACAAAAACACACTTTATGGGGCAATTTCCATCCAGCCATTATTTTCTGCTTAATCCTCTAGTAGGGTCACAGGGGTTCCCCATGCCCATCCAGGGGAGAACGTCTCGGGCGCTGCGCAGATACACCCAGGACAGGATCGCTGGGTGAACTCACTCACACAAACACACTCTATATGGGGCAATTTGGAGTATTCAATTGACCTTGATCCATGATTTTGGACTGTGGGAGGAAACTGGAGAACCCAGAGGAAACCCATGCGGACACAGGGAGAACATGGAAACTCCACCCAGATTGGGATTCGAACCGGGAATCCCTAGCACTGAGAGGTGAACGTGCTAACCACTAAACCACCGTGGGGCAATTTAGAGAATTCAAATTACCTTCAATCCATATTTTTGGACTGTGAGAGGAAACCAGAGAACGCGGAGGAAACCCACGCGAACACAGGAGGAACATAGAAACACCACCCAGATTGGGATTTGAACCAGTACTGAGAGGTAGACATGCTAACCACTACGCCACCGTGCTGCCCTCATTACAAATGATTTTATTCTATTTTATAAATCACTTGTTTGTAACATGTTTCTAAATTAACATTAACATCATAATTAGGGGTGAGCTGCAATATTCGCTGATTCGACGATTCGATTCGGAGAACCGTAGTCGACTATGAACCTCATAGTCGAATGTACCATTTTGAGCACATGGGGGTGCCCATGGCTGCTGCTAAGCATTAGTTTTTACATAAAATGTCTTTGTTTTCGTTATATATATAGCCTTTTGTCAAATAAAATCATCCTAATTTCTAGAGAAAAAAAAGAAAAAAGAAAAACAAACAAAAAAAGGTTTTCTTTTGCTAGAAAAACAAGTAAAATATAAAAAAAATATATATATTTTTAAAAACTACGCCCTTAGCGCCATCTTGTGGTGAAATTTTAACTTATTCGACTATCAGTCAACTATAGGGAAAATCTGACGAATCAGATTCGACTATGAAAATCTTTAGATGAATACAGCCCTAATCATAATATCTTCCGGCAGCACGGCGGCTTAGTGGTTAGCATGTTCGCCTCTCAGCGCTAGGGATTTCCGGTTCGAATCCCCATCTGGGTAGAGTTTCCATGTTCTCCCCGTGTCCGCATAGGTTTCCTCCGGGTTCTCGGGTTTCCTCCTTTCCTCCTTTCCACAGTCCAAAAACCTGGATAAAGTCAATGGAGTTCTCCAAATCAGCCCATATAGAGTGTGTATGTGTGCATGTCTGAGTGAGTGTGTGGCCAGCGATAGATTGGCGTCCTGTCCTGGGTGTATCTGCCCAGCGCCCGAGACGTTCTCCCCTGGATGGGCATGGGGAACCCCCCCGCGACCCTAATAGAGGATAAAGCAGAAGATAATGGATGGATGGATAATATCTTCCACTTAATCCTATACTAGGTATTAGGGTTGCAGGGGGTTCACCATGCTTATCCAGGGGAGAACGCCTTAGACACTGGACACATACATCCAAGATACACTTACTCACACTATACAGGGGCAATTTAGCGAAGCCAATTCACCTTGAATCCATGTTTTTGGACTGTGGGTGGAACCCGGAGAATCCGGAGAACTCCACAAATTTCCGGTTTCTGACCTGGATCTCCAGTGCTGAGAGGCAAACGTGCTAATCACTAAGTTAAGCCCCTAAATGAACTTAATTCACGGTTTATTGTGGCCTTGTAGAGTTTTAAAATTATTTTCTCCTGTTTATGATACAGCTTGATTTGCAGTTCCGTGTAGCAATTCCGTTTCATGTTGCGTTCTCACCATCACTGTGTAGTTTACAGAATATATTGTTTTGTTTAGTGCATTTGCTCGCTGATGTTATTCACAAAACTATTATGTTATGTTCTGCTTGCATAATTTGAAAGTAATATCATAAACTCAGCTCTAAATGACTCACGGAAACAATTTTGGTCTAAGCTATGAGCTGCTTTCTTTACGGATATGCATTAAAGGAAGGAGATAGCTGCCTGGGCAGGTCACATACAGCTTCATATACAATTTTTTAGACCTGTAGTTGGGCATTTGAAAATATGTCACCATGATTGCAAATCCTATACTTGGCACTGAGGCAGTTTTTCCCCCGAGTCACAAGATGCATAGCAAATTAAGCAAAAATTACTTTAATTCACTAGAAATGACTCAAGGGATTAATACATTAGGTAAAAGTGTATTCATCAGTAGTCTGCATAATTGTATTTGTGATTTAAAAAAAACCCACCACGTCATTATGTGATTCCAGGCATCATTACATCCATGTATTTATGTAATTCGTAAATCATGTTGGAACAGATAGGCGGCACGGTGGCTTAGTGGTTAGCACGTTCGCCTCTCAGCGCTAGGGATTCCTGGTTCGAATCCCCATCTGAGTGGAGTTTCCATGTTTTCCCCGTGTCTGCGTGGGTTTCCTCCGGGTTCTCCGGTTTCCTCCCACAGTCTAAAAACATGGATCAAGTTAATTGAATTCTCAAAATTGCCCCATATAGAGTGTGTCTGTGTGAGTGAGTGTGTGCCCAGCGATGAATTGGCGCCCTGTCTTGGGTGTATCTGCCCAGCGCCCGAGACGTTCTCCCCTGGATGGCATGGGGAACCCCACCGCGACCCTAATAGACAATAAAGCGGGAGATAATGAATGAATGAATGTTGGAACAGCAAATCTGGGCCAAGTCCTTTTTTAGTATTTAAGGTGAGTCTTGGCCCAGATTAAACCTATTACACAGACAAAATCAGCTTTCTGATTAAGGATGTATACCGGAACAAGTTTTAGAACATGCATCCAAATGTAATTATGGTTTCACATAAACCTGCCAGCCAGTTGTGCAAAACAGATGGCAAACAAGGTTTAGAGTCTATGCACCATAATGGGACGGCCAAAATACACTTAATGATACAGCACACACATGGCATCACAAGTTGTACAGGCTTGCAACAGTATCTGGGAGCATCTTCCCATCGGCATCCTGCTGACTTCCCATCACCGTGCCCTAGCTCACTGCACAGAGAGGTTGGAAATGAAATTACTGGCAGTATGCATGGACAGGTACCACCTGCTTTCTTATAGTGCAGGAACAGTTGTTTCTGATGCCATTCAAGTTTTTTTCAAGTATTTTTTTTTATTTGTCATTCCACAATATAAAGCACAGTGCAATATATGTGGAAAACCATATATTCTGTGGGGAAACCATGTAAATGATCTCGAAGCAGTGGTCTAAACCTGTGTGAGAAGAAAAATCTGTATGAAAACTGAACTGATGAACTACTAGATCAAATTTATGCATAATATATAGTGCATAGGTTTTAAGCTTGATCTGACAATTACATGATATTAAAATAGAATTAACGAAAGTTAACAAAACTAGACAGATTAACTTGTTTGAACCAAACCAAGCAAGCTTGTGTTACTCCACTCACTCCATTGACATTCAGAACAAGCCACTGACTCTGGTCGACAGGACAGTCTGCTTACTGTTGCCTGAACTCCATCCATCCTTCCATTATGTTACGTTTACTTCTATCCTGTACTAGGATGGAACCTGGATATTAATTGGACTGGCGGTTCTGCACCCCCTTAATGGACTCACATATAGTTTTCCAGTTGTTAGAGTTTTTCCATTTGTTAAATATCTGTACATCGCTGTCCTACACTGTTGATGCTGCCTGGCCACTCAAGGAGGATGAGTCCCCCACTGAGTCTTGGTTCTCCCAAGGTTTCTTCCTTAAAATAACAACATAACAGGGAGTTTTTTCTTGCCACTGTCACTTCGGCTTGCTCTTTGGGGGTTTAAAGGCTTTTCATTCTGTAAAGCTGCTTAGTGACAATGTACTGTTGTAAAAAGCGCTATATAAATAAATAACTTGAACTTGAACTTAGGGTCCCAATTCAGGGCAACGTTTTGAGTGCTGGGCAGGACGGACGCCAATCCATTCCTGGACACACACTCACTAACACACACATACAATATAGGGGCAATTTAAAGCAGCTAGTTCACCTTGAATCCATGTCTTTGGATTGTGAGAGGAAACTGGGGAACCCAGAGGAAACCCCTTCAGACATAGAGAGACACATGGAAACTGCCATGTTATATAACATGTTATATAACAGTTTCCATGTTCTCTCTATGTCCGTATGGGCTTTCACCGGTTCTCCAGTTTTATCTCACAGTCTCACAGGTCTTTTTTCCATCCATCTATTATCTTCCACTTTTTCCTCTACTAGGGTCGCGTGGGGGTTCCCCATGCCCATCCAGGGGAGAATGTTTCGGGCGCTGGGCTGGACACCCAGGACAGGGCGCCAATCTATCGCTGGGCACACACTCACTCAGACAGACACAAACACACTCTATATGGGGCAATTTGGAGAATTCAGTTGACCTTGATCAATGTTTTTGGACTGTGGGAGGAAACCGAAGAACCCAGAGGAAACCCACGCGGACACGGGGAGAACATGGAAACTCCACCCAGATTGGGATTCGAACCGGGAATCCCTAGTGCTGAGAGGAAAACGTGCTAACCACTAAGCCACCGTGCCACCCAGGTCTTTCTTTGGTTTCTAATATATATATATATATATATATATATATATATATATATATATATATATATATATATATATAAGTAAGTGTGTGTGTGTGTGTGTGTGTGTGTGTGTGTATACAGCCTATATATATAGCCTTTACTAGGGACTATAGTCAAGAGGGAGTTCCCCATGCCCATCCAGGGGAGAGTTTTGAGAGTGTTTTGAGTGCTGGGCAGATGCACCCAGGATGGGCACCACTCCATTGCTGGATACACTATATAGGGGCAGTATAGGGGCAATTTAGAGCAGCCAGTTTACCTTGAATCCACCTTTTTGGACTGTGGGAGGAAACTGAGAAGACCGGAGGAAACTACGCAGACATGGGGTGAATCTTCTTTAAGGTTAGTCTCACCTATTATCGATATAGCTTTTAAACAGCATAGTTTTCTAAACTGTTTGCACTGACGGACCTCGGCACCTCTGTTATGGATCTTAATCAATCGAGTTCAAGCTAATATGTGTTTAATGACAGTGTAAATATTTCCAGTCTCTGTCACTTGGCAGAGAAGCCTCACTGTGGGGAGGTAATAAGAGGGGGTGCTGTTTCAGAGAGTACTTTAACTCGCGGCTTAACAAACGTGAAGACTGTAGCCACTAGAGCTGTGCGGATCGATACAAATATCGATAATATCGATACCAACGCTGGTATTGGTATTGAACAATACTTGCGTAAAAAGATCGATACTCAAGTTTTTTGTGTGTGAAAATTCCTTTTTTATTGTTTTGCCTAAGAACAATTCTATTTGAAAAAAAGAAACAAAGAAAGAAAAAACTGTCTAGTGAGGGGAGCATTTTTACTTTATATTCGTATTGTCGTTTCTCCTTTTGTACCTCAAAAATATATATTTTCCTCACGTTAAAGCAAACTTTGTTGTATTACTGTTCCATTGTTTCTAAACAAAGATGTTGATTGGGATACATTATTTTGTTGTCACCTACAATGTTTGGCGAAATTCTATACTAGGTCTTTTGGATCATTCATTCATTCATTCATTATCTCCCGCTTTATCCTCTATTAGGGTCGCGGTGGGGTTCCCCATGCCCATCCAGGGGAGAACGTCTCGGGCGCTGGGTAGATAGACCCAGGACAGGGCGCCAATCCATCGCTGGGCACACACTCACACACTCAAGCACACTCTATATGGGGCAATTTAGAGAACTCAATTAACTTGATCCATGTTTTTGGACTGTGGGAGGAAACCGGAGAACCCGGAGGAAACCCACGCGGACACGGGGAGAACATGGAAACTCCACCCAGATGGGGATTCGAACCGGGAATCCCTAGCGCTGAGAGGCGAACGTGCTAACCACTAAGCCACCGTGCCGCCGTCTTTTGGATCAATGAAGCTTAAATATTAAAAAGTATCGGTATCGGTATCAAATATCGCGATATTGGCCCTGTATTTACTTGGTATCGGATCGATACCAAAATTTTTGGTATCGCGCAGCTCTAGTAGCCACGGGCTCCATGATCGAGCTCCCGCTTCACTCCTCACGCACTCGGTTCCCTCGCGCTCGGTTCCTTTGCGCTCGGCTCAGCTCGGCTCGGCTCAGCTCGCGCACACAGCTGAGGCGAGGCAGGGTGCGCGGAGCTCGGCGTGCAGTTGGGATCTTGGTTCGCAGTTTTGCTTTGTTTTCTCAGCCATTATTACTCTGTAAAGAAAGCGCCGCTCGCTTCGTGACTCCGCTGTCGCTCACCTCGTCTGGTCTCCGTGCGGCGTACCGGAGAGAGCGAGGTGACGGTAGAATGGGCGAACCCCTTCGGTTTTCACGGTAACTCTGGACATGGAGCCCACGTTCCCGCGGGGAGACGAAGGTACACATGTTTCTCTGCTCCAGCCGTAATCCGAATGTTCCTTATATGAAGAACCCTGTGCTTAACAGATGCCGTGGCACACGGAGCCTCGGTCGGGGCTGGCAGACTCTCACCTGCCTTTACACTTGTTGAGTAGACATGAGCTCGATCTTCTAAGGTTACCGCAGTATGAGCATCCATCACCAAGCCTGGGTACTTTCAGCGAGCTTTACCTGCATGGAGATCCACTTGCAGGTCGATCGCTGCTGTCATTTCTTGTCGGCTATCTAAAAACAATAAAGCCTCAGCCTGGCTTGCTGCTCACTTCGCGCAGTAATGCAGCAATCTGCATCCACTCGTCACCAGTTGCGCCTTTTGCATGTCATCTACCACCTAATCCTTTCAGTCTATGTTCACTGAAGTTGTATGCAAAGTATACAGCATCTCAGATGGCGTGCCGGCAAGTACAGGGGATGATCGAATCGTGCTCATTGTTCTAAAGCATGCAAATGAAACCCCACCAGCACCCAGATGTTGCAGCTGTTTCATTTAAGGATTTGCATGCTGTGGGTTTCATGCAGAATATGTTGCATCTGCAAACGCATGCTCCCATGTAGGCTTCATAACAAATCAGTAATGATAGTGTTAGGAATGTGAAGAACTGCAAGTTAGAACAGTAAGTGTCAATCATTGTGTCATTAAATCAAAAATTTATTAAAGCGTTCCCTTATAAAAGAGACCGCCAAAGAATTTTTGAAGACAAAAGACATGTGAGAGATCAAGCCACAGCTGGGAAATCGATTTTAACAGGTGAGGTAATATGTTCTGGTGTAAGGGGTTCTAGCAAATCCCCCAAATCCTTTCAGCCTATGTTCACTGAAGTTGTATGCAAAGTATACAGCATCTCAGATGGCGTGCCGGCAAGTACAGGGGATGATCGAATCGTGCTCATTGTTCTAAAGCATGCAAATGAAACCCCACCAGCACCCAGATGTTGCAGCTGTTTCATTTAAGGATTTGCATGCTGTGGGTTTCATGCAGAATATGTTGCATCTGCAAACGCATGCTCCCATGTAGGCTTCATAACAAATCAGTAATGATAGTGGTAGGAATGTGAAGAACTGCAAGTTAGAACAGTAAGTGTCAGTCATTGTGTCATTAAATAAAAAATTTATTAAAGCGTTCCCTTATAAAAGAGACCGCCAAAGAATTTTTGAAGACAAAAGACATGTGGGAGATCATGCCACAGCGGGGGAATCGGTTTTAACAGGTGAGGTCATATGTTCTGGTGTAAGGGGTTCTAGCAAATCCCCCAAAACCTTTCAGCCTATGTTCACTGAAGTTGTATGCAAAGTATACAGCATCTCAGATGGCGTGCCGGCAAGTACAGGGGATGATCGAATCGTGCTCATTGTTCTAAAGCATGCAAATGAAACCCCAGCAGCACCACCAGCACCCAGATGTTGCAACTGTTTCGTTTAAGGATTTGCATGCTGTGGGTTTCATGCAGAACAGGTTGCATCTGCAAACGCATGCTCCCATGTACTGTAGTAGTAGGCTACATAACAAATCAGTAATGATAGTGGTAGGAATGTGAAGAACTGCAAGTTAGGGCAGTATGTGTCATTAAGTAAAAAAAAAAAAAAATTAAATCATTCTCATAAAAAAGACCTCCAGAGAGCATTTTGAAGACAAAAGACATGTGGGAGATCATGCCACAGCGGGGAATCGGTTTTAACAGGTGAGGTCATATGTTCTGGTGTATGGGGTTCTAGCAAATCCCCTGAATTTGTCTTAAGTTGCTGCAATGCATGCAATGACTATTAATTAAATACTAGTCATAAAGCGACACCCCTGTTGTGTGTTATAATTGAATCAGCTCCTTGACTTCTAAATGTTTTCCTGTGTGTTATGTTTTGTTATTATGTTTGTCACACAAATTTCAGACTTTCCTCGCTGCTCTAAGTAGAACTACAGCCTTAGGTAATGTAAGTTGAACCCTTGCTGTTTTGATTTTGACCTTGGCTTTTCGATTTAAAACACTTAGTTGTTGGCAGCCGCTCTCTACAACACTCACCTATCCACGATGGCAAATTTAAGGTTACGATTTAAGCAGGAGAAGTAATTTTCTTGGACCTTGTGAGACTCATGTTTCTATTATGGAGTGTCTTTGTTCATGTCATAAAGGGTGCACTAACTCACAGTGGTGGCTCACTGCTTGATAGCTATTAATGGTACTTTCTTATCTGAGCTGCTTCTGAAATTAAAATATTATCTGGAATGATCCTGTACCCCAACTAAGGGAAAAAAGGATTTAATTTGAAATTGAATTTCAGTCTTCCGTGATGTGGATTGTCTGTTTTAGATGTATAGTGAGGAAATTGATTTACTGTGTATTTGACGTGGTATGATGCCAGATGTAATTAACTGCTTGGTTTAAGGTGAAGTGATGCCAGTCTAAGCCCATCCTCTGTCAGTTTCTGATGGGGCCAGTTGCACAATTTAATGCAGTGAACTTTTTGTCTGCCATGGAACACCGTAACGAAGCATCAGAATTAAGTATGCCTCTCACTCTCTACCTCTTCTGCACTGAACTGCTGGACATCTCATTTGTCTCTTCCTTTCGCTCGTATTATGTGTGAGCACCCACACAATGCAGCAAATTCTGCATTCATGTGCCGTCTCCAAAAAGGAAATCTCTAGCCACTAAGTGTTGCATATTGCATTGTGGGTTTCGAGGCCCACACAGAAAAAAACAAATATTGATTTTACTAAATTGCATGGGCTGAATTGATCTTCCCTCCTGGTTTATAGTTTTGGTCTTTAATAGCAACATTATAAAATGTGATGCGAGGCCCTGCGGACTGAAATGTGTTCCGCCGTGATGTGTTGATGCCATAGAAATAAAAACCAAAAAAAAATGTATTTATCATAGTTATATTGCGTTTTATTTTTAAATTGCAGCAGAATTTTTTAAACAACAAAATATGTTTAGGCTTTTTAATTCACATAATGCAAAAATATGTGCCAAAATTAATAAAACTGTGAAAAATCATCTTCAGTTTTCTAGGGGTGCTGAAAAAAATCGATTCTTCAAAGAATCGCGATTTGTAGTCCTGCCGATTCTGAATCGATTCAAAATGCCCAAGAATCGATTTTTAAAAAATGCGTTTAAATTCTTTTTTTTTTTTTTTGGCGCCCCCTCCCGAGCGTACTGAGTATCGCATTATATATCCACTTAAGTTATATATCCACAGCAAGTGTTAACCAGCTCCGGTTGTAGTTTGATGGATGCTAGTTCATGCTAGCGGGAAGCATGGAGCAGGGAGTGTAACATGAAATTGAGGTACTTTGACATCAAAATGTAGCTAATGTTGGTGCAATATTGTTAAAAAGACTGAAGTATGAATTTTATATTTAAAGTTAAGTTTTAAATAGGGGTGTCTTCAACTAAGAATTTTCATAGTCGAATCTGATTCGTCAGATTTTCCCTATAGTCGACTGATAGTCGAATCACAAGATGGCGCTATAAGCGTGATTTTTGAAAAAGATTTTTTTTTTTTATATTTTACTTGTTTTTCTAGAGCACCGTAAATGGGTTAAAGCGCACACATCATTTAAAAAAATATATTAACAGAAATTAGGATGATTTTATTTGACAAAAGGCTATATATATAA
Organism: Corydoras sp. C115; assembly: GCA_019802505.1. NCBI lineage: Eukaryota > Metazoa > Chordata > Actinopteri > Siluriformes > Callichthyidae > Corydoras > Corydoras sp. C115. The sequence goes on along the minus strand of JAFMOC010000053.1, from coordinate 332,957 downwards.
CGAAAACAAAGACATTTCATGTAAAAACTAATGCTTAGCAGCAGCCATGGGCACCCCCATGTGGTCAAAATGGTACATTCGACTATGAGGTTCATAGTCGACTACGGTTCTCCGAATCGAATCGTCGAATCAGCGAATATTGCAGCTCACCCCTAGTGTTAAATATTTGCAAAATATAAATCACTATGGGTTAGCACGTTCGCCTCTCAGCACTAGGGATTCCCGGTTCGAATCCCCATCTGGGTGGAGTTTCCATGTTCTCCCCGTGTCTGCGTGGGTTTCCTCCGGGTTCTCCGGTTTCCTCCCACGGTCCAAAAACATGGATCAAGTCAATTGAATTCTCCAAAATTGCCCCATATAGAGTGTGTCTGTGTGAGTGAGTGTGTGCCCTGGATGGCGATGGATTGGCGCCCTGTCCTGGGTCTATCTGCCCAGCGCCCGAGACGTTCTCCCCTGGATGGACATGGGGAACCCCACCGCGACCCTAATAGAGGATAAAGCGGGAGATAATGAATGAATGAATAAATCACTATGACTGTAAAGTCTGTATTTCAGTTTCAATTAAAGGCTAATGCACCATGGTAAACTTTTGTATTAATATATTTTGAATAATTTGTTCACTGATGGATGTTTTTTATGTAAGAAAAAGCCAGGCGGCTAAGCTAAACTAATACTGCTTTAATTTAGCACAATCCTATTTTTGTATAAATATAAAATTATGCAAATTGATACAGGAAGGAACCTGAAAGTATTGTTTTAAGTAAATGTTCTATTTGTTTCATCTTGTCAATCACATAATTTAAACAAAATTTAAAGACCATTCGAGCTGAAAATTTGTTTCTGAATCAAAAATCGGGGGCTGCACGGTGGCTTAGTGGTTAGCACGTTCGCCTCTCAGCGCTAGGGAGTCCCGGTTCGAATCCCCATCTGGGTGGGGTTTCCATGTTCTCCCCGTGTCTGCGTAGGTTTCCTCCGGGTTCTCCGGTTTCCTCCCACAGTCCAAAAACATGGATCAAGTCAATTGAATTCTCAAAAAAATTGCCCCATATAGAGTGTGTCTGTGTGAGTGAGTGAGTGTGTGCCCAGCGATAGATTGGCGTCCTGTCCTGGGTCTATCTGCCCAGCGCCCGAGACGTTCTCCCCTTGATGGGCATGGGGAACCCCACCGCGACCCTAATAGAGGATAAAAGCGGGAGGTAATGAATGAATGAATCTAAAATCGTTTCTGAATTGAATCGTGACCTCAAAAATCGGAATCGAATCGAATCGCCAGACACTGAGAGATTCGCACCCCTACAGTTTTCAGTATTCCGCCATCGACCGAATGTTTTATTTAGGTCAGTTATGACTTCGGCACAAGATGTACATCTCAGTGCATTGCAAGTTTCCAAAAGAGTTGGACGTGTGGCTGGAAAAAACAAATATCCAAGAGGTCAGGCTGCGTTTCGGAGCTAAAGTCAGAGTCCTGTGCATGCCAGTCATGTTCTTCCACTGCAAACCCACCCGTCCGTCTTTTTGGAACTCTTTGTGCAACAAAAAAGGCCTTCCTCGAAGTGTCCTAAACTTCTGGCTGGTGGATTATTCTCAGTCCAGCAGTGACACAGACGTGATTACGAATTCCAGCAGCATTGTTATGTCTGATTCCTTTGTACCAGCCGGACACACTCACACACAATTACTAATTCAATGTCACTGCAATGCTAAGAACCATCCACCACTCAAATAATACCTGCTCTGTGGTGGTGATGATCAGTATAGCACAGAGTAACGAGGGACTGACAGAGTAAACAGAGACAAAGATGGACTGCAGTCTGTAGCTGTAGATCTCCACAGTGCATCTGTATCAGTGGAGCTGATAAAATGGACAGCAAGTGTAAAGACAAGGAGACGTACAAGGAGTGAATGTATATACTGACAGACGACAGACAGATACATCAGTGTATGTTCTTTTGCTGGTCCATGTTAGGTTTTATTTTTATGAGTTGTCTTTGGATGGAAGGGAAGAACAGGGTGATGTACGTATTAACTGAACCATCACTGTTTTGATTTCACTGATCTCGACCTTGACATTCAGCATTTTTCGCTGAAGGCCAGTCCCTAGCGCAGTACGTTTACTCGACATGACAGTGAATTCGAAAGTGTTATAAATATTTAATATCCTCATTTTCTCATGAGACCAATCTCTACATTCAGTTACTCAGTTACATTCACAATATTCTAACACATTCACCAGTGCATTTGCGAGAAATCCCTCTGAAGTGTCAAATCTATCATAGTATGAATAAATTCCCCACGTTTGTTGCTGCCCATTCCAAACCCATAATAATATGAGAATAAAATACAAAGACGCAGAGTTTTTCTTGCTTGCACCGTAACATACCTGTAATACTGACCTGTCATCTGCTCTACATCTTAAAACCCCATCGACTGACAGAAATAACTAATTGTCAGGAGATTTCGAGCTGTCTTCATTTCCATTTAAGTTTCAAATCCATGTCAGCTGTCTGAACCACTTCTTGTCAGTGCTGTGAGAGGATCCGCAGTGTTTTGTAACGATCACTCGGATTCAAGGTGACCATATAAGATTTCTGCTGCTTCGACCCCTGTGTTCTATTCCGTGGCAGCGGTGGCTGCATAGGGGTGGATATGCGTGGCACCGCTCAGTGGGCATGCTGTGCAGCCCGACACCAACTGACAGGCGAGCATGTAGAGCTTCAAAAAGAATTTTAATATATACATGATCTAACACCAACATTTTTGGTGGGTGGTTCATTCTCACTCACCGAGATATTTAAAAATTTCAGCAGCACTGCTGGACTCACTCCCACACAACCTTCCCGTCAATGTCATGTAGTGTCACCCAAATTATACCTGCTCGGTGTTGCCACCAGGGGTGTTTAAATCATTAAATTACAGAGTAAAGGACATTAGTTAAGTATGCAGAGAAATAAATACACTATAGTGTGTAACTGCTGGAATGTCCAGATCTGTCGTATGCAATTCCACAGATTCATCTGAAAGCCAAAATGCATATCTTGTTATATGTGAACACACACACACACACACACACACATATTTACATACATACATGTTAGTGGTAGGCTGTACATTTCACTCCTAGACCTTCAGTAATGCTCCGTCTGAATCAATCCACCTGCATTAACTATTTTGTGACTATAAAAACAATTAAATAGGTGTGGCTGATCAGTGTGTTTACATATCCATCCATTATCTTCCGCTTTATCCTCTATTAGGGTCATCGGGGGGGTTCTCCATGCCCATCCAGGGGAGAACGTTTTGGGCATTGGGCAGATACATCAGGACAGGGTGCCAATCTATCACTGGGCACACACTCACTCACACAAACACACTCTATATGGGGCAATTTGGAGAATTCAATTGACTTTGAGCCATGTTTTTGGACTGTGGGAGGAAACCGGAGAACCCGGAGGAAACCCACGCGGACACGAGGAGAACATGGAAACTCCACCCAGATTGGGATTGCGAATGTGCTAATCACTAAGCCACCGTGCCACCCTGTCTATACATAATCTTTATATATTTTGCTTCAATTATAATATACATGCAGTGTAGTTTTACACTAAGAGTCGGTGGTACTGTACTGTTCTTCCTCCTCTTTTACGCGGTACATCAGTGATGAGGACCGTCCCAAACAGATATTTGCTGCTTGATGCATTACTCTCAGCACTGCAGCGACAATAACATCTCGAAGCAGTTCTTTCAATTATCAATGGCACAGACTGACCACAGACCCTCATTACTGTAATGCTCCCATTATATACTGAAAAACTACAAACAAATGTTGCAACAAAATCACATATAGCAGCATATTTATTTATTCATTCATTATCTCCCGCTTTATCCTCTATTAGGGTCATGCGGGGGGGTTCTCCATGTCCATCCAGGGGAGAACGTTTCGGGCGCTGGGCGCCAATCTATCACTGGGCACACACTCACACACACAAACACACTCTATATGGGGCAATTTGGAGAATTCAATTGACTTTGAGCCATGTTTTTGGACTGTGGGAGGAAACTGGAGAACCCGGAGGAAACCCATGCGGACACGAGGAGAACATGGAAACTCCACCCAAATGTGCTAATCACTAAGCCACCGTGCCACCCTGTCTATACATAATCTTTATATATTTTGCTTCAATTATAATATACATGCAGTGTAGTTTTACACTAAGAGTCTGTGGTACTGTACTGTTCTTCCTCCTCTTTTACGCGGTACATCAGTGATGAGGACCGTCCCAAACAGATATTTGCTGCTTGATGCATTACTCTCAGCACTGCAGCGACAATAACATCTCGAAGCAGTTCTTTCAATTATCAATGGCACAGACTGACCACAGACCCTCATTACTGTTATGCTCCCATTATATACTGAAAAACTACAAACAAATGTTGCAACAAAATCACATATAGCAGCATATTTATTTATTTATTCATTATCTCCCGCTTTATCCTCTATTAGGGTCGCAGGGGGGTTCCCCATGCGCATCCAGGGGAGAAAGTTTCGGGCGCTGGGCAGATACATCAGGACAGGGCGCCAATCTATCACTGGGCACACACTCACTCACACAAACACACTCTATATGGGGCAATTTGGAGAATTCAATTGACTTTGAGCCATGTTTTTGGACTGTGGGAGGAAACCGGGGAACCCGGAGGAAACCCACGCGGACACGAGGAGAACATGGAAACTCCACCCAGATTGGGATTGCAAATGTGCTAATCACTAAGCCACCGTGGCACCCTGTCTATACATAATCTTGTCGGGCGACTGGGCAGATACACCCAGAACAGGGCGCCAATCAGGCTTTGCACACTTAGGCACATAGACACACACACACAATCACACACTATATAGGACAATTTAGAGCACTTAATTGACCTTGAATCCATGTTTTTGGACTGTGTACGGGATTCGGGGAACCCAGAGGAAACCCACATGGACATGGGGACATGGAAACTCCACCAGATCAGGATTCATACTCAATCCCCAGCGCTGAGAGGTGAACGTGCTAACCACTAAGCCACCGTGCCGTTCTGCAGCATCTTTAGTATTTCTTTAGTAAGGAACAAAATGTTGAAGGTATCGGGCGGCAGGGTGGTGTAGTTGTTCGCATGTTTGACTCTCAGCACTGGGGGTCCAGGTTCGAATCCCAAGCTGAATCCCGAGTTTCCATCTTCTCCTCATATCTGTATGGGTTTCTTCTGGGTTTTCTGGTTCTCTCCCACTGTCCAAAAAAAAACCATGGTTTTGAGGTACAACAGCTGTTTTAAATTGCTTCCTATATATTGTCTGTCTGAGTATGAATGTGTGTCCAGCAATAGATTAGCACCCTGACCTCGAAGTATCTGTCTTAAACGTTCTTCCCTGGATGGGCATGGGCAACCCCAATGTGCTCCTCCACGATCCAAATATAGGATTAAGCCAGTGATTCTTAATTATTTTCTGTTAAGTCCCCCCCCCAGGAAGAAGAAAACTTTTTGCCCCCCCCCCCCACACACACACGCACACTCACACTCACCCCCCCCCCCCCGTACATGACAAAATGGGATAAAAAAGTATTTTTTCACGCCCACTGTAGTATGATTGTTATAAAAGAGGTTTACTTATAACAAATTTATAAACAAATGTTTCATTATTAACAATAAAGAAAACAAAAAAGAAAGAAATATAGATCAACTTAGAACAAAGAATGATTTTATTAACTTTGTTTTTTAGTTTGTAACAGAAACGAATGAAATCCTTATTTAAACTAGAAACATTTTTAATCTGACTGGCATTTGATACTGAAAAATGAAATTAAATAAAATCAATAAATAATAATAAATTACAATTCATCAGCAACATTCATTCAGGAGTAGGGCTGTATTCAACTAAAGATTTTCATAGTCGAATCTGATTCGTCAGATTTTCCCTATAGTCGACTGATAGTCGAATCAGTTAAAAATTACACCACAAGATGGCGCTAAGGGCGTAGTTTTTCAAAAATATATATTTTATATATTTTACTTGTTTTTCTAACAAAAGAAAACCTTTTTTTTTGTTTTTCTTTTTTCTTTTTTTTTTCTAGAAATTAGGATGATTTTATTTGACAAAAGGCTATATATATAACGAAAACAAAGACATTTCATGTAAAAACTAATGCTTAGCAGCAGCTATGGGCACCCCCATGTGGTCAAAATGGTACATTCGACTATGAGGTTCATAGTCGACTACGGTTCTCCGAATCGAATCGTCGAATCAGCGAATATTGCAGCTCACCCCTATTCAGGAGCACAATTTATTAACACTTTAACCTACAAAACAAAAATGAATACAACAATTTGTGCTGTTTTTTTTTTTTATCAAAAGAAGGAAATCAGAACTATTGTCTACAACGCGCCCGTTTTGCAGCACAGCTTTTCTGCAGTAGTTTTCATAAAGCGTTATGATTGCTTGCTGTACGCGTCACGTTTACGATTTAAAAACTCAAGCGGTTATCAGCGTGATTGGAGTTTAATGTCTTTAAGTGACGCCTTCATTTATTTCACGCTGTCCGCTGCCAACATTTAAAGACACAGAAGACACGCCGGTCTTTCTTCGTCTCCCACCTTCGTTACAGTAAAACCAAACGCTACATACACTTTCCTCGTTTTAACTTTCGGTTGACTTTTGTTGCTCTCATTATCTTCGTCTCTCTCCGTCATTCCTGTTAAATATTTCTCCATGTTGTCTCTTGAGGGTTTGTTCAATGCACTTAATATCGCTTGCTCTGTGATTTCTTGTTATGCGCCCCCCCAGGCACCGCACTGCGCACCCCATTATTTGAGAAGCACTGGATTAAGCAGAAGATAATGGATGGATTATATGTTGCTTTGTGCAAAAGTTTGCTGGTCAAACTTCTGATCAGGTTCGAGTGAAATCGGCACAGTCACAATGAATACACAACAACACTGGTTCTAGAATAATGTGTCTTTATTTCCCTCACACAGAGTATATAGAAACTTACATTTACATTTAGTCATTTAGCAGACGCTTTTATCCAAAGCGACTTACAAATGAGAACACCACAAGTCAGAAGCCATGGAGAAAACCAACTATACTGTAAATTCATCAAACCTTATTGTTATTCGAAGCTGCTTTTTTTTTTTTTTTTTTTTTACAACAGGTATTTGTTAAAGAGATGCGTCTTAAGTAGTTTCTTAAAACTGTTTAGTGATTCGGCCTTACGGACAGAGTTGGGAAGATGGTTCCACCATTTTGCAGTGGTGAACGCCACGGAGTGAGAATTTGCTCCTCGGTGAGGTGGAATCACCAGGCGGCAATCATCACTGGAGCGAAGTGAACGAGTCGGAGTGTATTTTGAAAAGATAGAGTGAAGGTAGGAGGGGGAAGATCCAGAAATGGTTCTGTATGCTTAATCAAACATCACACAAAACTACATAGCCAAGCCCTTACCTGACACACTAGGACCGGAGAGCCGTCGGTCCTGGTCAGAGCCCGCCTCCGCAGTTCAAAAGCTGGGCGATTGTGCACATCCCACAGCAGACTCTGACCAGCACCACGGCTCACCTGCCTTTTATACAAAATCTACACAAGGGTTACAAGCGAGCTGAGCGGGCCGGGCCCCACCCGCAGGTTTCCCTGCATTTAGTTCAGTGTCCTGTTTCGACTCAGTGTTCTGCGTCGAAACAGGCCCCTACACTCCCTTCCTTCTTCAATCGAGTCTTGGGGCGAGTCGCCCTGCCACACTCACCATCATCCTTAAATTGGTGCCTGGGACATGCAGGTGAAAAACAGATTAGTAACCATAAATTTGTGAGTGATCAAAAGACATAAGAAAATATTTTTCTCACATACGTTAACAGTTAGCACGTTCGCCTCTCAGCGCTAGGGATTCCCGGTTCGAATCCCCATCTGGGTGGAGTTTCCATGTTCTCCCCGTGTCCGCGTGGGTTTCCTCCGGGTTCTCCGGTTTCCTCCCACAGTCCAAAAACATGGATCAAGTCAATTGAATTCTCAAAATTGCCCCATACAGAGTGTGTCTGTGTGAGTGAGTGTGTGCCCAGCGATGGATTGGCGCCCTGTCCTGGGTGTATCTGCCCAGCGCCCGAGATGTTCTCCCCTGGATGGGCATGGGGAACCCCACCGCGACCCTAATAGAGGATAAAGCGGGAGATAATGAATGGATGAATATTAAGAGTATTTAACTTCTGTGTTGGAACATCCATCCATTATCTTCCGCTTTAACCTCTATTAGGGTTGTGGGGGGGTTCCCCATGCCCAGGGCACACCCAAGACAGGGCGCCAATCCATCGCTGGGCAAACATTCACTCATTCACACAGACACACTCTATATGGGGCAATTTGGAGACCTCAATTGACTTGATCCATGTTTTTGGACTGTGGGAGGAAATCGGAGAACCCGGAGGAAACCCACGCGGACACGGGGAGAACATGGAAACTCCATCCAGATTGGGATTCGAATCCCTAGCACTGAGAGGAGAACGTGCTAACCACTAAGCCACCGTGCTGCCCTGTGTTGGTACATTGTCTGCCAAACCTTTACGTCTACAGCTAAAAAGAAACCTTTATTTAGCAAGGTTACGACATTCCATTTAATTACTTTCTAAACGTACATGTAGAATAATGGCGCAGCAGTAACACCACCCCCAGGAATTAGTTTCACTAGGTCTGTTCAGCCACAGCAGGCTGAGCATGCAGTGCGACTCTGCTTTTTGAATATCTGGTTATAGATATGTTAATGTTCTAAAGCACAGCTCAGAGCTCTGCAGTTGCAGACGTCACTTTTGAAGGTAGCTTGGAGTCATTTACACAAAATCCTTCTCTGGGTGTTCTTTAATATTCATTACCATTCCTGGCCTTTACAGTCCACTGTGTAACATTGCTCTCTTCTGCAGTATGCAAATGAGGGACGTACCATGATTGTTCAAATGGTAATCACACATTGTTTGCGGCATGATTCAAATTACAACAGTTAAGTCGATTAAATGCTGAAACTGTTTTAATGCAGGCGGCACGGTGGTTTAGTGGTTAGCACGTTCTCCTCTCAGCACTAGGGATTCCCGGTTCGAATCCCCATCTGGGTGGAGTTTCCATGTTCTCCCCGTGTCTGCGTGGGTTTCCTCCGGGTTCTTCGGTTTCCTCCCACAGTCCAAAAACATGGATCAAGTCAATTGAATTCCCAAAATTGCCCCATATATAGAGTGTGTGTGGCTAGTGTTTTAGCAATGTTCTCTTCTCAGCACTGTCTGAGTGAGTGTGTGCCCAGCGATGGGTTGCCCCTTGGCCGTTTTCCTGTCCTGGGTCTATCTGCCCAGCGCCCGAGACGTTCTCCCCTGAATGGGCATGGGGAACCCCCCCGCGACCCTAATAGAGGATAAAGCGGGAGATAATGAATGAATGTTGGCATATCCACTAAAAGGAAATTATGTTTTTTCTGTCAGGACAAAGTAAACAGACAAGTGTGCTACAATTATAACTTTATTTTTGTTTTGTTGAAGTTAGTCCAAAGTTAAATAATGTGCATTCCTACAATTAATTAATTGTAACATAACATCATCAAAAATGACACATTTTCTCATCCCTACTCTGCACATGTCCAAACCACCTCAGTCATGTCTTCAAAATATCCTACCTTTACTGTCCATCTAATAAATTATTCCTAATCTAGTCCATCCTTGTCATTCCCAATAAGAACTGCAACATCATCATCGCTGCCACTTTCAGCTCTCAGCTTTCTCTCCTGCCTTTTGGTCACAACCAGCATCTCTTCATCATCACTTGCTGGCTGCTTTAACAGATACACCTTACATTTACAGTTTCACATATTGATGCACTTTGTATGTTACAAATCCAGACTGTAGGAATCTGTAATCCAGAGTGAAGTTTTCATTTGGGTGGTGGATGATTCTCAGCACTACAGCAACACTGAAAGGATGTTCCGGTGAGCATTAATGAAGGATCAGGGGATGACCAGCACAAACTGCGAAGATAACATGTTAGTGACCACAGTGTGAAAAATGTCTTTGCAAGGCTAGGAATCATCCACTGTTTAAATAATACCTGCTCTGATGGTGTCCAGACCGTTAGAGAACAGAGTAAAGGAGTAGTAAATGTGTGTAAAACACAGATTACAGTGTGTAATTGCCGAAATACAAATTGCATCTATGTGATACAATGAGCTCACACAATAAACAATCAGTGTAGAAACATTTAATGGACTCATTGTCTCCGTTGGGTGATTGGTTTATTTTGTGCACATGACCGGGTGTTTATTGTATTTAGGGTGTGACCGGGTGTTTATTGTATTTAGTTTCCGTATTCCCTCTCCCCCGTGCACGTCTTTGTTTTCGGTATTATCCCGGTGGTAGTCTTGTTCGTTTCGTTCCCCCCTTTCTGTTGGTGTCCCTACACCATTTTAATAATAAACCCTGTTTTGTTTTTATTTCGGGCGGCACGGTGGCTTAGTGGTTAGCACGTTCGCCTCTCAGCGCTAGGGATTCCCGGTTCGAATCCCCATCTGGGTGGAGTTTCCATGTTCTCCCCGTGTCCGCGTGGGTTTCCTCCGGGTTCTCTGGTTTCCGCCCACAGTCCAAAAACATGGATCAAGTGAATTGAGTTCTCTAAATTGCCCCATATAGAGTGTGTTTGAGTGTTTGGGTGTGCACCCAGCGATGGATTGGCGCCCTGTCCTGGGTGTATCTGCCCAGCGCCCGAGATGTTCTCCCCTGGATGGGCATGGGGAACCCCACCGCGACCCTAATAGAGGATGAAGCGGGAGATAATGAATGAATGAATGTTTTTATTTCCCGGTGTCTCCGAACTCGGGGCGGCACGGTGGCTTAGTGGTTAGCACGTTCGTCTCTCAGCGCTAGGGATTCCCGGTTCGAATCCCCATCTGGGTGGAGTTTCCATGTTCTCCCCGTGTCTGCGTGGGTTTCCTCTGGGTTCTCCGGCTTCCTCCCACAGTCCAAAAACATGGATCAAGTCAATTGAATTCTCAAAATTGCCCCATTTAGAGTGTGAATGAGTGTGTGCCCAGCGATGGATTGGCGCCCTGTCCTGGGTCTATCAGCGCCCGAGATGTTCTCCCCTGGATGGGCATGGGGAACCAACCCCACCGCGACCCTAATAGAGGATAAAGCGGAGATAATGGATGGATGGGTGTCTCCGAACTCTCCTTCCACGCTCAACCACGGTACAGCGCTGCGCAACATCCCCGCGCAGGTTGTATCCGTGGGAGTGTTTTGTCCGACAGGACCGGCGTACGCATTTTCCCCCCGCGTAGCCGATCTCCCGGGGAAAACGAACGTTGCTAACACAATGAGATTATCATTTATAATTTTTAACTGTTTTTTTGTCTCACCAGTAATGAAATGTAATTTGTGCCTTTGAGGAATTCTTCCCAAACTTTAGCAAAAACTTTAATATAGCCATTTGTACAATTGCTTATAAAGTATCTCAAGAGATGGCAGGATATGTATGTGATATATGTTCAAAAATTATTTATACATCAGAAAAAAACACAACATAAGATTTTTATTTTCAATTAAAGGTTTCATTGTGTATTAATGCTTGTGCTCATGCTAAACTTTGCTTCCATCCATCCATTATCTTCCGCTTTATCCTCTATTAGGGTCGCGGGGGGGGTTCCCCATGCCCATCCAGGGGAGAACGTTTCGGGCGCTGGGCAGATACACCCAGAACAGGGCGCCAATCTATCACTGGGCACATACTCACTCACCCAGACAGACAGACTCTATATGGGGCAATTTGGAGAATTCAAATGACATTGATCCATGTTTTTGGATTGTGGGAGGAAACCGGAGAACCCGGAGGAAACCCACGCGGACACGGGGAGAACATGGAAACTTGCTAAAACATACGATCTACAAGAAAAGTAAAGGATGCAAAACGGTGATTTATAATTGAAGTTTATTCTACTACTTGACAAAACACATTATTTTTAATCACTCGTTCTCCCACAAATCCATCAAAGTCCTCGTATTCTGTGTCTGAATTAAAAAGCTGTTTCACTATCGAGCGCTCCGGTGTTCCCTCTCATCAATGTCTGAGTCAGTCTCGTCACCAGGCGGCTGTTCGGCGATGATGCCGGCTTTCGCGAAAGCTCGGACAACGGTCACAGCAGAAACCTCAGCCCAGGCTTCCACAATCCATTCACAGACGGTGGCGTAACTCGCCCGCCGCCGCCGCCTCACGAGTTTTAGTAAACGTGTGTTCACGTCTATCATCCATCGCTCCCACGCCGCCCGCAACTTTACTTTTAAACGCCCCGTTTACGCCAATGTCCAGCGGTCGGAGTTCTTTATTTAATCCTCCCGGAATGACGGAAAGCTCCAATTCATTTTCTTCACTCGGCTTTTCACGAAACCCCCCGGTCGCACAACAATACTTTTATTCATTCATTCATTCATCTCCCCGCTTTATCCTCTATTAGGGTCGCGGTGGGGTTCCCCATGTCCATCCAGGGGAGAATGTCTCAGGCGCTGGGCAGATAGACCCAGGACAGGGCGCCAATCCACCGCTGGGCACACACTCACTCACTCAAACACACTCTATATGGGGCAATTTGGAGAACTCAATTAACTTGATCCATGTTTTTGGACTGTAGGAGGAAACCGGAGAACCCGGAGGAAACCCACGCGGACACGGGGAGAACATGGAAACTCCACCCAGATGGGGATTCGAACCGGGAATCCCTAGCGCTGAGAGGAGAACGTGCTAACCACTATGCCACCATGCCTCCCCCAATACTTTTATAGATTTTAGGAACTCAGTACACGTATAAGGCGCACCGGATTATAAGGCGCATGTCCGATTTCTGGGAAAATTTTAGGCTTTTAGGTGCGCCTTATAGTCCGGAAAATACGGTATTTGTATCTGTAGCAGTGTTTGTAAGTGTAGCACAGAGAATGAATGTTGAGACTTTGTACAACTAGAAGACAGGAGTAGGATATTAATAAGTTCCACCGTTCTCCTGGTCTGTATTTAGTCAGTATACGGTGGATTCCTCACGCAGGGCTCTGACCCTGTCTGTCTAAATCTCCTGTTTCTGCTGAAACCTGCTGTACAGGGGCTGTGTAAAATTGCCATAGCGTCACAAGACAGGAAAAAAAAAAAAAACGATTTAGTTCTACATAGGGTCCATTTGACACAGCTGTCTGAACCGTATCATACAAACCCAGAAATCCCACGTTCGGTTCTCAGACGGGGCCACCAGCATGGCCTGGCCTCAACAGGCTCAATTGGTCTTCACTTGTGGGTGGAAAGGTCAGATCAGCATTATGCAATATTAAAACTCTACCAGCTGATGCTGCACTGTGAATCCTCACAATCCTCAGGAAAACTTCTGGGTAAAAAAAAAGCCCATCCAGGGGCAGTTCTCATTGGGCAGCTACGGCAGATGCATTGAAAATGTTCTTGAAAATGTTCGTGTAGTCGTTAGTATGGAGAAAATCACAGCAAAAATACAAGTATCCATCCATTATCTTCTGCTTTATCCTATATTAGGGTCGCGTTGTGGTTCCATATGCCCATCCAGGGGAGAACGTTTCGGGAGAACGCTGGGCAGATACCCCCAGGACAGGGCGCCAATTTATTGCTGGGCTCACACACACACTCTCTATATGGGGCAATTTGGAGAATTCAATTGACCTTGAGCCATGTTTTTGGACTGTGGGAGGAAACCCACGCGGACACGGGGAGAACGTGGAAAGTCCACCCAGATCGGGATTCGAAGCGGGAACTGAGAGGAGAACATGCTAAGCACTAAGCCACCGTGCCGTCCTGCCAATACTGACCAAGATGTAAATTCTATGACTGCCTCTTATTTTTTTATATATATTTTTTTTTTCACACATTTATACTATATATGAATCTCATGGCAACATTTGTTTGTATTGTTGGATGTTTTGAAATAAATAAACGGCTCAAAAAAGAAAATGGTCATGTAGAGAAACTGGACATAGAACCTAAAGTGGAACAAAAAGTTGGAATGACTCGGTGTAAGAGAGGGTGTTATGTGTGTTAAGTAAAAATGCTAAATGCTTTTTTTATAATGCTAAAAGCCAAGCTGTCACTGTAACATGAACAGACACAAGGAGGACTTTAGATACCCAAACCCTAATATCCATCCATCCATCCATCCAACCATTATTTTCCGCTTTATCCTCTATTAGGGTCGCGAGGGGAGTTTCCCCATGCCCATCCAGGGGAGAATGTCTCAGGCGCTGGGCAGATAGACCCAGGACAGGGCGCCAATTCATCGCTGGGCACACACTCACTCACACAGACACACTCTATATGAGGCAATTTTGAGAATTCAATTGACTTGATCCATGTTTTTGGACTGTGGGAGGAAACTAGGAATCCCTAACGCTGAGAGGAGAACATGCTAACCACTAAACCACCGCCCAAACCCCAATATATATTCATTCATTCATTATCTCCCACTTTATCCTCTATTAGGGTCGCGGTGGGGTTCCCCATCCAGGGGAGAACGTCTCGGGCGCTGGGTAGATACACCCAGGACAGGACGCCAATCCATCGCTGGGCACACACTCACTCACACAGACACACTCTATATGGGGCAATTTAAAGAATTCAATTGACTTGATCCATATTTTTGGACTGTGGGAGGAAACTAGGAATCCCTAGCGCTGAGAGGAGAACATGCTAACCACTAAACCACCGCCCAAACCCCAATATATATATATACTTTATATTTAATTAATAATTACTTTTTCATTCATTCATTCATTACCTCCCGCTTTTATCCTCTATTAGGGTCGCGGGGGGGTTCCCCATGCCCATACAGGGGAGAACATCTCAGGCGCTGGGCAGATAGACCCAGGACAGGGCGCCAATCCATCGCTGGGCACACACTCACTCACACATACACACTCTATAGGGCAATTTTGAGAATTCAATTGACTTGATCCATGTTTTTGGACTGTGGGAGGAAACCGGAGAACCCGGAGGAAACCCACGGGGAGAACATGGAAACTCCACCCAGATGGGGATTCGAACCAGGAATCCCTAGCGCTGAGAGGAGAACATGCCAACCACTAAGCCACCGTGCCACCCTAATATATACTTTATATTTAATCAATAATTACTTTTTCATAGTTCCTTTAATACAGTTATTATTTTCTTTCTGTTGTTATCATGTGAGGCAATGAACAAAATAAGTTATCATACTTTAATCCAGAACCTTATTTGAAACAGAACGTCTGCGTCAGTGTAATGAATGAAATTGTAAACCGCTTAAGGATGGTGTATCAGTCTGACTGTCTTATTTTAGTGACGACAATAAAGTGTGCTTAGTGCTTTGTGCAACAGACTGCAGGGTGGGGCACTGCGCTGAACTGCATTTTACTAAAGTCAAATGGTACATTTGCTAGATTCATTACAAAACTGAGCTTGACAAATGCACTTTTAGATCCATACTCACGCTTGACATAATCAGGTTTCTTAACCTGCGGCATCCATTTATATCTTCTTCACTCAGCCTGCTGATGGCTCATGTTTTTCTAAGCACAGTTTGTGGTACTGCTGTAACAGAGACAACATCGCGGCTTCCAACATCTGCATACGAAAGCCTTTGCACACTTCGACTGACTCAGTTATTTCTTTGTAAGAAATGTTTTTGCTTCTTATTTATGTAATATCATATATTTTAAATTTTTTTACATTTATATATAAATATTATTATTTCAATCTATGTTAAGATCATTTCATTACAATATTAAAAATACAATTTTTTTTTTTTTCAAAATTGATTATTCAATTGTTATTTTGTTATTTTCATTTATGCATTCATTATCTTCCGCTTTATCCTCTATTGGGGTCGCGGGGGGTTCTCCATGCCCATCCAGAGGAGAACGTTTCGGGCGCTGGGCAGATACACCCAGGACAGGGCGCCAATCTATTGCTGGGCACTATTTTATTATTTTAATTTGTAAATATTCTATTAGGGCGGCACGGTGGCTTAGTGGTTAGCACGTTCGCCTCTCAGCACTAGGGATTCCCGGTTCGAATCCCAATCTGGGTGATATTTGATATTTGAGCCTATATGCCACTTGTGAGTTAGTATATTCGCCTCAGCGTTAGGGATTCCCGGTTCGAATCCCCATCTGGGTGGAGTTTCCATGTTCTCCCCGTGTCCGTGTGGGTTTCCTCCGGGTTCTCTGGTTTCCTCCCACAGTCCAAAAACATGGATCAAGCCAATTGAGTTCTCCAAATTGTCCCATATAGAGTGTGTTTGTGTGAGTGAGTGTGTGTCCCAGCGATAGATTGGCGCCCTGTCCTGGGTCTATCTGCCCAGCGCCCGAGACGTTCTCCCCTGGATGGGCATGGGGAACCCTACTGTGACCCTAATAGAGGATAAAGCGGGAGATAATGAATGAATGATTTAAATGTTAACATGAGCGACGTGTTTCATAGTGACGTTGTGATATTTGATCCTATATGCCACTTGTGGGTTAGTACGTTCGCCTCTCAGCACTAGGGATTCCCGGTTCGAATCACCATCTGGGTTTAGTTTCCATGTTCTCCCCGTGTCCGTGTGGGTTTCCTCCGGGTTCTCCGGTTTCCTCCCACAGTCCAAAAACATGGATCAAGTCAATTATAGAGTTTCAATTAATGAGAGTATATAGAGTGTGTGATATCTATGTGAGTGAGTGTGTGCCCAGCGATAGATTGGCGCCCTGTCCTTGGTCTATCTGCCCAGCACCTGAAATGTTCTCCCCTAGATGGACATGGGGAACCCCCCGTGATCCTAATAGAGGATAAAACGGGAGATAATGAATGAATGGTTTAAAGGTTAACATGAGCGACTTGTTTCATAGTGACGTTGTGATATTTGATCCTATATGCCACTTGTGGGTTAGTACGTTCTCCTCTCAGCGCTAGGGATTCCCGGTTCGAATCCCAATCTGGGTGGAGTTTCCATGTTCCCCCCGTGTTCACGTCGGTTTCCTCCGGGTTCTCCGGTTTCCTCCCATAGTCCAAAAACATGAATCAAGTTAATTGAGTTCTCCAAATTGCCCCATATAGAGTGTGTCTGTGTGAGTGAGTGTGTGCCCAGCGATAGATTGGCGCCCTGTCCTGGGTGTATCTGCCCAGCGCCCGAGACGTTCTCCCCTGGATGGGCTTGGGGAACCCCACCGCGACCCTAATAGAGGATAAAGCGGAAGATAATGAATGAATATACAATTATAAAATCTTAATAATTCAATTGGGGCGGCACGGTGGCTTAGTGCATTCTCCTCTCAGCGCTAGGGATTCCTGATTCGAATCCCAAATCTGGGGGGAGTTTCCATGTTCTCCGCGTGGGTTTCCTCCAGGTTCTCTGGTCTCAAAAAACATGTCTCAAGGTCAATTGAATTCTCCAAATTGCCCCATATAGAGTGTGTTTATGTGTGTGTCTCAGTGAGTGAGTGTGTGTGCCGAGCAATACCTTGGTGCCCTGTCCTGGGTTTATCTTGAAACGTTCTCCCCTGGATGGGCAACGTGGCTTAGTGCGTTCTCCTCTCAGCGCTAGGGATTCCCGGTTCGAATCCCAAATCTGGGTGGAGTTTCCATGTTCTCCGCGTGGGTTTCCTCCAGGTTCTCTGGTCTCAAAAAACATGTCTCAAGGTCAATTGAATTCTCCAAATTGCCCCATATAGAGTGTGTTTATGTGTGTGTGTCAGTGAGTGAGTGTGTGTGCCGAGCAATACCTTGGTGCCCTGTCCTGGGTTTATCTTGAAACGTTCTACCCTGGATGGGCACCCCCCCCCCCCCCCCCCCCGCGACCCTAGTAGAGGATAAAAACGGAAGATAATAAATAATGGAATAATTAAAATGTATTTCAACATTGACATTTCATTACCCGCTTATATATTTGAACTCCTCTGTGTCTATGAGCCGTGTATTAAACGCAGTGCATTAATGAGTCGTTAAACGCAGTGTAATTAATGAGCCGTTGATTTTGATATTCCTTGTGTCTGTATGTTTTCAGATGAGGTCCGCGTGGAGAAGCCGAAGCGTATGCGTGCCGTGAGGATGCGTGGCGAGGGGCTTCTGTGGGACGACCCTTTGCACTTCTCGTGGCTGATGGAGGCCGAGCCGTTCACGTCTTCGATGCAGGCGGGCGGCCCCATGCCCGCCGCTGCCATGACGCTGGAGCAGAAGACCACCTTCGCCTTCGTCATCTTCCTCTTTGTCTTCCTCTGCATACTGATCGTGCGATGTTTCCGCATCCTGTTAGACCCCTACCGCAGTATGCCCACCTCCACCTGGGCAGACGGCCTCGACGGACTCGAGAAGGGCCAGTTTGATTACACGCTGGCGTAGGCGTGCACCCACACACACCCACACACACCCCCCACACACCCCCCCCCCCACAGCAGTGATTAGTAATATATTATATTTAGTGACACAAATTTCACCAACAACCTAAAACTAAGTGATGGTTACAGACAATCACATGCGATATTCTGTATATACCTTCAGCCGGAAGCCAATCATGAGACTATAAAGCTAAACTAGGTGCATGGTTAGTAAATTGTCAAGCTTGAGAATAATAACTAGTCCTCTTCTCTCCTGTACACGTCCAGCAACCGAGTCATTGGAATGGAGCAGAGTGAATCCAGAGACATTGTGGACTGACGTGTCTCTGTGCCATTAGGAACGTGGTGACACTCATACAGGGTAACCCAATCACTGTCCCCCTCACTTACCCCGTTTCTCGCTCGTATCACGACGCCTGCACTGTTGTAAACTGCCAAGTAGACATTTTTAGAAGTCCTGTAGAAGATCCTTTATAAGCACTTCATGAATAGGTTCACAGGTTACTGCTTTCGTCTAAACACGTAAAGAGCCTTAAGGTATGCACTGTTATTATCACCTGCAGGCGAGACTTGTTTGAACGCCGTGTGATTCGGTTGGATCTGTGCAGTGCTTATGGCTTCTAAAGGCCTTCTTTCTTTGACTGATCTAAATGTTAACATGAGCGACGTTGTGATATTTGATCCTATATGTCACTTGTGGGTTGGTATATTCACCTCAGCACTAGGGATTCCCGGTTCGAATCCCCATCTGGTGGAGTTTCCATGTTCTCCCCGTGTCCGTGTGGGTTTCCTCCGGGTTTTCCGGTTTCCTCCCACAGTCCAAAAACATGGATCAAGCCAATTGAGTTCTCCAAATTGCCCCATATAGAGTGTGTATGCGTACGTGTCTGTGTGATGGAGTGTGTGCCATGTGATAGATTGGCGCCCTTTCCTGGGTGTATCTACCCAGCGCCCGAAACGTTCGGCTATGTTAATATGAGCGACGTGTTTCATAGTGACGTTGTGATATTTGATCCTATATGCCACTTGTGAGTTAGTATATTCGCCTCAGTTTTAGGGATTCCCGGTTCGAATCCCCATCTGGGTGGAGTTTCCATGT
Source organism: Corydoras sp. C115 (assembly GCA_019802505.1). Taxonomy (NCBI): domain Eukaryota; kingdom Metazoa; phylum Chordata; class Actinopteri; order Siluriformes; family Callichthyidae; genus Corydoras; species Corydoras sp. C115. Next base: position 313,462 of record JAFMOC010000053.1, on the reverse strand, counting down.
TCTCCCTGTGTCCGTGTGGGTTTCCTCCGGGTTCTCCGGTTTCATCCCACAGTCCAAAAACATGGATCAAGCCAATTGAGTTCTCCAAATTGCCCCATATAGAGTGTGTCTGTGTGAGTGAGTGTGTGCCCAGCGATAGATTGGCGCCCTGTCCTAGGTGTATCTGCCCAGCGCCCGAGACGTTCTCCCCTGGATGGGCATGGGGAACCCCCCGCGACCCTAATAGAGGATAAAGCGGGAGATAATGGATGAATGAATGAATGATTTAAATGTTAACATGAGCGACTTGTTTCATTGTGACGTTGTGATATTTGATCCTATATGCCACTTGTGGGTTAGCACGTTCGCCTCTCAGCGCTAGGGATTCCCGGTTCGAATCCCCATCTGGGTGGAGTTTCCATGTTCTCCCCGTGTCCGTGTGGGTTTCCTCCGGGTTCTCCGTTCGAAGTCAATTATAGAGTTTCATTTAATGAGAGTATATAGAGTGTGTGATATCTGTGTGAGTGATCGCCCTGTCCTGGGTGTATCTGCCCAGCACCTGAAATGGAGTTGAGATAATGAATGAATCCACGTTGTGATATTTGATCCTATATGCCACTTGTGGGTTAGCACGTTCGCCTCTCAGCGCTAGGGATTCCCGGTTCGAATCCCCATCTGGGTGGAGTTTCCATGTTCTCCCCGTGTCCGTTTGGGTTTCCTCCGGGTTCTCCGGTTTCCTCCCACAGTCCAAAAACATGGATCAAGTCAAATGAGTTCTCTAAATTGTCCCATATAGAGTGTGTGTGTGTGTGTGAGTGAGTTTGTGCCCAGCGATAGATTGGCACCCTGTCCTGGGTCTATCTGCCCAGTGCCCGAAACGATCTCCCCTGGATGGGCATGGGGAACCCCACTGCGACCCTAATAGAGGATAAAGCGGGAGATAATGAATGAATGATTTAAATGTTAACATGAGCGTCTTGTTTCATAGTGACGTTGTGATATTTGAGCCTATATGCCACTTGTGGGTTAGTATATTCGCCTCATCACTAGGGATTCCCGGTTTGAATCCCCATCTGGGTGGAGTTTCCATGTTCTCCCCGTGTCCGTGTGGGTTTCCTCCGGGTTCTCTGGTTTCTTCCCACAGTCCAAAAACATGGATCAAGCCAATTGAGTTCTCCAAATTGCCCCATATAGAGTGTGTGATATCTGTGTGCCCAGCGATACATTGGCACCCTGTCCTGGGTGTATCTGCCCAGCGCCTGAAACGTTCTCCCCTAGATGGGCATGGGGAAACCCCCCAAGACCCTAATATAGGATAAAGCGGAAGATAATGGATTGGATGGATGCCACTTGTGGCTTATCATTCGTCTGGTATGGAAGTCCAAAAAAAAGCTGTCTTGTATGAGTCCTCGCGCTCGTTTCTAAATGAACGTGCCAGTCAGCATATACTGCCTCATTAGCACAATCCACTCGATTCCGATCAGTTCCACGGTAATACGTGATCTGCCGGGGGCTGCTTTGTCAGCCCTTCCATTTTAAAAGCTATCTGGGGGAGCCGTAACAGCTCATTTGCCTTGAGAAAATTCATTGCTAAGTGCAAACGATGAGGAACGGCCACTCTTCCGCCGTGCCTCCTCGGTCATTTACGTGCCATTAAACGGTGTCTAGTGTAAAATCTGCCAATCGTTTGGATAAATCGTTTCAGAGTTCCGCTCTTTTGTTACCCCCACCCCACCCCGGGCTCATTTACCGGCTCATATCAGGCAGATGGCGGGATCCTGCCAGTTTTTTTTGCACTTCTATGCTGGGTTCACGCCGCACCACAGCTGAGAAACTGACAGCACTTTGACAGAATGTGTGCAGAGTTGAACTGCCGTTAACTTTGATGACGACTGCCACTGTTTTGCATGCACAAAGCCGCACGAGAGCGTGTGGAGTAGGGGTGTATTCAACTAAGGATTTTCATAGTCGAATCTGATTCGTCACATTTTCCCTATAGTCGACTGATAGTCGAATCAGTTAAAATTTCACCACAAGATGGCGCTATAAGCGTGGTTTTTAAAATATATATTTTTTTTATATTTTACTTGTTTTTCTAGAGCACCGTAAATGGGATCCCCGTTTGGGGGGAGCTTTATTAATGTGTAGCCTATTGTTAAAGCGCACACATCATTTAAAAAAAATATTAACAGAAATTAGGATGATTTGATTTGACAAAAGGCTATATATATAACGAAAACAAAGACATTTCATGTAAAAACTAATGCTTAGCAGCAGCCATGGGCTCCCCCATGTGGTCAAAATGGTACATTCGACTATGAGGTTCATAGTCGACTACGGTTCTCCGAATCGAATCGTCGAATCAGCGAATATTGCAGCTCACCCCTAGTGTGGAGGATGTTTTCAAACATTATTATTGCACTTGAACTGGCCAGGCTCGCTCGGTGAAGACGTGCTCACCGCCGCAGATGGTGTCTGCTGAGCTTCGCTGACCGTGAAGGTCCGTGTACCGTCATGCCAAACCCTGCAACGAAAATCCTGAAGAGTCCATCTGGAAATCTCCACAAAACTGTGAGAACACGTTGACCTAAATACTGTTAGAGCAAATCCATCGTGTGAGCACCGTGAATTAAAGCCAGTTATAGATTTACAATAACCTAACCTCTTAGGAAGCTAAAGAACATAACTCCAGTCCACACATTGTGACTCACGCTTTGTTCTACAGACACACAAGCATTTGTTGTAGAACGAGGTGAAAAATAAAGGCTTTCCAAATCATTTGTTGAGACGTCTTCCTTCTGTGTCTTCTTGTGTTAGTTGCTTCGGATCTGAAAGTGTGTGGACATCTCACCATCACATCTACAGGTCCAAAATTTGGACCTGTAGATGTGACGTGGGTTTCCTCTGGGTTCTCCAGTTTCCTCTCACAGTCCAAAAACATGGATTAAGGTCAACTGAGTTCTCCAAAGTGCCCCTTAAAGAGTGTGTTTGTGTGAGTGAGTGTGTGCCCAGCGATGGATTGGTGCCCTGTCCTGGGTCTATCTGCCCAGCGCCCGAAATGTTCTCCCCTGGATGGGCATGGGGAACCCCACTGCGACCCTAATAGAGGATAAAGCGGAATATAATGAATGAATGAAAGGATGTTAAGTAGTAGGACGGCACGGTGGCTTAGTGGTTAGCACGTTCTCCTTTCAGTGCTAGGGATTCCCGGTTCGAATCCCAATCTGGGTGGAGTTTCCATGTTCTCCCTGTGTCCACGTGGGTTTCTTCTGGGTTCTCCGGTTTCCTCCCACAGTCCAAAAACATGGATTAAGGTCAACTGAGTTCTCCAAATTGCCCCATATAGAGTGTGTCTGTGTGAGTGTGTGCCCAGGGATAGATTGGCGCCCTGTTCTGGGTGTATCTGCCCAGCGCCCGAAACGTTTCTCCTGGATGGGCATGGGGAACCCCACCGCGACCCTAGTAGAGGATAAAGCATAAGATAATGAATGGATGTTAAGTAGTAAATAGACCTTGAAGCAAATGGCTGATCAATAATGTTTGAAAATCCTAAAACAAAACCTGCATTTTAGAAGAATAAAAAAAAACTCGGATGTAAAAGCTTTCAAAATGCAGATCATTTTCTTTGACAAAACGTAAACATATATATATATATTGATAAATCTGGGTGGAGTTTCCATGTTCTCTTGTCCGCGTGGGTTTCCTCCCACAGTCCAAAAACATGGATTCACGGTGAATTGGCTACTCTCAATTGCCCCTATATAGTGTATGTATAGAGTATTTACTGTATTGTATTGTGTGTTTACCCAGAACGGGGTGCCAATCTGTCACTGGATAAACACTTACACAGAGACACACACACTATACAGGGGCAATCTAGAGTAGCCAATTCACCATGAATCCATGTTCTCCTCTTGTCCGCATGGGTTTCCTCCCACAGTCCAAAAACATGGATTTATGGTGAATTGGCTACTCTAAATTGCCCCTATATAGTGTGTGTCTGTGTATTGTGTTTACCCAGAACAGGGTGCCAATCTGTCACTGGGTAAGCACTTACACAGAGACACACACACACTATATAGGGGCAATTTGGAGTAGCCTATTCACATTGAATCCATGTTCTCCTCTTGTCTGCATGTTTTTTTCCCCACAGTCCAAAAACATGGATTCATGGTGAATTGGCTACTCTAAATTGCCCCTATATAGTGTGTGTGGGTGTGTATGTGTGTGTGTGTATTGTGTTTACCCAGAACAGTGTGCCAATCTGTCACTGGGTAAGCACTTACACAGATACACACGCACACTATATAGGGGCAATCTGGAGTAGCAAATTCACATTGAATCCATGTTCTCCTCTTGTCCGCATGGGTTTTTTCCCACAGTCCAAAAAATGGATTCATGGTGAAATCTCTAAATTGCCCCTATAGTGTGTGTCTATGTATTGTGTTTAACCAGAACAGGGTGCCAATCACTGTAAGCACTGGGTAATATATAGCAATCTTACACAGAATACACACGCCACACATAATAGGGGCAATCTGGAGTAGTAAATTCACATTGAATCCATGTTCTCCTCTTGTCCTCATGGGTTTTTTCCCACAGTCCAAAAAATGGATTCATGGTGAAATCTCTAAATTGCCCCTATATAGTGTGTGTCTGTGTAAGTGTTTACCCAGTGATAGACACCCTGTTATGGGTGTATCTGCCCAGCACCTGAAATGTTCTCTTCTAGGTGGGCATGGGGAACCCCCCTTAACCCTAGTGGAGGATTAGGCGATCAGAATAATGAGATATATAAAATGGAAAGTGTGTGTGTGTGTGTGTTCCCTATACAAATCCACCTTGTTTCTTCAGTTACTATGGGATTTAACTTGATCATCGGGACCCTGTGTAGGTTTATATACTGTGGTAAGTTTGTGAGCGTGACACCAGAAACAATGTATTTTGGGGCATGGTAGGGCGTATTTTGGGGCTCAGTGGTTAGGGTGTTGGGCAATCACTCAGAAGGTTGTGGGTTCAACTCCCAGGTCCACTGAGCAAGACCCTTAACCCTCATTGCTCCAGGGATGTTGTGATGAACCCTGTGCTCACCTTGTAAGTCACTTTGGGTAAAAGCATCCAATAAATGACCAAATGTAATGCAAATGTAGGTGAGGGGTACAAACATTCATTCATTCGTTCATCCATTATCTCCCGCTTTATCCTCTATTAGGGTCGCGGTGGGGTTCCCATCCAGGGGAGAACGTCTCGGGCGCTGGGCAGATAGACCCAGGACAGGGCGCCAATCCATCGCTGGGCACACACTCACTCACACAGACACACTCTATATGGGGCAATTTTTTTTTTTGGAGAATTCAATTGACTTGATCCATGTTTTTGGACCGTGGGAGGAAACCGGAGAACCCGGAGGAAACCCACGCAGACACGGGAGAACATGGAAACTCCACCCAGATGGGGATTCGAATTGGGAGTCCCTAGCGCTGAGAGGCGAACGTGCTAACCACTAAGCCACCGTGCCGCCCGGGGTGCAAACAAAAAGGTCTAATTTTGCAAGACCAAAGATTTAAACACAGAATTGTAATACTGGGTTTACAGTATTCCTCTCACAGTGCACACATACCTCGTCCTCTGTTTCCTCCAGGTACTGTACAGGTACTTTACAGTACAGTCCACAGTTTGTACCACAGAGTAACCAACAGCGACTGTTCCACGTTTCCAACAGATCCCAAAACTCCTCCACTGCTCTCTCTTCGTTCTGTCCACAGAACAGACACAATCACAGGCTCTTCCTTCCAGGCAGGTGGCACTGCTTCCCTGATCTGCCTCCCACGCCTGCCTCCCGTCTTCAGGCATCACAGCCTCACGACACAATAACCTTACAACCACCTGGAAGCGGCTCATAGAGCTTATTGTTAGTGAGATTTAGCTAACCGTCGATTGCACACCACACAGCTTGATTTAGGGCGTGTCACAGTGTCTTTGCCCTTAATGAAATATGATTAAAGGGTGTGTTATGTGTGTCACCAGAGACTAGTGTTGTCTGACTGATGGATCACTATTTCACTGGTGCAGTTAGTTAAAGTTCATCCATCCATCCATTATCTGCCACTTTATTCTCTACTAGGGTCGTGGTGGGATCCCCATGCCTATCCAGGGGAGAACATCTCGGGCGCTGGGCAGATAGACCCAGGACAGGGCGCCAATCCATCGCTGGGCACACACTCACTCACACAACACACTCTATATGGGGCAGTTTGGTGAATTCAATTGACTTGAAGGCGGCACGGTGGTTTAGTGGTTAGCACGTTCGCCTCTCAGCACTAGGGATTCCTGGTTCGAATCCCCATCTGGGTGGAGTTTCCATGTTCTCCCCGTGTCTGCGTCTGTTTCCTCCGGGTTCTCCGGTTTCCTCCCACAGTCCAAAAACATGGATCAAGTCAATTGAATTCTCCAAATTGCCCCATATAGAGTGTGTCTGTGTGAATGAGTGTGTGCCCAGCAATGGATTGGCGCCCTGTCCTCGGTCTATCTGCCCAGCGCCTGAAACGTTCTCCCGTGGATGGGCATGGGGAACCCCACCACGACCCTAATAGAGGATAAAGCGGAAGATGATGGATGGATGGATGGATATATAGATAGATATACAGTGTGTGTGTGTGTGCGTTTATATGTATATAAACGTTCTGCTTAAAATATAACTTCCAACTAAAAAATAGTTCTGCTTTAATCAAACAAATATTTATGATTAAATTTGAAATTTGAATTTTTATTTGAACTGATGTCCCCCTGCCAGCTTCAATAACATGTCCGTTCTCCATTTCATTACAAGTTCCGCACCCAAAGTGACCACAAGGTGGCAGCAGAATACAGCTTATTTCTGAACTTTAACGCTCTATTATTTACCAACTTATATAGATAAGTCCCTCTCTCTCTTTATATATATATATATATATATATATTATATATATATATATATATATATATATATATAGTAATATATCTATATATATATACACATTTATTACTATCATTATATAACTAGTAATATGTCTGCTTATTTAAGAATATAAATGAGTAAAAATATGCTGAACAGTCATACAATATTTGGGGATATGGAAATCCTTTTTTTATAATTAGTTTATAAAGGTTTTTGCAGTAAATGCATTGATCTACATTGATAAAGCTAAATACATGCTAATATTTGCATCCTGTTTGTAAATTTGAAATAGTGTTGCATCCATCTTTTTGACCTCACAACCATGTTGAATGCAATTAGTCGGATCCATCTTAATATAGAATGAATAACCTTTTGGTAACTACCCTCCTTTACTGTGCAATTGACTAGAGAAACACATTCACGCATTTATTAACAATTACAGGGCAATTTTTCATGAGAAGTTTAACTTTAGCAGTTTTCTGGGACAAACTGAAAATATCTACACTCCAAACTCTGGTGTCTATAATTCAAGTTTGGATTTAGAAGAGCGGCACGGTGGATTAGTGGTTGGCACGTTCTCCTCTCAGCGTTAGGGATTCCCGGTTCGAATCCCAATCTGGGTGGAGTTTCCATGTTCTCCCCGTGTCTGCATGGGTTTCCACCGGTTTCTCCGGTTTCCTCCCATAGTCCAAAAACATGGATCAATTTCAAATGAATTCTCCAAATTGCCCCATATAGATTGTGTGTATCTGAGTGTGTGAGTGTGTCCAGCGATAGATTGGTGCCCTGTCCTGGGTGTATCTGCCCAGCGCCCGAAAACGTTCTCCCCTGGATGGGCATGGGGAACCCCCCTGCAACCCTAGTAGAGGATAAAGCGGAAGATAATGAATTAGATAATTTAGAAGTAAGCAGGCACTCGATTCAACATCCTGTCAAAGTGAGTTAAATTTTAAATGTAAATATTGAAACGTAGTTGAACAGTTTGTGTTAAGATAAGTAGTTTTCCATTTGGCTTTTATTGCTTAAGTGTTTTTAGTTTCTCTGGTCCTTTGGAAGACCTTTTTTCTCAGTTTTAGTGGCACCGTGAGTTTTTGTGCATTAATTGAATGCCAGGCCTGTGGGACTGACCTCACTCTTTTTGATGCCTGTCCCAGGACAAAGTGACTTGTGGTGCTGGGACAGACTGGTACTCGCAGGATATCGTTACAAAGTACTTTCTCTGTTTGAAGAACAAATATTGATGTGCAAAGTTCTACCTGCAAGCTTCTCATACACACTCCAAATACCTGCAACTAAGAAGTGGCCATAAAGAAGAGTGTGAGGAATATTCCACATAAATGTTTTCGCCCTGTCCTGGGTGTATCTGCCTAATGTCCAAAATGTTCCCCTGTGGATGGACATGGAACCCACCACGACCCTAATAGAGGATTACGAGGTCGAGATAATAAGAGGAGATATTTGTAAAGTGCAAACAGGATTTCATCGTTTCGTTTTCATCCGTTTGGCTGTAAGGTGTGGCAAATATTATCCTACTCATTAGTACCATGATTAGTTTATCATTTAATAATTTATTCATAGAAAGCATCACAGTGGTGCAGTTTTAAGTGTTGAAGCCTAACAGCAAAAGGTCCTGGGTTCTTTCAGGTTCTCTCAGACCTGGGCTTTTAATGTTAAGTGAACCTGGTCTCCCTGTGCCTATGTGTCTCCTACAGTTTAGAAATCAAGCTACAAAATGAATTTAAAATTCCCCAGGGTGTTTGTCTGCCATGGGATGGACAGGCAACCTGTTCAAGGTCCATCCACCCATCCATTATCTTCCACTTCATCCTAAATTAGGGTCGCGGAGGGGTTCTCCTTGCCCATCCAGGGGAGAACGTCTCGGGCGCTGGACAGATAGACCCAGGACAGGGCGCCAATCCATCGCTTGGCACACACTCACTCACACAGACACACTCTATAGGGGGCAATTTAGAGAATTCAATTGACTTGATCGGGCGGCACGGTGGCTTAGTGGTTAGCACGTTCGCCTCTCAACACTAGGGATTCCCGGATCGAATCCCCATCTGGGTGGAGTTTCCATGTTCTCCCCATGTCCGCGTAGGTTTCCTCCGGGTTCTCCGGTTTCCTCCCACAGTCCAAAAACATGGATCAAGTCAATTGAGTTGCCCCAAATTGCCCCATAGAGTGTGTTTGTGTGCGTGTCTGTGTGTGTGAGTGTGTGCCCAGCGATAGATTGGCACCCTGTCTTGGGTCTATCTGCCCAGCGCCCGAAACGTTCTCCCCTGGATGGGCATGGGGAACCCCACCGAGACCCTAAGATATAGGATAAAGCGGAAGATAATGGATGAATGAATGAATTGACTTGATCCATGTTTTTGGACTGTGGGAGGAAACCGGAGAACCCGGAGGAAACCCACGCGGACACGGGGAGAACATGGAAACTCCACTCAGATGGGGATTTCGAACCGGGAATCCCTAGCGCTGAGAGGAGAACGTGCTAACCACTAAGCCACCGTGCCGCCCATATCTTATCTTATCTTAACTTATCTTATTTTATTTTATAAAGTCTATAAAGAGATGGTTTGATATTTTTTAGTGTGGAGGTTAAACTTATATGCTACACTAACAGTGGCAGATCTCACAAATTCTCACGCAAATGCTCCACAATATTTTAGAAAATCTGTACCAAAGGAATGGAGACTGTTCTCCATTCCCTAGCGCTAAGAGGCAAAGTGCTAACCACTAAGCCACCGTGCCGCCCACCTGTTCAAGGTGTTACTATAATTGCTTGGATTTACCAGTAATTTTTTTTTTACTCAGTCAAAGGTCAGTAAAAAAGGAACATAAAAGTTCACAGATGTAAAAGTTCCTCTTTTCGAATGCTTTTAAGTTCTCAGTGTTTACTTATTACAGAAACCACATGTATTAGTTTTTGCACAGGATCATTCATTCATTCATTCATTATCTCCCGCTTTATCCTCTATTAGGGTCGCGGTGGGGTTCCCCATACCCATCCAGTGGAGAACGTTTCGGGCTCTGGGCAGATAGATCCAGGACAGGGCATCAATCCATCGCTGGGCACACACTCACTCACACACACACACACACACACTCTATATGGGGCAATTTTGAGAATTCAATTGACTTGATCCATGTTTTTGGACTGTGGGAGGAAACCGGAGAACCCGGAAGAAACCCACGCGGACACAGGGAGAACATGGAAACTCCACCCAGATGGGGAATCGAACCGGGAATCCCTAGCGCTGAGAGGCGAACGTGCTAACCACTAAGCCACCGTGCCGCCCTGCACAGGATCAAGGATCTCAAAATATCTCTGGATGCCAAGTCTACAAATTCTGTAAACATGGCACTTGGGTATGAAGTGCACTCGACAGGTGCCGAAAGACATTTAACTAAACAGTGAGTATTGTCCAGATTACTACACAATCATCACTGTTATTACTGATATATTCAAAAGTGTTCTGATATTCATTTATTTTGTACAGATTACACAAAGACTATGTGAGGTGCAAGATGGACTTGTTTGAGATAAACACCTGCAGTTTCCGTACCACACATCAAACATATCGAAAACCTTTAACTGTGAAAGAAGATAAGTACACTATTTAAACAAAGGGATTGGGGCACTTTTTTTTTTTTAAGGTATTCTGTGGTGTTGAGAGCTGTGTTGGGGCTATTGTTCTTCCCAACCATCCCTTAAAGATGCCAGATTTGTGTATGAATGAATGAATGAGTGAAAATGGAACTGAATGAAACGACTTAATTCCATCCATCCATTATCTTCCGCTTTATCCTCTATTAGGGTCGCGGTGGGGTTCCCCATGCCCATCCAGGGGAGAACGTTTCAGGTGCTGGGCAGATACACCCAGGACAGGGCGCCAATCCATCACTGGGCAAACATCCAGTCACACAAACAGACACTCTAAAATACGGGGTATTTTGAAGAATTCAATTGACATTGATCCATGTTTTTGGACTGTGGAAGGAAACCAGAGAACCCAGACGAAGCTCATGTGGACACGGGGAGAACATGGAAACTCTACCCAAAATTGGGATTCGAACCTGGAATCCCTAGCGCTGAGAGGTAAACGTGGTAACTACTAAGCCACTTTGCCGCCCTTATCTTATCATAACGTAATGTAACGTAACGTAACGTAATGTAACGTAACATAACATAACGTGTCCTGTCCTGTCCAATGCTATCGTATCGTACCGAAACGTAACGTAACGTAACGTAACGTAATGTAACATATCGTATCCTATACTAAGTTATCTTATCCTAACTTATCTTATACTAATTTATCTTAACTTAACTTATCTTATTTTATCGTATAAAGTCTATAAAGAGATGGTTTAATATTTTAGTGTGGAGGCTAAACTTATATGCTACACTAACAGCGGCAGATCTCACAAATTCTCACACAAATACTCCACAATATTTTAGAAAATCTGCGCCAAAGGAATGGAGACTGTTCTGACATTGAAATTTAAGTGCACATACTACAGTTATTAACCTGGATGTTATAGCTCATTTAAAGTGCTTAAATCTTAATGAGTGATTTAATGACTGACACAAACTCACTTCAGCTTTTTGTCTTAACAGACTTATGTCAAGAAACAGGACTCTGAAGTGTTTTGAAGCCCCATTTCAAATTAGGTTATGAAAATACAGCTTTAATATCAGGGGACAAGTTTATAGACACTAGATTCTAAATGATCAGAAAAGAATCAATTATAAATCCTATTGAAATATAAAGATGCTTAATGTAAGATGTATTAGTCACGAGTGCTACAACAATTGCTTTCAAAGTACTTATTTTGAATAATAAGTAGCAATAAAAAATAATTCAGCTAAAATACCAAATAGTATAATAATCCATCCATCCATTATCGTGCCGCCTAGTAATAATAATAATAATAATAATAATAATAATAATAATAATAATAATAATAATAATTCATTCATTCATTATCTTCCGCTTTATCCTCTATTAGGGTCGCGGTGGGGTTCCCCATGCCCATCCAGGGGAGAACGTCTTGGGCACTGGGCAGATAGACCCAGGACAGGGCGCCAATCCATCGCTGGGCACACACTCACTCACACAGACACACTCTATATGGGGCAATTTTGAGAATTCAATTGACTTGATCCATGTTTTTGGACTGTGGGAGGAAACCGGAGAACCCGGAGGAACCCACGCAGACACGGGGAGAACATGGAAACTCCACCCAGTATAATAATAATAATAATAATAATATTGACAATCAAACCAACAATAAATAAATAATGCCAACCAAATGTGAATTGATTTTACATCTGTAAATTGTGGTTGTCTGTAAAGGTTTGATTGGCTTTTAAAAAGATCCATTAAAATTCTTTAGGCCTCTTTCAGTTCATGTCAATTTATTAAAGAGCCTGATTCACAAATATGGCACGTAGCCTTCACTTCTCATGGTGCTCAGTTATTTAGCATGTCCAGGTCGTTAAGTCGAAAGGGACAGACTTTGATGGGTGGAGTTTCCATGTTCTCCCCATGTCCATGGAGTTCTCCACTTTCCTTCCACAGTCCAATTCAAAGTGAGTTGGCAACTCTAAACTGTGTCTGTGTGTTTGTGTGTGTGTGTGTGTGTGTGTGTGTGTGTGTGTGTGTGTGTGTATCAAAGATTGAATGTATGCCCAGTGAGAGATTGGCGTCCTGTCAAGACAAGTGTAGCAACAAAAGTGAACTACCCATAATGAAAGAAGAAATTTCGATTGCAGAGTCATTTGAATGTAATGAATATTGTGCCATGCATACTGTAATGTTTTGCATCGTCAACTGCATAACTATCATCCATCCATCCATTATCTTCCGCTTCATCCTCTACTAGGGTCGCGGGGGGGGGGGGGGGGGTTCCCCATGCCCATCCAGGGGAGAACGTCTCGGGCGCTGGGCAGATAGACCCAGGACAGGGCGCCAATCTCTCACTGGGCACACACTCACTCACACAAACACACTCTATATGGGGCAATTTGGAGAACTCAATTGACTTGATCCATGTTTTTGGACTGTGGGAGGAAACCGGAGACCCTGGAGGAAACCCACTCGGACACGGGGAGAACATGGAAATTCACCCAGATGGGGATTCGAACCGGGAATCCCTAGTGCTGAGAGGAGAACGTGCTAACCACTAAGCCACCGTGCTGCCTGTGTAACTATCATTATTTATTATATTAATTTAAGTTATGAATTATTTCCTGACTAATTTACACACACACACACACACACACACACACACACACATATATATATATATATATATGAGGGCCACATGGCTTAGTGGTAAGCACATCCGCCTCTCAATGCCAGAGATCCAGGTTTCATGTTCCTCCCATGTCTGTGTGGGTTTCCTTCTGGTCTTCTGGTTTCCGCCCCACAGTCCAAAAACATGGATTCAAGGTAAATTGAATGCTCTATTGCCCCATATACTGTGTGTTTGTGTTTGTGTGTCGGTGTAAGTGAGTGTGCCCAGTGATAGATTAGTACTCTGTCCCCAGTGCTCGAAATGTTCTCCCCTGGATGGGCATGGGGAACCTCCCCAACCTTGGTCTCTAGAATAGGTAAAAAAAATAATGACATGCGATTATTAACCCAGCAGTGTCAACAAGGGGGTTTAAAAATGAATGTTTCTGATTCATTTAGACCAGCACTACACGTTAACACAACACTAGTGCTGAACCTGTACTGGTCTGTTGTGGTAAAAAAGGAGCAAGGCACAAGGCAAGGCTCTCGATTTACCAGTCAATCTACGTTCCGACCCTCACCTATGGTCATGAGCTTTGGGTAATGACCGAAAGAGCAAGATCGCGAATACAAGTGGCCGAAATGGGTTTTCTCCGCAGGGTGGCTGGGCTCTCCCTTAAAGACAGGGTGAGAAGCTCGGTCATCCGGGAGAGACTTGGAGTGGAGCCACTACTCCTCCACATCGAAAGGAGCCAGTTGAGGTGGTTCGGGTCAAGGATCTGGTCAGGGTGCCTCCTGGGCGCCTTCCTAGGGAGGTGTTCCAGGCAAGTCCAGCTGGAAGGAGACCCCGGGGAAAACCCAGGACACGCTGGAGGGATTATATCTCTCAGCTGGTCTGGGAATGCCTCGGGGTTCCAACAGTCGAGCTGGTGGAGGTGGCTGGGGCGAGGGAGGTCTGGGTCTCCCTACTTCGGTTGCTGCCCCCGCGACCCGAACCCCGGACAAGCGGAAGATAATGGATGGATGGATGGATGGATAGTGCTGAGAATTTGTACTATTCCAAAAATAACTGACTATTCAAGAATGATGATTAGAAAAATAGATATATGTTCCCAAAGCCTTTCTAACAAAGTGGACACCCAAAATGTTTGCATGAGTGAGGAATAGAACTAAAGCATTTAACATAAAGCCATGACCATTATTGTGGCTTTACTGTATTTTAGGCAACACTGTAAATTTCTCAAGAAACATTTCACCAGCTTCATTCACAAACGTGTTTTACATCAGCCAATGCACACTTTATAGCCTAATGTTTATGTACTATCACCAAATTCAGCCAAATCCTGATATAACCCATCATTATCTCAGGCTTTTCAAGATTATTATAATATTTTCATATCAAGAGGTCATTAGAGGGGCATAAAGGACCTGTTCTGTATTATGCAATCTCCTGCACTTCCCCCTTCTTTCATGAATTTAAATAGAAAAGCAAGTACAAACAAGACATAAATCCTCACAGTTCTTGAGCTAAAATATAAAATAGTCTCTTTATCTTGTTCAGAGGTGGTGTTTTGGATACAAACACTTTAGAGTGAATTAAAGGAGATCGTCTTTATTACACACACTGTAATGACGTGAGGTAAAGTAACGGCGTGGAAAAGCCCCAGCGTTGCGATTTTGTCAAAGCAGATCGCTTACTTTTCTGCCGTTAGCACCTTGAGTTAAAACTCGGAGTCTTTCAGTCGAAGCTATTTCAGGAACTCGCTTTGCATTGTTTTATGGAAAATGAAAATGATCTAGAGTAGCATCAGGGCCGACCATGCTTCAGACTGCACTCTGAATTTAAACACAGCCAGATTCGCCAAAGCAGGTGAACCCAGCCGTCATCATATTGTGTAGTTTAAGCTTAATTTATTAAAATAATGAATCCCTCAGTGCCCAGCGATGGATTGGCGCCCTGTCCTGGGTCTATCTGCCCAGCGCCCGAGACGTTCTCCCCTGGATGGGCATGGGGAACCCCACCGCGACCCTATAATTATTAATAGAGGATAAAGTGGGAGATAATGAATGAATGAATGAATGAATCCCTCAGTTTAAATGAACATTGCATGGCAACAGTTTGGGAAAGGCCCCCATTGTGTGTTTCCCCATTGTGGGACCAATTAAGGCTTATCTTATCTTCCATCCATTATTTTCCGCTTTATCCTCTATTAGGGTTGCGGGGGGGTTCCCCATGCCCATCCACGGGAGAACGTTTCGGGCGCTGGGCAGATACACCCAGGACAGGGCGCCAATCCATCGCTGGGCACACACTCACTCACACAGACACACATGCATACACAATCTATATGGGGCAATTTGGAGAATTCAAATGACCTTGATCCATGTTTTTGGACTGTGGGAGGAAACCGGAGAACCCGAAGGAAACCCACGCAGACACAGGGAGAACATGGAAACTCCACCCAGATTGGGATTCGAACCGGGAATCCCTAGCGCCGAGAGGCAAACGTACTAACCATCAAGCCACCGTGCCCGGTGTAATTGTCATAATATAAACATATAATATAAAACATGCGGCACGGTGGCTTAGTGGTTAGCAGGTTCTTCTCTCAGCGCTAGGGATTCCCGGTTCGAATCCCAATCTTGGTGGGTTCTCCGGTTTCCCCCCACAGTCCAAAATCATGGATGAAGGTCAATTGAATGCTCCAAATTGCCCCATATAGAGTATGTCTGTGTGAGTGAGTGTATGCCCAGCGCTTGAAACTTCCTCCCCTGGATGAGCATGGGTCCCCCGTCCCCCGCCACCCTAGTAGAGGATAAAGCTGAAGATAATGAATGAATGAATATATTCTAATAGATTCTGATTCTGATTAGAACAAGTATTTTAAGAAACCACCAGATTTCAAAACAATGGGCACTATTTTAGTAATCTTTAATGAGCTATTATTCTCTTAAAGACTCACCTTTAGCGGCTTGCTGTTTTAAAGGCACAGTGCACAATTGTGCAATGGTTTTCTGTTTATTGTTGATGAAAAAGTTTGTATAGCTGCCAACTGGCACGCGCTATGTTTGTGCACTGCCGCATGTCCACAAATTCATAACATACGGGTCTGTACGTATGTGTGCTGACTCACTGCCAAGATAGCATTGAACATCTGTCTGTAAACATCTGTCTGAGCTGTTTTCATTGAGTGGTGCACCTGTATTTTACTCTGCAGCCACAGAACCCAAGCACCTTGCAGTCATTGAACCATAAACTCCAGCAGCACTGCTGTGTCTGTCCACTACTAGCAATCCAACACACACTAACACACCTCCACCAGGTCAGTGGCTCGGGCGCTGGGCTGATACACCCAGGACAGGGCGCCAATCCATCGCTGGGCACACACTCACTCACACAGACACACTCTATATGGGGCAATTTGGAGAATTCAGTTGACTTGATCCATGTTTTTGGACTGTGGGAGGAAACCGGAGAACCCGGAGGAAACCCACGCCTACACGGGGAGAACATGGAAATTCCACCCAGATGGGGATTTGAACCTGGAATCCCTAGTGCTGAGAGGCGAACGTGCTAACCACTAAGCCACCGTGCCACCCCAGATAAACTTTTTTTCATTCATTCATTATCTCCTGCTTTATCCTCTATTAGGGTCGCGGTGGGGTTCCCCATGCCCATCCAGGGGAGAAGGTCTCGGGCGCTGGGCAGATACACCCAGGACAGGGTGCCAATCCATCGCTGGGCACACATTCACTCACACATACACACTCTATATGGGGCAATTTGGAGAATTCAATTGACTTGATCCATGTTTTTGGACTGTGGGAGGAAACCGGAGAACCCGGAGGAAACCCACGCAGACACGGGGAGAACATGGAAACTCCACCCAGATGGGGATTCGAACCGGGAATCCCTAGTGCTAAGAGGAGAACGTGCTAACCACTAAGCCACCGTGCCGCCCCAGATAAACTTCATTCAGTAATTTGAAAGTAATTATAGAACAATAAAGTGTAGCAATTGTATAGTTATATTAGTTTTAACTATATGGTAATCTGGAAGTGTACATCACAATGGATTCCTATCTGACATTTATATCCATGGCAGTGCTACATGTGAAGGAAATTAGCATTAAAATATTTTAGAAATTCCTGTGGAATATATCTTTTTTGGATGTATTGTGATAAAGTTGTGTTCGGTTGTAAATAGGGCTCTGATGTTAGTTGTGAGATTACAACTGAAGCCCAGACATATACGTGTGATTCTCAAGCTGTAGTGAGGACAAGCTGTGACTACTAACTGGAGGGTGAAAATGACTTTCTGAAAATGTGCTGGAAGTGAGAAAAGCAGCTGAAGTCATCCGCATATATTACCACTTTCTCAGTCGAACAATACTTACTGTTTAGATGTTTTATCAAAGCATTAGTATTAGTCAAGAAAGTGACCTTCACTCATTTCAGCTATATGAGTGATTAAATGTTGCCACGCTGTCAGCCTAACACCCACTCACAATGATATCACAATATTAATGATGAATGCTGAAACGTACAGCCAGCAGCTGAAGTTAAATGTCATTTTAATGCAGTTTGTAAATAAAGCCAGATCTTGTGATTGATAAATCCTGACTCAGGACCTCATTGTGTCCCCTGATATCACATTTGTCTCTAAACTTACTTACGCCTCACCACAATATCCATTATCCTTTACTAGGGTTGCGGGGGGTTCCCCATGCCCATCCAGGGGAGAACGTTTCGGGCACTGGGCAGATACACCCAGGACAGGGTGCCAATATATCACTGGGCACACACTCACACACACAGACACACTCTATATGGGGTAATTTGGAGAAATCAATGGACTTTGATCCATGTTTTTGGACTATGGGAGGAAACCGGAGAACCCGGAGGAAACCCACGCGGACACGGGGAGAACATGGAAACTCCACCCAGATTGAGTTTCGAACCGGGAATCCATAGCGCTGAGAGGAGAACGTGCTAACCACTAAGCCACCGTGCCACCACCCTTCGCCATCAGATTTAAGGTTTATTTGTATAATTACTTATACCAGGTATATGTTTTTGGTACTTAACTTTAACCATTAATACTGCCTTACCATTAACCATAACCGAATTCAAGGGCGAGCTGTGCATTTCAGTAATGCTCTGTCTGAATCATTCCACCTGTCAACTATTTAATTTCAATGTTCATTCATTCATTCATTATCTCCCGCTTTATCCTCTATTAGGGTCGCGGTGGGGTTCCCCATGCCCATCCAGGGGAGAACGTCTCGGGCGCTGGGCAGATACACCCAGGACAGGGCGCCAATCCATCGTTGGGCACACACACAAACACACTCTATATGGGGCAATTTTGAGAATTCAATTGACTTGATCCATGTTTTTGGACTGTGGGAGGAAACCGGAGAACCCGGAGGAAACCCATGCAGACACGGGGAGAACATGGAAACTCCACCCAGATGGGGATTCGAACCGGGAATCCCTAGTGCTGAGAGGCGAAGGTGCTAACCACTAAGCCATCATGCCGCCGAATTTCAATGTTGTTTTGGTTTTGGATTAAATCCTGATTAATTGTACATAAAACCATCCTCTCTGTTTTTTTCCTCAAAAAGAGTTTAATTAGTTCCATCAAGAAATTATTTCCGTTGCCATGGAAGCTAATGCTGAAAATCGATTTCTATTTCTGGCATAAATTTTAATTTGCTGAAAATATTCGACCACACTCTCTGACGATTCAATCAGAGGGCGTGAATATCCAGACATAACGTATGATGATCTGACCATCTGATACCACAAGTGATACCACTTGAGGTGTGGTAGCTCAGTGGTTATGGTGTTGGGCTAGCAATCATAGGGTTGTGGGTTCAAATCCCAGGTCCACTGATGTGATGAATGTGGGTCCTTGAGCAAGACACTTTACCCTCATTACTCTAGGGCAGTGCTTCTCAAATAGTGGGGCAGTGCGGGGGGCGCATAACAAGATATCACAGAGTTGATATTAAGTGTACTGAACAAACCCTCACGAGACAACATGGAGAAATATTTAACAGGAATGGCGGAGAGAAAGACGGAGAGAGACGAAGATAAAACAAGGAAACAATGTTGAAGCTTATGTTGGTTTCACTGTAACTGAGGTGGAGACGAAGAAAGACCGGTGTGTCTTCTGTGTCTTTAAATGTTGGCAGTGGACAGCGTGAAGCCAAATAAATGAAGGCGTCACTTAAAGACATTACACCCCAATCACGCTGATAACCGCTTGAGTTTTTTAATCGTAAACGTGACGCGTATAACCAGCAATCATCCCGCTTTATGAAAGCTACTACAGAAAAGCTGTGCTGCAAAACGGGCGCGTTGGAGACATGAGTTCTGTCTTCATTATTTTGATAAATAAAAAAAATTTGCTGGTGAATTTGAATGTATTATTATTTATTGATTTTATTTAATTTCATTTTTCAGTAACAAATTCCAGTCAGCGCGGCATGGTGGCTTAGTGGTTAGCACGTTCGCCTCTCAGCGCTAGGGATTCCCGGTTCGAATCCCCATCTGGGTGGAGTTTCCATGTTCTCCCCGTGTCCGCGTGGGTTTCCTCCGGGTTCTCCGGTTTCCTCCCACAGTCCAAAAACATGGATCAAGTTAATTGAGTTCTCTAAAAAAAAAATTGCCCCATATAGAGTGTGTTTGAGTGAGTGAGTGTGTACCCAGCGATGGATTGGCGCCCTGTCCTGGGTCTATCTGCCCAGCGCCCGAGACGTTCTCCCCTGGATGGGCATGGGGAACCCCACCGCGACCCTAATAGAGGAAAAGCGGGAGATAATGAATGAATGAATGAAATTCCAGTCAGTTCAAAAATGTTTCTCGTTTAAATAAGGATTTCATTCGTTTCTGTTACAAACTAAAAAACAAAGTTCATAAAATGAAGGGGTGGGTTAGCTCAGTGGTTAGGGTGTTGGGCTATCAATCTGAAGGTTGGGGTTCAAATCCCAGGTCGACTGAAGTTACCAGTGTGGGTCCTTGAGCAAGACCCTTAACCCTCATTACTCCAGAGATGTTGTGATTAACCCTGTGCTCACCTTGTAAGTCGCTTTGAATAAAGGCGTCTGCTAAATGACTCAATTTAAAATGATTCTTTGTTCTAAGTTGATTTTTTTTTTTTTATTGTTATAAAAGAGGTGTACTAATAACAAATTTATAGACAAATCATACTACAGTGGTCGTAGTGGATAGGGGGGGGTGAGGTGAGTGTGCGTGTGTGTGTGTGTGTGTGCGTGTGGGGGGGGGGGCAAAATGTTTCTTTTTCCTAGGGGGGGCTTAACAGAAAATAATTGAGAATCACTGCTCTAGGGGTATCATGCTGTATCATAGCCACCCCTGTGTTTTGACCCAAACCATCAGGTTGGAATACTTCTGAGTCAAGTCGCTTTGGATAAAAGCATCTGCAAAATGACTGAATGTTATTTAAATGTAATGTAATTTTAAAAAAAGATGCTGAAATGTGATTGGTTAAATGCTTTATTAAGAAAATAAGTGGCACAACCAGCTATAACCAACGCTATAAAAACAATCAGACAGACCGTTTGGAACTATTTAATAAGTATTCATGGACAAAATATAATTAACACCAGTCTGTGATTTTTAGGTCAGCAGAGAAGGTCTTAAAAGTCCTGACGGCTCACCACTGTTTTGTTTCCCACAATGTGATTTATACTTCTCCACACACAATTTTAAACATTGTTCTAAGTGAATAGCTGTAGAACTGGTGTAAAGTTCTAACGAAGTGTGGAATAAAACAAAAGCAACATTACGCAGTTATATTTTACACAGCGCCCTGGTTCAGGAACGACTGCACTGTAAACAAATGTAGCAAAGTCTTCTGTTTGAAATATAAACACAGATCCATTTAACTGCTGGCTCCTTTAAACAAGACGTTCTAAGTCTCATAAAATATCTGATCATTGGATTGATGTAAAGGTTTCACATGACTGACTGACATCTGAATAATGAAATATAAAATAGAAAACAGAGTAAAGTAATATTTTACTGGTCATGAATTTGAATGAAGCAATACGGCACTGAGGTTGTGCATTATTGTAAATCAATCACAAGAATGCGCATAGTGGAGTTACTCCTTTCCCCGTGATTTATTTATTCATTCATTCATTATCTCCCGCTTTATCCTCTATTAGGGTCGCGGTGGGGTTCCCCATGCCCATCCAGGGGAGAACATCTCGGGCGCTGGGCAGATAGACCCAGGACAGGGCGCCAATCCATCGCTGGGCACCGTGATTTATTTATTTATCATTCATTCAATCATTATCTCCCGCTTTATCCTCTATTAGGGTCGCGATGGGGTTCCCCATGCCCATCCAGGGGAGAATGTCTCGGGCGCTGGGCAGATACACCCAGGACAGGGCACCAATCCATCGCTGGGCACACACTAACTCACACAGACACACTCTATATGGGGAAATTTTTGAGAATTCAATTGACTTGATCCATGTTTTTGGACTGTGGGAGGAAACCGGAGAACCCGGAGGAAACCCACGCAGACACGGGGAGAACATGGAAACTCCAACCAGATGGGGATTCGAACCGGGAATCCCTAGTGCTGAGAGGCGAACGTGCTAACCACTAAGCCACCGTGCCACCTTTATTTATTTAATAAATTTATATTTATTTATAATAATGCACAACCCCAAGTCTCTAATTGCTATTATAAAACAAGGTTTAATTCATTAATGCATATGGGGTAATTTGGAGAATTCAATTGACCTTGATCTATGTTTTTGGACTGTGGGAGGAAACCAGAGAACCTGGAGGAAACCCAACAGTGAAGAACATGGAAACTCCACCCAGATTGGGATTCGAACCGGGAATCTCCAGCGCTGAGGTGAACGTTCTAACCATCAAGCCACCGTGCCCGGTGTAATTGTCATAATATAAATATATAATATAAAACATGCGGCACGGTGGCTTAGTGGTTAGCATGTTCTCCTCTCAGTGCTAGGGATTCCCGGTTCGAATCCCCATCTGGGTGGAGTTTCCATGTTCTCCCCATGTCTGCGTGGGTTTCCTCCGGGTTCTCCGGTTTCCTCCATCAGTCCAAAAACATGGATCAAGGTCAACTGAATGCTCCAAATTGCCCCATATAGAGTATGTCTGTGTGAGTGAGTGTATGCCCAGCACTCCAAACGTCCTCCCTTGGATGGGCATGGGTCCCCCCCCACCCCGCCAGCCAAGTAGTGGATAAAGTTGAAGATAATTCATTCATTAATTAATTATCTTCCGCTTTATCCTATATTAGGGTCGCGGTGGGGTTCCCCATGCCCATTGAAGGGAAAAAATAATGAGCATTATTACGCATTTAATATTTACGATTAGTATTTGTAGATCAAAGCATTATCTTTTATTTCAGGCATTAATATTGCTTATGTTCTGAAGTTTAACAGGCTAGTATTGTTCTCTAATCAGACCCATGTGAGAATGTATCTCTGTGTCAAGGTCAGGATGTGCAGAAGGGAGTCACCGGCAGGGAATAGTATTATACGGGTCGGTTGACTACAAACATTCTGATAACAAGAAGCATCATTATTTTACACTAAGCAGAATAACTTCTGTTCGGGCGGGGTGGCCCACAGGTGATCAATCTGAGATGGAAGAGCAGCGGGGGGGCCTGTGCAGGCATAGTATATGAACCCATGGAGTCAGAAAAGCCAATCCATCACTGCAGATCACACGGTCACTCGCTCACAGACACCCAGACTCTATGTTGGGGCATTTAAAACTCAGTTCTTGATCTCATGTTTGGTGTGACTGTGGGAGCAAACGAGAACCCGGAGGGTAATTTACCCACACCATCCAGGGGACATCTCGGGGGGCAGATACACACAGGAAAGGACGCCAATCCCGCTGGGCATTCGAACAGGGAACTCCCTAGCGCTGAGAGGCGAATTCAATGCTAATCCATGTTTTTGGACTAACCACCGTGCCGCCCCGCAGACACGAAGGGAGAATGAATGAATGAATGAATGGGGATTGGAAAACATAGCGCAGCAACATCCTAACCACTTTTCTTCCCCCTGAAGTTGAATGAATGAAAACAAAATCCCAATAGTGTTTAGTTAGTAGCACATCGGAGTACGTCCGGAGCGAGCACTGCACAGTGCGATTATATAACGTGATGAGAAAAGAACGATTTATTAGATGGAGACCTGGTAGCTCAGTGGTTAGGGTGTTGTGCTATCAATCTGAAGGTTGGCGGTTCAAATCCCAGGTCCACTGAAGTTACCAGTGTGGGTTCTTGAGCAAGACCCTTAACCCTCATTGCTCCAGGGATGTTGTGATTTACCCTGTGCTCACCTTAAATTGAAATTGAGTCATTTAGCAGATACAAGGTGAGCACAGGGTTAATCACAACATCCCTGGAGCAATGAGGGTTAAGGGTCTTACTCAAGGACCCACATTGGTAACTTCAGTGGACCTGGGATTTGAACCCCCAACCTTCAGATTAATAGCCCAACACCCTGACCACTGAGCTAACCCGACCTTGTAAGTCGCTTTGGATAAAAGCGTCTGCTAAATGAACATTCATTCATTCATTATCTCCCGCTTTATCCTCTATTAGGGTTGCGGCGGGGTTCCCCATGCTCATCCCGGGGAGAACGTTTCGGGCGCTGGGCAGATACACTCAGGACAGGACGCCAATCCATCGCTGGGCACACACTCACTCACACAGACACACTCTATATGGGGCAATTTGGAGAATTCAATTGACTCGATCCATGTTTTTGGACTGTGGGAGGAAACCGGAGAACCCGGAGGAAACCCACGCAGACACGGGGAGAACATGGAAACTCCACCCAGATGGGGATTCGAACCGGGAATCCCTAGCGCTGAGAGGCGAACGTGCTAACCACTAAGCTGCCCCCTGAAGATAATGAATGAATGAATATAAAACATGTGCAGCAGCATCCATCCCTTTTCTTCCCCAGTTTCCAAATCCCAATAGTGTTTAGTTAGTAGCACATCGGAGTACGTCCGGAGCGAGCACTGCACAGTGCGATTATATAACGTGATGAGAAAAGAACGATTTATTGGATGGGGATGTTGGTCTAACAATCTGAAGGTTGGGGGTTCAAATCCCAGGTCCACTGAAGTTACCAATGTGGGTCCTTGAGCAAGACCCTTAACCCTCATTGCTGCAGGGATGTTGTGATGAACCCTGTGTTCACCTTGTAAGTCGCTTTGGACAAAAGCGTCCAATAAATGACCAAATATAACATAATGTATGTAACAGGGTGGCACGGTGGCTTAGTGGTTAGCACGTTCTCCTCTCAGCGCTAGGGATTCCCGGTTCGAATCCCCATCTGGGTGGAGTTTCCATGTTCTCCCCGTGTCCGCGTGGGTTTCCTCCGGGTTCTCCGGTTTCCTCCCACAGTCCAAAAACATGGATCAAGTCAACTGAATTCTCCAAATTGCCCCATATAGAGTGTGTCTGTGTGAGTGAGTGTGTGCTCAGCGATGGATTGGCACCCTGTCTTGGGTGTATCTGCCCAGCGCCCGAGACGTTCTCCCCTGGATGGGCATGGGGAACCCCACCGCGACCCTAATAGAGGATAAAGCGGAAGATAATGAATGAGGATAATGAATGTAACATGGATGAAACGGCGCTCGCGCGCTGCTGTAGTCTCCACCCTGAGAGCGTGTTCGCGGGTAGCAGTGTGGCGCGTGAAATCTCGCGAGAGGAACGGATGAGAATCCTGCCCCTCAAGCGATGCCCAACTGCAGAGCGAGCGAGTGAGCGAGCGAGAGAGAGAGAGAGAGAGAGAGAGAGATAGAGAGAGAGAGTGAGAGCGAGAGAGAGCGAGCGAGCGAGCGAGCAAGAGAGAGAGAGAGAGAGCGAGAGAGATAGAGAGAGAGCGAGAGAGAGAGCGAGCGAGAGACATAGAGAGAGAGCGAGAGAGATAGAGAGATTGAGAGAAAAGAGAGAGCGAGAGAGAGAGAGAGAAGAGAGAGAGAGAGAGAGAGAGAAAGCGAGAGAGAGAGAGAGAGAGAGAGAGAGAGAGAGCGAGCAGAGAGAGAGAGAGAGAGCGAGAGAGATAGAAACAGAGAGAGTGAGCGAGAGAGAGAGCGAGCGAGCGAGCGAGCAAGAGAGAGAGAGTGAGAGCGAGAGAGATAGAGAGAGAGCGAGAGAGAGAGAGAGAGAGAGGGAGAGAGATAGAGAGAGAGCGAGAGAGATAGAGAGTGAGAGAAAGCGAGCGAGCGAGAGAGAGAGAGAAAGAGATAGAGAGAGCGAGAGAGAGAGAGAGAGAGAGGGAGAGAGATAGAGAAAGCGAGAGAGAGCGAGCAAGAGAGAGAGAGAGATAGAGAGAGAGAGAGAGAGAGAAAGCGAGAGAGAGAGAGAATGTGGATGTGTGCGTATAAAGCAGTCAGAGCAGCCGAAAGAGAGGAGGAGTTGCGGCAAGGTCGCAGCAGCATCACAGCGCGCTCAGCGATCCCGGATTCCAGCGATCAGCTCGCGTGAAACGCAGCCAGCCTCCCCCGACGGACCGTCATCCGAACCCGGCGCTCGGTGTCGGGAAGCCGGATGCTCTGCGCGGAGCGGCGCTGAAACGCCTTCATTTGCATCAGCAACGCGCGAAGTGCCACCGAGTCCGCCCTGCCTGCAGTACGGAAACCACGACCCAGCGCAGGGAGGCGTGCGGCTAGCTAAAGCAGCGTGCCAGCTTTCCGCCGGGCCCCTCGATTCGGAAAGCGCCATGTCCGCGCCGTCCAGCCCGTCTCCCGCGCACGGAGATGCCCCCCCGCAGAACGACTTCCTCGGTTTGTACGTTGGCTCCGAACCGGCCGGTCCGACCCCGAGCCAGAGCCGCTTTCAAGTCGATCTGGTGACCGAGGCAGCCGGCGCGGAGCATGCCGCCGGGGACGCCAGCCGTCCTGCCCGCCGGTCGACCGGCGAGAGCGCCGCCGGGGACGGCGAGGCGAAGGGCCGTTTCCGCGTGGTGAACTTCGCGGACGCCAGCGGCGCCTCCAGCCCGGACGCGCCTCCCGCAGACGGCCTCCAGAACGGCGACACGGCCCTGAGCGAGGGCAGCGTGCACTCGTCCACCGGCGGCCAGCAGCACTACCACTACGACACGCACACCAACACCTACTACCTGCGCACGTTCGGACACAACACCATCGACGCCGTGCCCAACATCGACTTCTACCGGCAGACTGCGGCCCCCCTGGGCGAGAAACTCATCAGACCCACCCTGTCCGAGCTGCACGACGAGCTGGACAAGGTAAGCGCTCAGGACAGCAGCCCTCGCCATCCCCGGCTCCGGCGTGGCTCTGGACAGGCATGAGGTTGCCAGATTGCGCGCAGTGGACAGCGGTCTGTCAATAATGCACTTAACCAGATCCCTAAATCACAGCAATAAGCTTAAGACTTAAGACATAGGATGACCAGTGTGTATAGCTTTCTTACACAGCAAAAACATGACTAATTCATTTCTAGGCCACTCTTCACGTGTTTACAGCGCTATTTAGGCACTAATTATTCATTCATTCATTCATTATCTCCCGCTTTATCCTCTATTAGGGTCGCGGTGGGGTTCCCCATGCCCATCCAGGGGAGAACATCTCGGGCGCTGGGCAGATAGACCCAAGACAGGGCGCCAATCGCTGGGCACACACTCACTCACTCACACACACTCTATATGGGGCAATTTTGAGAATTCAATTGACTTGATCCATGTTTTTGGACTGGGAGGAAACCGGAGAACCCGGAGGAAACCCACGCGGACACGGGGAGAACATGGAAACTCCACCCAGATGGGGATTCGAACCGGGAATCCCTAGCGCTGAGAGGCGAACGTGCTAACCACTAAGCTACCGTGCCGCTGCACTAATTATCAAATCAAAATTTCTCAGTAATGTCAATTTCTTCATTTTAATTTAGGGGTTTTCAAATCCTTTTCCCGGCTTCGAATCGAGTTTCCATGTTCTCCCCATGTCCGCGTGGGTTTCCTCCGGGTTCTCCGGTTTCCTCCCACAGTCCAAAAACATAGATCAAGGTCAATTGAATTCTCCAAATTGCCCCATATAGTGTGTCTGTGTGAGTGAGTGTGTGCCCAGCGATAGATTGGGGCCCTGTCCTCGGTGTATCTGCCCGCGCCCCAGACGTTCTCCCCTGGATGGGCATGGGGAACCCCGCCGGCAACCCTAATAGAGGATAAAGCGGAAGATAATGGATGGATGGATGGGTTTTCAAATCTGTACAGGCATGAGGTTGCCAGATTGAGCGCAGTGGACAGCGTTCTGTCAATAATACACTTAACCAGATCCCTAAATCACAGCAATTAGTAAGCTTAAGGCATAGGATGTCCAGTGTGTATAGCTTTCTTACCCTGAACAAACATGACTAATTCATTGCTAGGCCACTCTTCATGTGTATAAAACGCCATTTAGGCACTAATTACCAAATCAAAAATTTCTCAGTAATGTCAATTTCTTAATTTTAATTTAGGGTTTTTTAAATCCTTAGTGGTTATTACGTTTGCCTCTCAGTGCTAGGGATTCCCGGTTTGAAACCCCATCTGGGTGGAGTTTCCATGTTCTCCCCGTGTCCGCGTGGGTTTCCTCCGGGTTCTCCGGTTTCCTCCTACAGTCCAAAAACATGGATCAAGGTCAAATCCATATAGAGTGTGTTTGTGTGAGTGAGTGTGTGCCCAGCGATAGATTGGCGCCCTATCCTGGGTGTATCTGCCCAGTGCCCGAAACGTTCTCCCCTGGATGGGCATGGGGAACCCCCCTGCGACCCTAATAGAGGATAAAGCTGAAGATAATGGATGGATGGATGGGTTTTGAAATCTGTACAGGCAGAAGGTTGCCAGATTGCGTGCAGTGGACAGCATTCTGTTAATAATGCACTTAATTACATTCCTAAATCACAGCAATGAGTAAGATTAAGACGTAGGAAGACCAGTGTGTATAGCTTTCTTACACAGCAAAAACATGACTAATTCATTGCTAGGCCACTTCATGTGTATAAAACGCTATTTAGGCACTAATTACCAAATCAAAATTTCTCAGTCATGTCAGTTTCTTAATTGTAAATTATGGGTTTGCAAATCAAGGTTTGTACATGAGAGTTAAACAGAAATAAATCAGCATGTAGATGGCAATTTGGCATCGGACTGCCCGTTTTGACAGGATTTTCTGCTTTAGGAAGAAAGGATGGACTGATTCCCAGTGTCCTGGTATCTGTGTCATTTTGCAGACAAATGTGTAACACATAGCAGTAGCAGTAAATGAAAAAAATACTATGTACTGAGATGAAATGCTTGTATTAGGGACCATCCCAGCATTAATACACATAACCATACTCCTTTACCCAAGAATTACTATTGGATTAGGTTTATTAAATGGTCAGTTTGTTACAGTAATGGTCTAAACGTCATATATTTTATATATATATATATATATATTACAAGCATTAAAACCCATGTATCTTAAATGCTCATGCTTTTTCTCAAATAAGATGCAACTGCCCTGTTTACTGCGAATGACCTTGAAATCTGACAACATGGTCCCTTTATGTACGAAGAATTATTTAATTCACCATTAAACATTCAAATTGTGGAATTAAACCTCACATTACATTTTGTATTGTATAAAACTACCACAAGGAATATGATATTCAAACCACACAGTCTGACCTCTATAAATGGGATTTATGTTAGAGAGGAAAAGACAGCCGTGACACTTGGGAATGAATCTCTGTCAGATCTTAAATTGCCCGTAACATACCTCTTCTAGTGTGAATGTGTGAAAGGAGCAGTTTGTGGTAGAAAGTATGCCAATCTGCTTCAGTGTCAATTCCTCCGAAGTGACCTGCAGAACAGAATCGGTCACTGCTGTCTCCAACCGGAGGCACAAAATCAGTCCAGAATCAGCAAGAGAACTAGACGCCTTAAAGAGCTGCTCTCATATGGCACATTTAGTGAGTCACCAGTCTGAGAGTGCAGCTTTCCCTTGCAGTTATTAGTGCCATAATCAGATGATGTAATCTGAGGCTAGTGAAAATTAATATCTAGTACGGCCCGATATTAAGTATTTCGGTGATGGGAATTTCTTGGGGCTGAATTTGCACAAGGTTGCACTTCTGCAAATAAATTCAAAATGGGTACAAATATCAAATTACGTTCTGCAGCACATGCAGGTTTTTTAGACAAGGACACCTTTTACGAGTGCCTCTGTTTTGCTGATGTGAAATGTTCATGCCACAGAGTAAAGGCTGCATGAATATCAGTATTTACATGCACTGACTCTAATATGCCCAGTTACAGTTTATCTAAATTTTGTAAATAGCCCATGTCTACATAATTGATCTTGTTGCGGGGAATTTAGAAAATGTAACTTAATTGATGATTTGCATCTGAATTTTTGATAACTGCAGCATGCAGCGTATGATTAATTTTTCTGAATCTTTTTGTCGGGGGCGGCACGGTGGCTTAGTGGTTAGCACGTTTGCCTCTCAGCGCTAGGGATTCCCGGTTCGAATCCCCATCGGAGTGGAGTTTCCATGTTCTCCCCGTGTCCGCGTGGGTTTCCTCCCACAGTCCAAAAACATGGATCAAGTCAATTGAATTCTCAAAAAAATTGCGCCATATAGAGTGTGTCTGTGTGAGTGAGTGTGTGCCCAGCGATGGATTGGCACCCTGTCCTGGGTGAATATGCCCAGCGCCCGAGACGTTCTCCCCTGGATGGGCATGGGCATGGGCGTGGGTTTCCTCCGGGTTCTCCGGTTTCCTCCCACAGTCCAAAAACATGGATCAAGTCAATTGAATTCTCAAAAAAATTGCCCCATATTGAGTGTGTCTGTGTGAGTGAGTGTGTGCCCAGCGATGGATTGGCGCCCTGTTCTGGGTGAATCTGCCCAGCACCCGAGACGTTCTCCCCTGGATGGGCATGGGGAACCCCACCGCGACCCTAATAGAGGATAAAGCGGGAGATAATGAATGAATGAATGTTTGGCGGGAGGGTGGCACGGTGGGTTAGTGTTCAGCACGTTCTCCTTCCAGCACAGGGCATCCAGGTTCACATACCCGATCTGGGTGGAGTTTCCATCTTCTCTCTGGGTTTTCCCGCTTTGCCCTGATTTTGATGAGTGTAGTTGGCTTGGGCCCTAATGAGCATACCATGCTGTTCTCATATGTGTCATAATGAACATGAACCTAAGCACACACACACACACACACACACACACACCGGTGTCCAAGTTCAATTTGAAGTTTCTCTCTGATCAACTTGACCTGAGATTGATTCTCATTGACTTGCTACATGGCTGTCATACATTTGATTCTTTTTTTGGACCTTTGTCTTTGGGTTTAACAGCTGTTGGTAACCTAAAACCCTTTTGTAATAGTGGGTCCCCTAATATCAGAAAGGACTGTCTTTTTGCACTCAACCTTGTCATTTAAATTTACAGGCGCTGTACTTGGGTGACGGGAGTAGATTTTCATATTGTATTTGTCTGGCGGTTGTTACTGCGCTACACGTCTGTGATGGAATGAACTTTCCGTTTTGCTGACTGCCCGGAGTGATCGTAAACTAAAATCAATTCATGTGCCAATACATTTTTGTCTTGTCTAATAAATGTGACTGAAGGCTATGTGTTATTGACTTCAACACAGTAACAGGTGTATTTCTTATAAGTGCTGCTTATCAGCTCATTGTCATGTTATAGTGATGTTTTGGTCAGGTTTCTGCTCTTATTTCGTCGTAATTCATGTTTGATTGGTTGGCATGGTCAGTGTGTGTGTGTGTGTGTGGTCGTATCGTGGCTGCAGGAAGATGGTGCTATGGCTCATTGTGTACATGGTCCAAGCATGAGGCTGCATGATATTGACTAGCCAGAGGGAAACCCTGACAGGGCAGGTTTATTCAGTGTAGAGCAGCGGAGCAGAAACAGATTGTGCTGAAATATTGATGCCTTCTTTGCTGCCACAGCCGAGAGACGGGCCAGCTGACTTTTTTTTGGTCACCATGTGAGGGTGGGACCATATAAAGAATTCCTTATATGATGTAGCGCTTCTAATTACTGAGTTTAAAAAGGTCTATTAGTGAGCAACATGGTAAATATAACAGCATACAAAGGTGATGGGACAAAAATGTAAGGCTCAGTTCTTTTCTACTTTGATTGTGATTGGGCATCAGTAGACATGACAAGTCTGTTATACAGTCATGGAGGGGATTGTAATTGTGGTGATTGGCAAGTATTGAGTTGTAACGCAAAATCACATCATATGGTTATAAGTAGGTTATGGTAAATATGAGGGCAATGGTATTTTTGGTTTGGACAAGTTTCTTAAAAATGAATGGTGATTTATGTGAAGTCCCAACAACGTATAAAATTAAATGTATAATATATTTTTGCGTGTGTGTATTTTTATTTTTATATATGTATATAAGTCTAATCTATGCATTGTGGGGACATAAGCGAAATAGTAAATATGTAAATCATATACTGATTAAAGAAGAGAACAACTGGGGCTTTATTTAGTTTGACCTATCCAGCTGTACAAATAATAAAGATGACAACAGAACTTCAATAGCACCTCTGTGATGTGATGGCCCACTGGCTTTCAATTTGAGACTTAATACGTTTAGTTTAGTGGTAGAAGACCTTATGGGCAGTAAAAACATTGTTGCCAGGTTAGTAGGACTCAAAATAACTTTTGAAATTAATCATTTTTACAGTAGGCGGCACGGTGGCTTAGTGGTTATCACGTTCGCCTCTCAGCACTAGGGATTCCCGGTTTGAATCCCCATCTGGCTGGAGTTTCCATGTTCTCCTCGTGTCTGCGTGGGTTTCCTCCGGGTTCTCCGGTTTCCTCCCACAGTCCAAAAACATGGATCAAGTCAATTGAATTCTCAAAATTGCCCCATATAGAGTGTGTTTGTGTGAGCGAGTGTATGCCCAGCGATGGATTGGCGCCCTGTCCTGGGTCTATCTGCCCAGCGCCCGAGACGTTCTCCCCTGGATGGGCATGGAGAACCCTAGTAGAGGATAAAGCGGGAGATAATGAATGAAAATGAATTTATATTTTACAGTCATTAAATATAAATATAATATTTATATTATGTCATATTTTGTACTTAATTATAGACAGCAGTAGGATGATTTTGCTCCACTCTTAAAGTGAGAGGAGCTGGGTTTTACTGAAAGAAATGCGTAATGTGAAATGCAACTGGAACATCTTTAAAAATAGAACATACTTTGTAAATCAAAATGAAAACTCTCAGTTTAAAAGTTTTATTACATCTTGACTGATTTGCAAATGCAAATTAATATACATTGAGTAAAGGTCCAGTTCTATGAAGCTCTGACAGATTAATATTACAACATCACTTTTTTGTAAACAAGTTTAGTTATTTGGATCAGTGTACTAAGTGTTTAAGTATTTAAAAGGGCAACGACGTGGTAGCTTGGTGGTTAGAGGGTCTAAAGTTTGTGGGTTCAAATCCCAGGTCCTCTAAAGTTACCGATGTGGGCTTCTGAGCAAGAATCTTAACCCTCATTGCTTCAGGGGTGCAGTCGTGTGTTCTGACCCCTAACGTCAAGTCGGGAAAGTTGTAAGTCACTTTGGATCAAGGCGTCTGCTAAATTAACCAGTAAATATTTAATGACTTTTTACTGCATACAAATATAATAATTCATATTACACGTAAACTTAGACTTAAAATAATATGGAAATTGCTTTTGGACCTCATAATAAACAGGTAAATGTAAAACTTAACATATTAATGTATTTTGAAACCTTTTATATATGTCCTGTAGTATAAAGCTTATAGTTTTGTGCTTATTGCACCTGACTTTAGTGAAATGCATAAGGAAACTGACTGGGCACGCAGTCACTTACTCAGTTGCACACACAATGTATAGGGGCAATTTAAAGAGTCAAATTTACTTTAAATTCATGTTTTTGGACTGTGGGAGAAACCGGAAAACTCAGAGAAAGCCCACACGGACATGGAGAACTCCACTAAGATTCGAATTCGAATCTGATCGAAGGGATTCGAACCTGGATCACTAGCGCTGAAGGCAGATGTGCTAACCACTATGCCACTGTTCCGCCCGTAAATTATTTATAAGCATCATTAAACTATCAGCTGAATCTATTTTTAAAATTGGTGTCCAAAACCTTAACAGAATCCGGTAAAGGAGCCTTGATGAAAACTGCTGCGATGACCTTAGTATAAAGACTCATTCTTCTCTCACTATAACTTAATACTAGAATACAATGACCAAAACAGAGCTGCTTTATGAAGTTTCCCAGGAATTGTAGCCAAGGCCTCAAGTAACTAGATACTATGTTTTTCCTTTCCCCTTTGTACCTCTGCACATTGGATGTGGCATAAAATTGTGACTGGCTTTTATGGTGACATTATTAGACAATTAGCTGCTGACATGGTTCCTGACCAGCTAACTGTGACCTAACCTCATTAACTGTTGCATAAGAGGGCCATCGGTGTCTAAAGTTCATTCCACATGGGTTAGTCATGTATGGATATTTCAGACTGCATAGTGTTTCTGACAAAAGCATGTAGGTCTTTAAAGAATTGAAAGTTCTCTGTGTAGGGGTTCGCAGGAAATCTGTTTGTACTCCACTAGTTGGAATTTATTTTCTGTCTGAAACTTAATGGATCATGATTCTTTGAAGTGGATTACGGGGATTCATTTATTTATTATCTTCTGCTTTATCCTCTATTAGGGTCGCGGGGGGGTTCCCCATGCCCATCCAGGGAAGAACGTGTCGGGCGCTGGGCAGATACACCCAGGACAGGGCGCCAATCTATCGCTGGGCACACACTCACTCACACAGACACACTCTATTTGGGGCAGTTTTGGAGAATTCAATTGACTTGATCCATGTTTTTGGACTGTGGGAGGAAACCGGAGAACCCGGAGGAAACCCACGCGGACATGGGGAGAACATGGAAACTCCACCCAGATGGGGATTCGAACCGGGAATCCCTAGCGCAGAGAGGCGAACGTGCTAACCACTAAGCCACCGTGCCGCCAAGTTGAAAAATATATTTCATATTTAAGGTTAAGTTTTGAAAATGTAGCGAATGTTGGTGCGATAAAGTTAAAAAGACTGAAGTATGGATTTTATTTTAAAGGTTAAATTTTAAAGATTTGCAAAACTTTAATGCACTCTGACTGTAAAATCTGTATTTTAGTTTGGATTACAGGCTAATGCACTATGGTCAACTTTTGTATTAATATATTTTGAATTATTTGTTCATTAATAGATGAGAATCCCTAGTGCGAACGTGCTAACCACTAAGCCACCGTGCCGCCCGAAATGTCAGACATATTGATGAGATTTACGAAAACAGGAGCTGTTGGTTAAAAAATCTCACGACGCCGATTGTAAAGCAACTCCATTAAACCGTCTTCTCTTGAATTTAGCAGATCTACTGCAAAGATTTCTGTTACATTACCCTTTCATATAGTATAGTAACCTGAATAAGTTTCTACCACAAAGGTCTTTTTACAGATCATTTTCTGGCTTTAATTCATTAATTCATTCATTCATTCATTATCTCCCGCTTTATCCTCTATTAGGGTCGCGGTGGGGTTCCCCATGCCCATCCAGGGGAGAACGTTTCGGGCGCTGGGCAGATAGACCCAGGACAGGGCGCCAATCTATCGCTGGGAACTCTCACTCACACAGACACACTCTATATGGAGCAATTTGGAGAATTCAATTGACTTGATCCATGTTTTTGGACTGTGGGAGAACCCGGAGAACCCGGAGGAAACCCACGCGGACACGGGGAGAACATGGAAACTCCACCCAGATGGGGATTCGAACCGGGAATCTCTAGCGTTGAGAGGCAAACGTGCTAACCACTACACTCTGGCTTTAATCGAAGTGAAAATCAAAGTTGCTAAGAACATGGGTGCAGCAGTGAGATTTGAGCTTGATTGAATTTTACAGATGACTGTTTCCTTTTGACTTGATGTGAAACTCTACTCTAGCACATGACCTCACACTTGCCCAGGTAGGTAGTATGTTGTAGATGAATGGGGGAGGAATGAATAGCGTTTGGTCTTTAGGGGAATGTGGAACTGCTCGCACTGTTTTCTGCTACAGATTGTATTAAAAAAGAGGAGATGGACAGAAGTTTTCTGTTTATTAAAGTAATTTCAAGAATAATCTGGTTGTTTTATTTTGTTGTTTTAGTTTAATTGTTTAATTTTTAGTTTAATTGTTTTAATTTGAGGCGGCACGGTGGCTTAGTGGTTAGCACGTTTGCCTCTCAGCGCTAGGGATTCCCGGTTCGAATCCCCATCTGGGTGGAGTTTCCATG
Source organism: Corydoras sp. C115 (assembly GCA_019802505.1). Classification (NCBI taxonomy): domain Eukaryota; kingdom Metazoa; phylum Chordata; class Actinopteri; order Siluriformes; family Callichthyidae; genus Corydoras; species Corydoras sp. C115. The sequence goes on along the minus strand of JAFMOC010000053.1, from coordinate 277,918 downwards.
TTCTCCCCGTGTCCGCGTGGGTTTCCTCCGGGTTCTCCGGTTTCCTCCCACAGTCCAAAAACATGGATCAAGTTAATTGAGTTCTTTAAATTGTCCCATATAGTGTGTCTGTGTGAGTGAGTGTGTGCCCAGCGATGGATTGGCGCCCTGTCCTGGGTCTATCTGCCCAGCGCCCGAGACGTTCTCCCCTGGATGGGCATGGGGAACCCCACCGCGACCCTAGTAGAGGATAAAGCAGGAGATAATGAATGAATGAATGTTTTAATTTGTGTAGAGTTTTTAATCAAGGTTGTAAGTTGAAAAATTCCTAGTGAAATAAAAAGTGGGCGGCACGGTGGCTTAGTGGTTAGCACGTTCGCCTCTCAGCGCTAGGGATTCCCAGTTCGAATCCCCATCTGGGTGGAGTTTCCATGTTCTCCCCGTGTCCGCGTGGGTTTCCTCCGGGTTCTCCGGTTTTCTCCCACAGTCCAAAAACATGGATCAAGTCAATTGAATTCTCCAAATTGCCCCATATAGAGTGTGTTTGAGTGAGTGAGTGTGTGCCCAGCGATGGATTGGCACCCTGTCCTGGGTCTATCTGCCCAGCGCCCGAAACGTTCTCCCCTGGATGGGCATGGGGAACCCCACCGCGACCCTAATAGAGGATAAAGCGGGAGATAATGAATGAATGAATAAAAAGTGATCTTGTTTAATGGAGTTAAAGTGAACTAGAATTGATTCATGAATTGTATATTCTGATGTAGGGTTAAACATAATAATTTCTAAGTGAGAGAAACTGGAGCAACAGGAGCTGATAGGAATATCAGTACTTTAAAGACGGTCCCTAAACATTTCCAGCATTTCCACTTCTGCTTATTTTTTATTCATAAAGATATAAATGACATTATTCCTCGTAACTAAATTCCTCACTGTGTTCTGTATTTTACAATAAAGAGTTTCACAATTAAAAAAAGCAACAGTGGACTGCCCAGCGATGGATTGGCGCCCTGTCCTGGGTCTATCTGCCCAGCGCCCGAGACGTTCTCCCCTGGATGGGCATGGGGAACCCCACCGCGACCCTAATAGAGGATAAAGCGGGAGATAATGAATGAATGAACAGTGGACTGAACAGCCTAACATACAGATGTCAGTCTCTTTGACACAAGCATAACTGTGCTCCATTAAAGTTTTTATTGCTTTTTATGTTTTCATTTATGACCAACAAACAAACAATAGGCGTCTTTTAATTACTGTGTGCAGAAAATGTCATTCTTAGATTGGGTTAACTTTATTTCATTAAATAGAGTTTGAGGATGGTTCTTCTATCCCGGTCTTATTAGTGACTTTTTAAGCGCTAATATTCATTTGGCGCAGTTTGCAATCAGGCTGACCGTTGTGCGCAGCTGACACTGTTTCAATTTAATTTCTGTAAAACCTTAGAAAACATTGAGACAATGAAATTAATCCATAAATACCCGTTGAGGGCTTACACAGACTTTCAGGTGTCACACGTGATGATAACATGCAAACAGAAAACTAAAACGATGTAAATAAATGTTAGAACAGTAAATAATTGTAGTTCTTGTAGTCTGAGATGTTCTGTTAATTTATAGCTAGCTGGCTAATCAATGTAGTGCTACACCATTAATTTTGTAAAGTGCCATGTTAGAGCAAAACTAGAAGATTTAATGCATCAATAAACAATGTTTTCTTAAAGAGAAGGCATTCTTGAACCACATTAGTCACTCTGTCTTGATTTTGGATGCTGGTGCTTCTGCTACTCCCACAGATTTAATGAAGGGCTATTCTTACCAAGGCAGTGACACGGAGGTGGTAGTTATGTAGTAGCTCTTGTTATGCTGTGCATCAGGTGCTACAGTGGTACCAATGCTCTTAGTTAACATATACATATACTGGCAACTTGGCGGCACGGTGGCTTAGTGGTTGGCACGTTCGCCTCTCAGCGCTAGGGATTCCTGGTTCGAATCCCCATCTGGGTGGAGTTTCCATGTTCTTCCCGTGTCTGCGTGGGTTTCCTCCGGGTTCTCCGGTTTCTCCCACAGTCTAAAAACATGGATCAAGTCAATTGAATTCTCAAAAGTTGCCCCATATAGAGTGTGTCTGTTTGAGTAATTGTGTGCCCAGCGATGGATTGGCGCCCTGTCCTGGGTCTGTCTGCCCAGCGCCGAGACGTTCTCCCCTGGATGGGCATGGGGAACCCCACCGCAACTTAATAGAGGATAAAGCGGGAGATAATGAATGAAAGAATATACTGGCAACTTATTGCACAGCTACAATAACTTTCTAGCTGCATTGTCTTTTTTTCCACTTACCATACAGATGGACTTTGTAGTTTTACAATTACAGACTGTAGTCCATCTGTTTTCTTGTTTTTGTTAGTACCCTGTTGGTTTTCTATTGGTCAGGAGTCAGGACCATCACAATTGGTCCATTGGGGATTGGTTATTGTCACTTCTGCAGTGACTGATGCAGTGAGGCGGTCTTAGTGCAGCAGTGCTGCTGTAGTTTTATTTCAACACTGACACTGCAGTGACACTGCTGGGATAGGAATAATGCACCAAACATATAATACCTGCTCTCTAGGAGTTTTATTAGGGCCTCAACATTAGAAAACAGAGTACATGGTATGTATTGTTGTCCACAAACAGATGGACTACAGTCTGAAATTGAAACTACAAAGTCCAACTTTTCAGTAGGTAAAATTAATAACATAATAAAAAAAACAAACAAAACATCAGTACACATAAGATGATTGCAGCCTGACATTTTCAAGTCTTTTAAATATTATGGCTAGTGAGGTCCAGGAAATTGCTGTTTTGTATTGAAGGTCAAACTCACGATCTCATGCTGACATGGCAAATGCTTATCTGTTTTACCACTAAGGTGATGATTAGATGTGCATTTTTGGCTCCTTCACGTTTAACAGATTTCAGCTTCCCCTTCACAGCTTTAACATCAGTGTTTGGATAATAGCTGATCTACAATGATGGATTACAGATCTGTTGGTTAATTATTCAGACTGGAGGGGCTTTACTATTGCTACAAAGTTAAAACGTTTGCTTCATATGTATGACAATGATGATGAAAATAATAATTGCACTTTTTTATTTAAGTGTGTTAAGGAGGAGATGAATTAACTGGGCGGCACGGTGGCTTAGTGGTTAGCACGTTCGCCTCTCAGCGCTAGGGATTCCCGGTTCGAATCCCCATCTGGGTGGAGTTTCCATGTTCTCCCCGTGTCCTGGTGGGTTTCCTACGGGTTCTCCGGTTTCCTCCCACAGTCCAAAAACCATGGATCAAGTCAATTGAATTCTCAATAATATTGCCCCTTATAGAGTGTGTATGTGTGAGAGTGTGTGCCCAGCGATAGATTGGCGCCCTGTCCTGGGTGTATCTGCCCAGCGCCCGAGACGTTCTCCCCTGGATGGGCATGGGGAACCCCACCGCGACCCTAATAGAGGATAAAGCGGGAGATAATGAATGAATAATGAATGAATGAATTAACTGCTTATTTAAATAGACTTCAGAGCCAATTAACATATAATTTTATCTTATATCTAAGTCAGTGGGCACGGTGGCTTAGTGGTTAGCACGTTGGTCTCTCAGCGCTAGGGATTCCCGGTTCGAATCCCCATCTGGGTGAAAATCCATGTTCTCCCCGTGTCCGCGTGGGTTTCCTCCGGGTTTTCCGGTTTCCTCCTACAGTCCAAAAACATGGATCAAGTCAATTGAGTTCCCCAAATTGCCCCATATAGAGTGTGTATGTGTGCGTGTCTGTGTGCCCAGCGATGGATTGGCGCCCTGTCCTGGGTGCATCTGCCCAGCGCCCGAAACGTTCTCCCCTGGATGGGCATGGGGAACCCCCCCCCCCCCCCCCCGCGACCCTAATAGATTATAAAGCGGAGGTAATGGATGGATGGATCTAACTCAGTCTATCATTTTGGATTTTTAGTTAAATCAGATTTTTTTCTCCATTATATAAATGTTTTTCACTAAATGAATCCAGTCTTTTATTTGTGAGGAATTTGGTTGATATTGCTTGATTTGGGTAATATTTGGGTGTTATCACAGCACGAATAGCAAAATTATTATTCCACGCATTAAAAAAAACTAATAGTGTCAGTTTCTCATTACATGGGGTCATTTTGCAGACCCCTTAATCCAAAATTACATGTATCCCAATGTGATGTTAGAGGCCAGAGCATAAGGGCAGTCGTGATGCAGCATTCCTGGAGCAATTAGGACGTAGGGCTTCGCATAAGGGTTCACATGACGGCTTTAATGAACAGTGGTTTGAACCATCATCCTTCAGAGTGACCACTCAAACTACTGAGCTTTTATGCCACTACAGGAGTACTACACCCCTGATATAAATACAGGATGCTGTTGGTTTATGTTTTGTACTCAGGTCTGGCCTTTATTGATTATGCAACTCAGAATGTATTATGTTTCCAGCGGAATGCACACCCTGATCGACATTAGACTGTTTTGAAAGGCTATGACTCATGAAACAGGCTGATTTTTATTTTATTTTATTATTTTTTTGGGTTTAGTTTGGGTTATATTTTCTTCTGCTTTTGTGTGATGCCCACATTTACTGTAAGTTGGTGGTATTAGATGATTTTTATTTCAGTGACCTTATTCAAAATACTACTCCTGCTTTATTATCATAATCATCATTATTAAGTTTATTTTAAAAATATATATTATTTCATTATTTATTAAAAATGTATTTAATAATAATAGCATTATTCATTATCTCCTGCTTTATCCTCTATTAGGGTCGCGGTGGGGTTCCCCATGCCCATCTAGGGGAGAACGTCTCGGGCGCTGGGCAGATAGACCCAGGACAGGGCGCCAATCTATCGCTGGGCACACACTCACTCACACACACACTATTGTGTGTGGCAATTTTTTTGAGAATTCAGTTGACTTGATCCATGTTTTTGGACTGTGGGAGGAAACCGGAGAACCCGGAGGAAACCCATGCAGACACGGGGAGAACATGGAAACTCCACCCAGATGGGGATTCGAACCGGGAATCCCTAGCGCTGAGAGGCGAACGTGCTAACCACTAAACCACCGTGCCGCCCTAATAGTATTATTATTATTGTTGTTGTTGTTGTTATTATTATTGTTATTAAATAATGGTATAGCTAATGATTCTATAATAATAATAATAATTATTATTATTATTATTATTTGTAGTGTTATTGATTACTAGACACACATCAATTTCAAACTCCTTTCCAATATCCAGCTTAGCCTTTGTTTGCTTTCATTATTTGATGCAGTGCTTTTATAGATCTTTTGTTTGCACAACGTCATCATTATATCTTTCAGATTCATTCGTTTATTGACATGACATTGCTGTATGTTTGTCCTTCAGTATATTATAGCACACTACAATATGGTCGCTAGTTGTTTGACTGTCCGTCAGCATTATCTGTACCAGGTGTGCTTTTTTAAGAACCAGACCAAATAGAAAAGAGAAAAATGCCTGGTCTCCTAGCACCCAGAATCGAATGTCTCCATAGTGATGCCAGTCTCATGGGCAGGTGGAGGAAAGCGCAGAACAGTGGGCAGAACACAACAGGTAGTCCCCTGTGCCTAGCTTTTCAAAGAGCACTGGGAAAACTCATTGATCCATCAAGCCTTTGTTTGAAGAGTTATTATGTCCATTGAGGGGTGAAAACCCATTTAATGTGTTTAGATTAATATAATAACTTTAGGGTTATTGGGTTTGAAATACTCAAATTACTATTTAATAGAAAGTCAAAGAACATATCCCAATATTTAAAATAATACTTTTAATGGGGTTTTGTACAAAATGGTATTGACAATAGTACAACCCACGTCCCTTACTTAGCTCTGAAAAGCAACCTCATTACCCATGTACAACTGTTTTTCATGAAGCTATTGGATAATCGAGTAACAAAGTATGTAAAAAAATGGATGCACTACAGTTTACAAAGTGCATCTGAATAATAAGTGTAAAAGAGGTGTATTAAATAAGATTTTATAATATGTGTATGAGTGCTAAATATATATGTGCTAAAATAGCATGGGCTTGTTGCGTAGTTCATGACGCTCAGCATACAACCTACCCACATGTATAAGCCTTTATTACAGGAGGACTGCAAATGCATATACAAAAGCTAAAGGCCCAACTGGACAAAAAAATAGTCCAATCCCATTTAATTGCACAAAATACATGGCAAGACCGATATACAGTTAAAGCTACAGCATTATTTAAAGGGTAGTTTTAAAGGTTTGATTCATAGTTGGGTCTCAAATACCTATTTCTCACTCTGGTCATCATTTCGTCACAAATTAAGCCCTTCATGTATCTCTAAAAAGAATAACCACCTCGTTTTCAATTTATTCCTTTATAAAGTTTATAAATTTGTAAAGTTTTTGTTGCCGACTTTTCTTCCTTGCAAGCTTTTTTGCACGTTGAAAACTTTATTGTCATCCTGATGTCAAAAGTCTTTTAATGAGGTTTTTCATGTGGTCCAATTAAATAAAACTGTCTCAATGGTTTTCATGACAATGATGACATCTCTAAGGCATTTAATAGCCTTTAAAAATAACCGAACATCTCGGGGATGGCACTATTCTATACAGTCTTGTTGTTCTAACCTTACAGAATAAGAGAGAGGTTCTGTTTTTAATCTATAATGAGATCCATTCAGGTCTGGACCTGGACTGGAGTCCACTTATTGAGTAACCCTGCTTTAGTGGTTCCAGCTCCGGCATCATTTGCCATCTGGCAAAACCTTTCATGCTGAGTGCCTGGGTGGATGATGAATTGACCTCTGTGGCTCATTCTGGATAATAGTGTCTGCTAATTGTTTTAGATATATATCTGTTGAATGTCACATGGTGTACATAGAAGGGTAGTAAAAACCAGAGAACACAGAAGGCGCAGGTGACTTTAGCCACAGCCCATTTTTTTAAATGGGCGTGGCCATTTTTGCGACACAAAGGCACTTTATTCAAATTGATTCATTTACATGATCAATGACGCCGAGTGAGTCAGTGAGTCCCTTTAGCCCTTAAACACAGATATTTACATAAGTCTTCGTTCCAACACCACAAGACTCAAAAACAGCTTTATCCACCAGGCAGTAAGGATGCTGAATTCCCTGCACTCTGTTTCATCCGGACTACTAAGGAAATAAATCCATAAATCCATTGCACACATGCACACAAGACTCTTTATTTTTGCACTATTATGCCTTTTGCACAAAAATAAAAATTAAGATTTTAACATTCTGCTGCTACTATAACTGAAAAAACTCTCACTGTATAACACAAACTACTATTTGTAACAGTAACTACTGTTACAAATCATATATTGTTATTTATTACTTATATATAATATTTATATTTATCATTATTCATTACTTTATTATTATTATTATTATTAGCATTATTATTGTTATTATTAGCATTATTATTATTATTATTATTATTATTATTATTATTATTAGCATTATTAATACTACTACTACTACTATTTATTATTGTTAGTTATTGCTATTATTACTATAGTTGTTATTATTATTATTATTATTATTATTTATTAGCATTATTAATACTACTACTACTATTTATTATTGTTAGTTATTGCTATTATTACTATAGTTATTATTATTATTATTATTATTATTATTATTATTATTAGCATTATTATTAGCATTATTATTGTTATTATTAGCATTATTATTGTTATTATTAGCATTATTATTATTATTATTATTATTATTATTAGCATTATTAATACTACTACTACTATTTATTATTGTTAGTTATTGCTATTATTACTATAGTTATTATTATTATTATTATTATTAGCATTACTGTTACTGCTTAATTCGCATTTACATTGCCTTTCATTGTCACTACAAAATCATAGTATTTAAAATTTTTTTACTGTACATTCCACTACATCACACTGCATTTCACTTTCTTGTTTTATGTTTAAATGTCATAAATGTCTGTAACCGTGGGAAAGTGAGGAACGTAATTTCGATTACTTTGTTTGTATAGAACATGTGAAGGAATTGACAATAAAGCCTAATTTGACTTTGACTTAAATACATGGTCAAATTTCAATATTAATTGTAGATGATGCATCTGCATTGTTGTAAATATGTTTTAAATATGTTTAAATATGCTGCAAATGTTGTAAAACTTTAAAGAATGTCATGACTTTCGATTTTTTACACAGAAAGATCACCAAAACAGTCATGTCATCACAATTGCAGAATCCAAACAATTCAAAAATGGTTGCATAAATGAGCCTGATATCCAGTTCCTTCAAAAAGCTCGTCACAAGTGTTTTCACTTTCGAATGCCGTAGGGACGTTTTAGTACAGGACGTTTTAGTACACACACACACACACACACACACACACACACACACACACTGATGGAGAGAGAGGGAATTGTCTATTCACTTCATTACTCTCCCTCCTTTCACACATTGCTGCGACTGTAACTAAATTATCTGTGGTAAATTAAAGAAAGTCACCCCCCACAGCTCACATGTGGACCTCCAAACAGCTGGAGCTCAAGTATAATTTTAGGTTTTGATGCATGAGCCTCATCAGGATGTCATGAATTAAAAAGGCCCATAAGCTTGTTATAAATTAGAAATGATCTGGAATTCCCTAATTAAATGACTTCGGAGAGGAGATCGGACTTTACGCTCATCTGTGATTGGTGAAGCAGTGCTATAGAAAGCATATGTGAAGCAGCAGTGCATTGACACATAGCACCTCCAGTATGGTGGCTTTCTTTCTCCCTGTGTTGTGACACACTCTGCCTGCTTCCTGTCACTTTTACTTTGTAAGAATGATCTCAGAGGCTGTAGGCGCGAGCGCTGCTCATTTGTACATATTACACTCTGTTAGTTTGTATAGGAATTGATCCGTAGCAGTAATAGGTATATAGAATGCTATATATTTCTATGATATATTTAAATTAAATAAAATTGGGTCATTTATTGGACGCTTTTATCCAAAGCGACTTACAAGGTGAGCACAGGGTTAATCACAACACCCCTGGAGCAATGAGGGTTAAGGGTCTTGCTCAAGGACCCACAATGGTAACTTCAGTGGACCTGGGATTTGAACCCCCAACCTTCAGATTGATAGCCCAACACCCTAACCATTGAGCTAACCCGCCCACATTTGTATGATTATGAACAATAAGTCATATGAGCACACACACACACACACACATATGCATGCATTCATACATAAAAAGATAGATACATAGACATTCATACATTTACGTACATACATACCTATACATACATGTACACACATGCATGCATATACATACGTACATACATGGTTTCTTCTCTGGTGCACTTTATTTAGTTTTGTCATTGATATCAGACTGTTTAATTCTGTATTCTCTGTAAGTTGCTTTTTGGAATTTGTAGATTTTTGATATTTCAGGTATTTTTGTAGTTTTGTTTAATAAACTGGCATGGTGGCTTAGTGGTTAGCACGTTCGCCTCTCAGCGCTAGGGATTCCCGGTTCGAATCCCCATCTGTGTGGAGTTTCCATGTTCTCCCCGTGTCTGCGTGGGTTTCCTCCGGGTTCTCCGGTTTCCTCCCACAGTCCAAAAACATGGATCAAGTCAATTGAATTCTCAAAATTGCCCCATGTAGAGTGTGTCTGTGTAAGTGAGTGTGTGCCCAGCGATGGATTGGCGCCCTGTCCTGGGTCTATCTGCCCAGCGCCCGAGACGTTCTCCCCTGGATGGGCATGGGGAACCCCACCGCGACCCTAATAGAGGATAAAGCGGGAGATAATGAATGAATGAATGAATGTTTAATATAAACTATATAAATAGAAATGGGCGGCACGGTGGCTTAGTGGTTAGCACGTTCGCCTCTCAGCGCTAGGGATTCCCAGTTCGAATCCCCATCTGGGTGGAGTTTCCATGTTCTCCCCGTGTCTGCGTGGGTTTCCTCCGGGTTCTCCGGCTTCCTCCCACAGTCCAAAAACATGGATCAAGTCAATTGAATTCTCAAAATTGCCCCATGTAGAGTGTGTCTGTGTGAGTGAGTGTGTGCCCAGCGATGGATTGGCGCCCTGTCCTGGGTGTATCTGCCCAGCGCCCGAGACGTTCTCCACTGGATGGGCATGGGGAACCCCACCGCGACCCTAATAGAGGATAAAGCGGGCGATAATGAATGAATAAATAGAAATATCCCGGCAATGTTTTAATTCTTTTATGGACCTGGGGATAAGTTTGTAAACCTCGCTAGAGAGCTAACTCTTTCACAACCTTTGTTGTGAGACCAATTTGAACCTTTCTCTGCTCCCTCAGGTGTTCGTGTTTGTTTTTTATTTTATTTTATTTTTTACAATTTCTGCTTCATTATCTTGAAAGGAATCCCCATCTTTAAACTTTTAAGGAATGCAGCAAACTAAAGGTCATTGTATTTTCTGCCAATAGAGCTGAATTTTTACATCATATTCTTATAATAACTTTATGCAATTGAAATTCATAGAATTGGGAATGAAATAGATTGTGATTGAAATAGAATTTTTATGTTTCCTTTAAAGTAGTAGGAGGTGACACAGTGGTGCAGGAGTTCATACTTTCACCTTATTGCAAAAAGGAGCCAGGTCGTATTTCTGGGTGGGGTGAGCGCAGGTGACTTTCTGTGTCTGAATGTCATCCCTGTGCCTGCAAGTGTTTTCTCTGGGGTCTCCGGTTTCCTTTTGCATCTTAAGAAATGGCAGTAGGTGAATTAGAGATGGTAAAATGTCCCAGCTATTAAAGGTGTAACATATCAGTGCGCTCATAATGCTGTTTCCATGCCCAGGTAATTAATAATACCTGAAACATGTAAAGCCATGTAAACCCCGAGACCAGTTTTGAAAATCTTTTGTTTACAGTAAAATATTTATTAATATCAATTAGTGCTTTAACTATCAAGTTCCAAAAAAACACCAATATGCTGACTGCGTACTAAAGAAGGGTGATCCCCAGTGAGTTTTGGTCTTCCCAAGATTTCTTCTTTAAAACCCAACTATAAAGTTTTTTTTTTCTTGGCACTGTTGCTTCAGTTTGCTTTTTGGGATTCAGGCTTGGAACACCGTAAAGCTGCTTTAAGACAATGTGCCATTGTAAAAAGTCCTATAAAAACATATAAACTTGAACTTGAATTTTCAATACAGCACAACAAATGCTTAAAATCCTAATTAAGTCCTTCAGACCTTCACGTCTTCAGTCGTACTGCTGCCTAATGTAGAAAAGTTAACAAGCACTAGTATTTAAAGGTTTTAAAAATAGTTTTCCAGGAACATTGATGATGAGGATGATGATGATTCATAAAGGCACGTTATAAATGTTAACTATAAGCATATGATGGTAGTCTGGTGGTGATTTGTGCAGGATTGCAAATAAAATTTAATACAATTTAATACAATTGTATTAATACAATAAAATTTAATCGCTTTCATATGTTTCTGTAATTCCGTTTCATTCTTTTAATATCAGCACCCATAAATGGTTACTTGCTTCCTAATTTCTCTTCAATTGTTTTAAAGAACATGCTGTAACTGCTTTGTAGGCATGTCGTCAACATTTTGTTTTGTTACTAACCAAAACCACACATTAATTTTGTACATTGTTGTATCTGGATTAAACGAATTTAGAGTTGAACAAATGTAACCTATTAAATCTCGTGTTTTGTTATATGCTTTTATGTTGCCTTTTATTAAGATACACTGCCTGGTCCAAAAATAGTCGGTCAGGTCTGGGTTCAGTGATGTTATGTACCCAGAGAATAAGATCAGCTGACAACCTGGTGGTTCAGAATGTTCAGGTTATTTCATTAATGGATTGTTTTTATTTTTATGATAATTTTGTTTGATGGCACGAATATATTCCAAGATGACATTGACAGGATTCATAAGGCTTCTAATTGGTTCAGGGAGCATGAGACATAATTTTTTACATGCGGATTGGCCACAAATCAGAATCTTTGGGATGTGCTGGAAAAGACCTTGGGCAGTGGTCCAAATCTCCTTCATTAAAAAGAAGATCTTGCTGGAAATTAAATGAAACTTTGGACAGAAATAATGAAGCTTGTGGAAATGATGCCACAGTGAATGTGTTCTGTAACCAAAGCAAAAAGGCAGTCCAACAAAATATCATTGTGTGACTATGGCACTCAAAAGCTGACTTAAGTATTTAAATTAGAATTTTGTATATTTAAAATATTTATTGGTATTATTTATAAATTAGAACGTTTTATTTTTGTGATTTAAACTTGTGAATTTCCTGCCAAAAAAATTAATTTAAAAATTACAATATGCAATATTCAGATAAAAAAATGAATTCAAGGTTGAGGTTAAACATTTGGGCTTCCCAAGAAAAGTAAACCTTTATAGCAATCAAAAGCAACATTTAACTAATTATGTAAGCAATCATTTAACCAATCACAGCGCTGCTTAATACGTGTTTGTATCAGCGACAGTGAATTTTTTTTATTTATTTCATTCATTCATTATCTCCCGCTTTATCCTCTATTAGTGTCGCGGTGGGGTTCCCCATGCCCATCCAGGGGAGAACGTTTCGGGCGCTGGGCAGATAGACCCAGGACAGGGCGCCAATCCATCGCTGGGCACACACTCACTCACACAGACACACTCTATATGGGGCAATTTTGAGAATTCAATTGACTTGATCCATGTTTTTGGACTGTGGGAGGAAACCGGAGAACACGGAGGAAACCCACGCGGACACGGGGAGAACATGGAAACTCCACCCAGATGAGGATTCGAACCAAGAATCCCTAGCGCTGAGAGGCGAACGTGCTAACCACTAAGCCACCGTGCCGCCTTTTTATTTATTTATTATTATTATTTTCAATCAGAATTTTTTATATCTGAAAAATTGCAAACTGTATTTTTTTTCCCCATAGCAAATTCACAAGTTGGAATCACAAAAATGCATTGTTAAAATTCAAACTTATAATTTGCGCCAATAAACATTTCAAATATACAAAATTTGGATTTGAATACTTATGTTAGCTTTTGAGCTCCATATGTGGCCTTTTTTGGCAGGCAGTGTATGTGCTAAACCATTAGGAAATGTCAAAAAAGGCTTTTAAAGTTGACATGGTGTATACCATGTAACGCCTTTTCTGTCCTTTCCTTTCCTGCTATTTAAAAATATCATTGCTTTCCTAGACTAAGTGTTAAACTTTTGCAGGGTTGATTATTGGACAATTATAAGGAAGGAACGTAGATTTATATTAATTTAATGTGTCTGTAAGGTTGGCACTTAACGGCCCTTTAACTTTTTTATGGGTTTGTGTGGAATATCAGTTCTGGTAAAATAGCATTTATAGAAGTCAACAAATAAAAAAGACTTGTGGAGAGTAGTCACTGAGACTGGTGGTGTGTGCTGAAGTTGTCTGAAAGCTGGAGTAGTTATCAGTACAGAGTTAAAAGCTTTTTCTCTTGTTGCTCTTTCCTGAGTAAATAGTGCAACTGAGTGGCGTATGGCTTTAGGAAACTTTGTGAAAGAGGCATGTCATAACTGCACTCCACTTGCTTTAATGTTGGCACCCCCTCACTCCAGTTGGTTGCTGTTTGGATGTCAGAAGACTAGCAACGTTTTCCTTGTGTTAAAATAAAGAAATGATACGGTCGCTTTTTCTACCCTAAGGCTGGTAAACACAGAAAATAACACGGAGGGAGCTCACACAAGTCCAGTCATCTCAACAGGCACAACCTGTATGTGTGGAGGCAGAAATGAATACCACCTGAACGTTTTCAGTTTGAAACTGAAGGCGATTATTAATTTTAAACATTGATTCCCTTTACGCTCGAGCTGGGTAATCACTCATCATCTCGGCACAGATTGGAGTTTACGCGTGGTGTAAATTGTTGATTACGTTTGCAAAGCCTTTTCTCTATTTATGGCTAGTTTCCATAAACTTGTTTTAAAACCAACAGTTACTGTAGTTTTCTGTGCCTGCAAAACGCCACAATAGGAGCAAACTTTCTTTTTCTTTTCTTTTTTGGAAATAAGAACGTGTTCCTCTTGTGTACCTGATGGGAAAGTCAGACTAATGCTGTTTGAGTCAGCAACATAAGGCTTTTAATATTTTCTAGCTGAACTACTTCACACACTTTGCAGTTGATTATGTGCATGCATTACCATAAAGTCCAACCTCGCCGAAAGGAAGAAATCTGTTCCTTCTGCCTAGAATTGGATAAGGCTTTGACTAAAACTAAAAAGAACGTCTCTGCTTGAACAAAAATCACTCTATAGGCAAATGTATTCAGCTTATGGAAACGAAGCCACAGCGAATGGTCAAGTTAAAAAAAAAAAATATATATATTTCTGTAGTGGGGGGGCACGGTGGCTTAGTGGTTAGCACGTTCTCCTCTCAGCGCTAGGGATTCCCGGTTCGAATCCCCATCTGGGTGGAGTTTCCATGTTCTCCCCGTGTCTGCATGGGTTTCCTCCGGTTTCCTCCCACAGGCCAAAAACATGGATCAAGTCAATTGAATTCTCAAAATTGCCCCATATAGAGTGTGTCTGTGTGAGTGAGTGTGTGCCCAGCGATGGATTGGCGCCCTGTCCTGGGCGTATCTGCCCAGCGCCCAAAACGTGCTCCCCTGGATGGGCATGAGGAACCCCCCCACAACCCTAGTAGAGGAGTAGAAATATGGACGAGCAATTCCTCTGTGTCCAGCGATGGATTGGCGCCCTGTCCTGGGTCTATCTGCCCAGCGCCCGAGACGTTCTCCCCTGGATGGGCATGGGGAACCCCACCGCGACCCTAATAGAGGACAAAGGCGGGAGATAATGAATGAATGAATTTCTGTAGTGCTTTTTACAATAGTACGTTCTCACTAAGCAGCTTTACAGTGTTCCGAGCCTTAATTATCAATGGGCAAGCCACAGTGGAAAGCGACAGTGGCAAGTAAACACTCCTGGTTGTAATTGTATTTTAAGGTGGAACCTGTGGGAGAACCCAGGCTCAGTGGAGGGAAAGAGAGTATTAGCCAGATCCTCTTATTCATCATCAATACCAGACTTTGCTTTTCTGAATAAAAGGTCAAACTTTCCCATTGACATAATTAAAAATGTAGAAAGAGTTTACAAACAAGTGGAAGCTGTTATAACTGCCACGTCAAACAAATCAGACCTCGTCTGAGCTGAGCTTAATCTTTTAAAAAAGACCAAGTACCCTTCAGAGCAAAACAACCCGTGACCTTCATAAAGGTTTATTTACAGCTGATTGGCACTCGATGTGGTCATGTGTTTCATTTGGAATTCTGCCCAGATAACAGTAAATTGAAACCCAACCATGATTGTTTTTGTTCCTATATTGATGCTATTTCATACTGTTATTTTTTATTTTTTCAAAGCGCCCCCATGCTGAGGGATCATTCTTTCCAACCATTCGGAGCTACAGAGAGACGGCTTGTTCACGAAACCCTGCTGAAAGGCAACAGATTAATAATTCCCCTCCCTCCGTTCTGTCAAAGACGTTGATGTGATCTGTTTAACTCGTAGCTAAATCACCAGACTTGTGTTACTAATAGATTTTTTTTTGCCGTTTGAATTGTTTGGAGCTTGAGGTTTCATCGCTGCTCAGTTGTTGATGAGTGAACTCGCAGCAACAATGAGTGGCTCTGTTGCTTAGTGAAGAAGCTCAGCTGGTTGAGAGTAAGATTTCACGATGTTCTCTCATGTTACATCATCACTGCTAGTTGTGATTGTTGCTCTTGGCAAAGATGAATAAAAAAAAAAAAAAGTTCGTTTTATTTATATTATTATTATTATTATTATCTATCTATCTATATATATATATTTTTATTATTATTAGTAGTAGTAGTATTATAAGTATTATTATCATTATATATTCATTCATTCATTATCTCCCGCTTTATCCTCTATTAGGGTCGCGGTGGGGTTCCCCCATGCCCATCCAGGGGAGAACGTTTCGGGCGCTGGGCAGATAGACCCAGGACAGGGCGCCAATCCATCACTGGGCACACACTCACTCACACAAACACACTCTATATGGGGCAATTTGGAGAACTCAATTGACTTGATCCATGTTTTTGCCGGAGACCGGAGAACCCGGAGGAAACCCACACAGACACGGGGAGAACATGGAAACTCCACCCTGATGGGGATTCAAACCGGGAATCCCTAGAGCTGAGAGGCGAACGTGCTAACCACTAAGCCACCGTGCCATCATTATATATTTTTTTAATATTAATATTATTTTTTATATTATTATTAATCCCTCACTTAATTACTAGTTTTCAGTTGGACCCCTTTTGCTTTAAGAAGTTTATAGACTTCCTTTGGCGTAAAAGAAACATTTTTTTGAAACTATATTATCTTGATTGTGTTAAATAGTTGATTGATTTGTTGCCTGCACATGCATAATACAGATCTGCACCCCATAATAAAGGTGGAACCAGGGGGTGCCTCATGACCATTGTGGGGAACCTTTTCACACGCTGGGCAGATACACCTGGGATATTGCACCAATCTGTAGCTGGGCACACACTTCTTTATTTGGACACAAACACCCTATTTATGGGCAATTCACCTGGACACGTGTAAACATGGAAACTCCACCTATTTCAGGATTCGAACCTGGATCCGCAGCGCCGAGAGGCGGACATGCTGACCACTACGCCACTGTGTCAACCACAATTTTTCCTGGTCTCAAATTTAACATTGTAGCCTCAGTTGCCTGTTCTTGCACCTGGCATAGTCTTAACTAAGGGTACGAATCTCTGTGTCTGACGATTCGATTCCGATTTTTGAGGTCACGATTCGATTCAGAATCGATTTTCGATTCAGAAATGATTTTTCAGTTCAAATGCTCTTTAAATTTTGTTTCAATTATGTGATTGACAAGATGACAACGATGTAAACAAAAAGAACATTTATTTAAAACAATACTTTTAGGTTCCTTCTTGTATTAAATCTTTTTGCATCATTTTATATTTATACAAAAAAATAGGATTCAATTAAAATGAGCAGTGTTAGATTAGCTTAGCTGCCTGGCTTTTTCTTACATAAAAAAACATCTAATAAATGAACAAATAATTCTGAATATATTAATACCAAAGTTTACTATAGTGCATTAGCCTTTTATCAAAACTAAAATACAGACTTTACAGTCAGAGTGCATTTAAATTTTGCAAATCTTTTTAAGTTGCAAGTCTTTTTAACTATATTGCAACAACATTCGCTACATTTTTAAAACTTAACTTTAAATTTTAAATATATTTTTCAACTTTTCAACTTCGGCGGCACGGTGGCTTAGTGGTTAGCACGTTCGCCTCTCAGCGCTAGGGATTCCCGGTTCGAATCCCCATCTGGGTGGAGTTTCCATGTTCTCCCCGTGTCTGCGTGGTTTTCCTCTGGGTTCTCTGGTTTCCTCCCACAGTCCAAAAGCATGGATCAAGTCAATTGAATTCTCAAAAATTGCCCCATATAGAGTGTGTGTGTGTGAGTGAGTGTGTGCCCAGCGATGGATTGGCGCCCTGTCCTGGGTGTATCTGCCCAGCGCCCGAGATGTTCTACCCTGGATGGGCATGGGGAACCCCACCGCGACCCTAATAGAGGATAAAGCGGGAGATAATGAATGAATTTTCAACTTCTTTAGAGTGATGTCACAACAAACGGGCTCGCGCATTTGTCGTATTTCCAAAGTACCTCAATTTAATTTTACACTCCTTGTAAACAGTCCTGCTCATGTTGAGCTCTCTCTTCCTGACGTTAAAAGCCAAACACCAGCTTTTAACGATTAAGGGGGGGTGGCGGGTCGACTCACGCTCTCCCCCTGCTCCATGCTTCCCACTAGCATCCTAGCGAACTACAACGGGAGCTGGTTAAGAGGCTTGCTGTACGGTGGCCGAGCGGATCCGTAATGCGATATGCAGTACGCTCGGGAGGGGACGCCACAAAATAAAACTTAAACACATTTTTTTAAAAAACGATCCATTTTGAATCGATTCCGAATCGCTTGGACTACGAATCGCGATTCATTGAAGAATCGATTTTTTTCAGCACCCTTAGTCTTTACCTAGTTTAAGTCAAAATGGGATGTGTGCTTTACATTTTACGTTCAAGTTATTTATTTATATAGCGCTTTTTACAACAGTACATTGTCACAAAGCAGCTTTACAGAATGAAAAGCCTTTAAACCCCCAAAGAGCAAGCTGAAGCGACAGTGGCAAGAAAAAACTCCCTTTTATGTTGTTATTCAAGGAAGAAACCTTGGGAGGACCAAGACTCAGTGGAGGACCCATCCTCCTTGAGCGGCTGGGCAGAAACAACAGTGTAGGACAGCTATGTACAGATATTAAACAAATGGAAAAACTCTAACAACTGGAAAACTATATGTGAGTCCATTAAGGGTGTCCTGCAGGACCGCCAGTCCAATTAATATTCAGGTTATTTTACAGTCTCAGGTTATAAATGACTTCTTTTAACCAGCCTTTTTTTGTCCTCTGACATCAACAAGGTATTTTTTTCTCAGAGAACTGCCACTTTTCCGATACATCAATTCTAGAGATGGTTGTGTGTATAAATTGCAGCAGGTGGTCAGTTTCTGAATCATACAGACCAGTCTGTCTTGACGTAACAACCATGACACATTCAAAGTTATATCCACATGCTCACTGAGATGCTGATATGTGATTGGCTAAGCACCAAGCACAGTACAGCAGTGATGTGTATTGGCAAAACACTGCATGTGTCCAGTTCTTTTTCCAATGTTCTTTTTATTTTTCTTTAGCACGAAGATAAAGCCAGAGTGAAATGAACATTTTTGCTTTCCCAGCCACCTGTCTTTATTCTCTTACTAGCTGTACCTTCTGTTTTATGTATATACAACGCATATAAACAGCTTTTCTTTTTTTTTTTTTGGAATTGGAGTTTTGCCTGTATAGACAGTCTTTACAAATCCTTCTTTTTACATGACTGTGAGTGTTCATGTCAGGTGACCGTGTGCACAACAATGCTGCATTCTGAACCTGAACACATCTCTCACAATTTGTCTGGTTGCGTTTTGCTCGTCGGCTGTGCTTTTGTTTCCTCTGACCTCTTTGATGATCCTGATGCGCTCGGTCTTGATTGTGCGCTGCCGGATTATGCTGGCGGCCGATGCCTGGGAGGTCGGGTAGCGCTTTGAACGTTGCGTATGCTCTTGTCCATCACACATGGTAGACATATGTCCACAGCCAGCTGGTTTAACACTTTGGATTTGTGGTCTCTGGTGATCCCAAACTTCAACACTGTGTTCTCAGTTCTGCAGGATGAACTTTTGGCAAACTTTTACATTTTTTATTTAATTATAATTTTTGTAATTATTCATTTTTAATTGTATTTTATCCATCCATCCATTATCTTCCACTTGTATCGCAGTGGGGTTCCCCATGCTCATCCAGGGGAGAACATTTCGGGTGCTTGGCAGATACACCCAGGACAGGGCGCCAATCAATCGTTGGGCACACACTCACTCACCCACACACACAAACACACTCTATATGGGGAAATTTGGAGAATTCAATTGACCTGGATCAATATTTTTGTACTATGGGAGTACACCGGAGAACCTGGAGGAAACTCACGCGGACACGGGGAGAACATGGAAACCACCCAGATTGGGATTCGAACCAGGAATCCCTAGCACCGAAAGGCGGACGTGCTAACCACTGAGCCACCATGCCGCCCCAATTGTATTTTATTTGATTGTATATTTTGTAAATGCACCAAACTGTAGCCATAAAATCTTTGATACTTAAAAAGCTTTTAGAGCTGTGCGTGCTTCGTTCGGTTCTTTTTTGGGTGCCACGCTTTGTACCATCAGCCAGTAAATCGCCTACCAGTTCTCTGTTATGTAATGCTATAGATTGCCACCTTGTCCAATATGAATTTGCACCCACACACCCAACTGATCTTTATAGAGAACCAGATTGTGTGGGGGTTGCCAGATTTAGCATAGTTCATCTGCATCATACTGAGCATAAGGTCCATCCCAACTGTATACTTGCTCTGCTCCTGGTGTTTGATATCTACACCAGACCACTGTTCACACTCACCTACCTACGTTTATGATCTTACCATTAAATAAGGCTGGTTACAGATGTGTAAAATATGCTGAACTATTTACGTTACAGTGTTCTTTTCACAGTTGTGTGGGGTGTGTTGATAAATAAACAAGCACAGGAAGAAGGCTGGTTCCCCTGAGTAAACTGTGACCATGTCCCCCACAGATTGAACTCTATGGAAACTTGGGCGTAAAAGCTTATATATGTGACTCCATTCGATTTTTTGACCATGAACTGAAATAGGCCATTTCATTAAAGTGACCTGATATTATGGCATAAACCAGAGCAGAAAACCAAAACAGCTGACTTTGAAGATCTGGACTTAATCCTGTATCAGGTTATTGCAAACAAAAGCCACTTCAGGAAGGACTAAATGTTCACCCAATGCTCAAGTCTAATAGCATTTTCGAAACAAAGCCGCCTTTGAATTTTAAGAGGGTTTGGTTAGGGGTGGGGGATCTCCACCTCTTTCTCTCTAAAAGGTGAACTGTTCATAGTCCGTTGTTTACCAACTTTTGTTAGTTGCTTTTGAGAAATCAGAAGAAATTGGCCTTTTCCTGTTTAGAAAGAGAGACGTATTGACTTGAGGCTTAAAGGTTAATTCAGGACAAAATAAATATTCCACTGCATTCATTTACCAACCATATCTTAGATTGTGCAGTAGGTTTATTTTAGTAAATTATAATGTTCTAACTGGGCGGCACGGTGGTTTAGTGGTTAGCACATTCGCCTCTCAGCGCTAGGGATTCCCGGTTCGAATCCCCATCTGGGTGGAGTTTCCATGTTCTCCCCGTGTCTGCGTGGGTTTCCTCCGGGTTCTCCGGTTTCCTCCCACAGTCCAAAAACATGGATCAAGTCAATTGAATTCTCAAAATTGCCCCATATAGAGTGTGTCTGTGTGAGTGAGTGTGTGCCCAGCGATGGATTGGCGCCCTGTCCTGGGTGTATCTGCCCAGCGCCCGAGATGTTCTCCCCTGGATGGGCATGGGGAACCCCACCGCGACCCTAATAGAGGATAAAGCGGGAGATAATGAATGAATGAATGAATGAATAATGTTCTAACTGCAATCTAAATACATCAGAGTTTTTAAATATATCATGGCTAGTGAATGTATAATGGTAAAATTTTTAAATGGAAATTGAGTTTCTGGGCGGCACGGTGGCTTAGCGGCTATCATGTTCACTTCTCAGCGCTTGGGATCCTGGTTCAAATCCTGAATCTGGAGTTTGCATGTTCCCTCAGTATGGGTTTCTTCCAGGGTTTCCTGCTTTCCTCCCATAGTCCAAAAACATGGAGTCAAGGTGAATGGGATGTTCTAAATTGCCCCTATATCGTGTGTGTCAAGTGATGAATTGGCGCTCTGTCCTTGGTGTATCTGCCCAGCACCTGAAACATTCTCATGTAGATGGGCATGGGAACCCCCCCTCCCCACCAATAACCCTTTTGGTGGATTAAACAGAAGATAAGGAATAGATGGCCAAATTATTTTCTGAAATTTGGTTATTTGCAGAGAACATTTCTGAAACGCAGATTGGCTATGCTGTATCACTTCACAAAAACAACAGATTGGGCTGCTTAGTTACGCCCCCTGTTTGGTGTCTTTCCCTTTGTTTATTCCTTCTACCCAACCCAATATTGGATCACCTCCTTTAACAATTGAAAGTGTTAAATAGGCCACAGAACCTTAACGCAGTGTTAAATTCACCTTGTGATCACGCAGTCATATCTCAGACATGCTGATACAGTCTGAACCTAATGAACTTGGCAGAGACAAAGCAGCTTCTACAGACAAACCAAACAGATAACTGGTAGATGTTTTCTTCGTGACATGCATGAGGTAAAAGCTGATGAACTGTGTTTGTTGCTTTATTAAATGTGGTTTTCTCACTTCCTGAGGTTGATAAACATTGCCGTTGTGAGGGACAAATGGAACCGCTTAGGGTTACAAACATTTGCTGAACCTTAAAGAATGATTACAGGATTCAGCTGTGTGAATAAGGTCAGATTTTGTTCTAGTTGTACACACTTCAGCCAGTGGCAGGTTTATTGTAGAGGATGAGACTGATGAGACTTCATTATTCAAATTAAACCACTTTTTTTTTCCTGACATTGTAGTTTCATTCATTCATTATCTTCTGCTTAACCCTCTACTAGGGTCGTAGGTGGGTTCCACATGCCCATCCAGGAGAGAACGTTTCAGGTGCTGGGCAGGTACACCCAGGACAGGGTGCCAATCTATCACTGGGCACACTCTCTCACACAGCCAAAAACACACTATATAGGGGCAATTTAGAGCATTCAATATAGCTTGAATCCGTGTTTTTGGACTGTGGGAGGAAACCCACATGAACACAAAGAGAAAATGGAAACTCCACACAGAAGGCCTAGAAAGGCGAACATGCTAACCGTGCTGTGACTATAGAATTTAAGATATCATTCATTCATTATCTCCCGCTTTATCCTCTATTAGGGTCGCAGTGGGGTTCCCCATGCCCATCCAGGGGAGAACATCTCGGGCGCTGGGCAGATACACCCAGGACAGGGCGCCAATCCATCGCTGGGCACGCACTCCCTCACACAGACACACTCTATATGGGGCAATTTTGAGAATTCAATTGACTTGATCCATGTTTTTGGACTGTGGGAGGAAACCGGAGAACCCGGAGGAAACCCACGCAGACACGGGGAGAACATGGAAACTCCACCCAGATTGGGATTCGAAGCGGGAATCCCTAGCGTCGAGAGGCGAACGTGCTAACCACTAAGCCACCGTGCCGCCGAATTTAAGATATGAAAATGTAAATAGAAATAAAATGCACTTTAAGAAATGAAGATGTACAAAATTAAATTAAGATTTAATGTAAACTATTATGTACAGAATTGACAAATGTGCATATATAGAAAAATAATTGAAATATAAACACAATAACCATTTACAGACGTGAAAGTTTGTGCAAAGAAAAAAATGTAATAAGAAATTAGACATGCGGTGCATAATGGAGTGCATAGAGATACGCTGTTTTGTCTGTAGTGTAATAATGTGTGAATGAGTGAATGTCCAAATGGAACACCAATACTGTATTTAATGATGATTCTATCCTAACAAGGCTCAAATAAATAGGGGACTCTATTCGTAAGGTTACAAGTTCACAGTAACGAATCTGCTGGTTCTAAGCATAGACTCGCTGATTCTTCTGCAGATATTGACTATACAGTCGGTGTCCTCTAATGATTCTTATTTATGGGAGGGCAGCAGCCACATGGTCAGCACACTCTAATGAGCTGTACTCAATGTCCACCGTATACATGATTCAGGTTTGTGGAACACGACTTTAAATGGCTTTAAATCTGAAGAGGATGCAGCAGAGACAAGATGTCTCAACCGAACCACTTTTAAAAGACCAAAATGTTCTGTTTTTTTAAGTATATGTTTGACTTTCTCTTTAATAGAGGAACACACAGAAGCTCTGTTGTAATGAGTTGCGCATGTCACCCGTTTTCCTTCCCCTTTTTTTTTACTTATGTAAAAGGAAATGGAGATAATACTAAGATAGTACACAAGATAAACATTCTGATCAAGTAAACAAACATAGGTCAGGTCATATAATCATTTATTTATCCCCATGCTCATCCAGGGGAGAATGGGACACCCGGGAAAGGATGCCAATCTATCGATGGGTACACACACACTCACACAATAATTAGGGGCATTTTAGAAAAGCCATTTGAATCCATGTTTTTGGACTGTGGGAGAAACCCAGAAAACCTGGAGTAAACCCATGTGGACACAGGGAGAACTTGGAAACTCCATCCAGATTGGGATTCAAACCTAGATCCCCAGCACTAAGATGCAAACTTGCTGACCACTAAGCCACCATCCTGCCCATCATTTGCTTATTTAATTAATTTTAATAATATTGTTGCTATTGAAACGTTCGTCTCTCAGTGCTAGGGATTCCCGGTTCGAATCACAATCTGGGTGGAGTTTCCATGTTCTCCCCGTGTCTGCATGGGTTTCCTCCAGGTCTCGGGTTTACTCTCACAGTCCAAAATCATGGATCAAGGTCAATTGAATTCTCCAGATTGCCCCATATAGAGTGTGTTTGCATGTCTGTGTGAGTGAGTGTGTGCCCAACAATAGATGATAGACATCCTGTCCTGGGTGTATCTGCCCAGCGCCCAAGACGTTCTCCCCTGGATTGGCATGGGACCCCCCCGCCCCGTGCAACCCTAGTAGAGGCTAAAGCAGAAGATAATGGATGGATGGATGTTGCTACTTAAACTAGTTAATTTATTAATATAGTGTTTTTTACAATAGTGCTTTTCACTGTGTTCTGAACACCGTAAAAACCATGACAGTGGCAAAGAAAAACCACCGGTTGGTGTTGGAAGAACACTTGTGAGGACCAAGGTGGAGTGTGCAGCTAGGAAGACTACATTTGCTCCTAAAATTGAAAATGGATTTCATCGTCTCTGTCGATGTTGTAGGTAAATTTGGTTTTGCTTTATAGTGAGCTCTTTAGCATCGGTGAGCCACTGGGAGACCCACTGTTTGTTCAGGAATGATCTGGCTAATGTATGGCCTCATCTTAAACTTTACATATAGCTACTGGATTGTGTTTGAATTCTTAAATATTAGAAAATTGCAGACTTGCAATTAATTTTTAATTTTAAAATTCTTTTTTTTCAGTCCTTTAGTCCAACGGGTTGACGTGTCAGGTTGTATGTACTGTATATACCTACTTGCTAGCCATTGCTACTATACATGAAGACACTAGAAGCTATATACACATACCGTACATATATTGTCACCCATCCAAATCTTACCTGCAACGGCCAGCCAGTCAGATTTAATGAGCGGAACTACCCGTTGTATAGTACGCACTAATTGTTTAACCCATAACACTACATTAAAACACTTTAGCAATTGATTCCTTTAGCCTTACAAGCTTTGAGTAATTAATTACCTGTAAGTGAATCAGGTATGTAACGAGAGAGCAACAGAGCACCCTGCCTTTGGCTCTGCTTTATGATCATCGTTCATCCTCGTTTAGTTCAGCATGTTCTGCACATCGAGTCAGCGGAAAGCAAGCGGAAAGTGCGACCTGTGCCATGGAACAAATACTGCTCCCTCTGTAATGATGCTTCATAATTTTGAAAGATTGGAACCCATTTTCTGGTGTAAACACCTCATAATTAACTTAATACAGTTTAAATAGGGTTCTTTTTTGAAAGTAGATTGCTTCCTGTTTGGGATTAGATCCTTTCTTCCCTCCTTTACTGTGATCTCTTTCTGAAGCTGCCAGTCAGAGAGTTTCTCTTCCCAGCATGAAGCTGTGTGTAGGAAGGTGATTGGGCTATAGAACGTGTTAGACTTGATGGTTCTTTAGAATTCATCGTGACTCATGACATTTAGCACATTAGAAGTATTTGTGGCAGCATGGGATGAAACATGATGAAGAATAATGAACAGTTGGTCTGTTATGGTCCCTGTTTTGTGCTCCTTTTAATGATCAAGTAATAAGGGATTATAATCTAACATTAATTAGTCTTGTTAGCATTTTTTAGTAAATTAATCTATTTTTTAATGCATTTTTTTTGTCATGTTGGGATACTTAACTCACACATGGACAGATATGTGTTGCATACTGGAGGGGAATTTATTGACTTTCTTTTACTTAGTTTGGGATGTGGAAAGAAACATGAACTTCTAAGACAAAAGAAAAGAAGAGAAAACCAGAGCAGACTGGCAAAAGCGTTTCACAGCTGGATGAACTGCTCCGCCAATCAGCTTTAAGGACCGGGAACTACCCGTTTTCTAAAAACTAGTCTGAAACCCTTTGCCTGCATATGAGAAGACTAAGAAGCTGTGCAGCCACCTAAACCCAGAATTCATTAATACATTGGCAACATATCAATTTTCTAATACCTTGTTTTATTATTATTATTTTTGGAAATGCATCTAAAAACCAGCTTTAGATTATATTTAAATATTATATTCAAATGTGGGCGGCACGGTGGCTTAGTGGTTAGCACGTTCGCCTCTCAGCGCTAGGGATTCCCGGTTCGAATCCCCATCTGGGTGGAGTTTCCATGTTCTCCCCGTGTCTGCGTGGGTTTCCTCCGGGTTCTCCGGTTTCCTCCCACAGTCCAAAAACATGGATCAAGTCAATTGAGTTCTCCAAATTGCCCCATATAGAGTGTGTCTGTGTGTGTGAGTGTGTGCCCAGCGATGGATTGGCGCCCTGTCCTGGGTCTATCTGCCCAGCGCCCGAGACGTTCTCCCCTGGATGGGCATGGGGAACCCCACCACGACCCTAATATAGGATAAAGCGGGAGATAATAAATGAATGATTCAAATGTGATGCTTTGATTTATTTAAAATCTGTATCCACAAGCAAAAAATTTTATTTAACAACTACATTTTTCTGTTAATATCACATCAAATGTGATATTTGTCATATTGTTCTTACACACAGAGGAATTTATTCATTCCTTCATTCATTATCTTCCGCTTTATCCAATATTAGGGTCGCGGTGGGGTTTCCCATGCCCATCCAGGGGAGAACGTTTCAGGCGCTGGGCAGATACACCCAGGACGCTGGACACAGCGGAATTGCTCGTCCATATTTAACCCATCCGTGCAGTAAAACACACACATATACACACACTGAGTGAAGTGAGCACACAGGCCTGAAGTGGTGGGCAGTCTTGTATACGGCGCTTAGGGAGGAATTACAGTTAGGTGGCACTTCAGCCATAGCTATTCGTGGGTCTGGGAATTGAATTGTTATTATTATTATTAGGGCAGCACGGTGGTTTTGTGGTTAGCACGTTCGCCTCTCAGCGCTAGGGATTCCCTGTTCGACTCCCAATTTGTTTGGTTTTCCATGTTCTCCCTGTGTCTGCGTGCATTTCTTCCAGGTTCTCCGGTTTCCT
Organism: Corydoras sp. C115; assembly: GCA_019802505.1. Taxonomy (NCBI): domain Eukaryota; kingdom Metazoa; phylum Chordata; class Actinopteri; order Siluriformes; family Callichthyidae; genus Corydoras; species Corydoras sp. C115. Next base: position 250,836 of record JAFMOC010000053.1, on the reverse strand, counting down.
CCAACAGTCCAAAAACATGGATCAAGGTCAATTGAGTTCTTCAAATTGCCCCATATAGAGTGTGTCTGTGTGTGTGAGTGTGTGCCCAGGGATAGATTGGCGCCCTGTCCTGTGTGTATCTGCCCAATGCCCGAAAATGTTCTACCCATGGGGAACCCCCCCCCCCCCCCCCGCGACCCTAATAGAGGATAAAGTGGAAGATGATGGATGGATGGATTATTTTTATTATTGATATTATTTTGATGATTATTAGTAGGGTTGTTATGATTGTTGTTGTTGTACAAGGGCTTAGTTTAATCAGATGGGATGAATGGCATTTCCTCAGTCAGCTACAAGACCAGGAATGTTGGAGCCTTTCTTATTAATTTCAGAATTCACCACAAAGCACCATTTTAATCTGATCTGAGGTAATTTTTAAATAGTTTGCTGTATGACGACCCAGTATTAAGTCGCTCCCACCATTACAGTCCACTGATCAAATCCTAACTGTTGGATCGGTAAATAAAGCATGGTTGGCACTGCATTCATGATGGCCGCCGCGCTCCTCATCAGACAGCGGTGTGAGTGCCAACACATAAAAATTGGATATAATTGGATAGGTAGTTAAAACTGGCAGAACCACCAATACCCTTCGTGATTGTTTGTTTGGTTACAGAATGATATGTTCTAGCAATTTTACACAACTTGAATCAATGAATTGTTTTTTTTTTTGCATCGTTGTTCTAGTGCAAGAACACCAGTCCCATGTGGGAGGTGTATTGCTCCCTAATTAACAGAAATGTACTTCTTGGAAGGCTAAAACTCCCCTGAGCCTTCTTATTTTAACCAGTTCAATGTGGTTGATAACATTTTACCTTTAGCCTCAACCATGACATGTAGCCCGACTTCAGACTTATGACAGACTGTATATCTGTTCTCCCCTCAACTGGCACAGTGATGGTTTTGGTGACGAGCGCCAGAGTCGGGCACAAAGCTGCTCTTTCTTTCTGCCTCCCTCCCTCCCTCTCCGTGGCCCAGTCTCCCTGGGGTAAGCAGATCTTGGTGGAGCTGTTGATGACGTTAGAAACTCAGGTACAGAGCTCACGTTGACAGATGGTTCAGGTGATGGCGCACTCCTGCGCTCCTGCCCCTTGCTGGCCGAGTTATTCATATGACCTTTGTTTTCACACTGCACATAAATGAACAGTTCTGCTAAAATCTTGTCTTCAAGCTCATGCTCTTTAAAAATTCAATCGTTTTGTTATTTTGCGGCGCACGTTCACATTTAAGTGCTTCTGTGTGCATATGTTAGTGTGGGGGTATAATTATTGTAACAATTCTAATCACAAGTTGCGTCATGTTGAGAGATAGTGTTAATTATTTTAGCAATCGTTTGTCAGTAGAATCCACAAGAAAATGTAAACAGTCTGGATGTTTTATGTTTTACACAAATTTGTTAGAATCCAACATTGTGTGTGTGTGTGTGTGTAAAAAAGAAACATCAGAATCAGTCATTCAAAGATAAATATGTAATTAAATATAAATGTAATTTGTTTACAGCAGCTTTCAAATAGTACCAGAATGAATATGATTCAGTGAAACACACACTGAGTGAATTTGGAACATGTGCCCGGAGTGGTGGGCAGCCTTGTATATGTTGTAGGTGCCTTGCCCAAGGGCACTTCATTAATAGCACTTGGTGGGACCGGGAACCAAACCGGGGACCTTCAGGTCCACAAGCCTATGGTATAAGATTAACAGCATATAACCAATATTCCTGTCTACCCCAACTTCTTCCACTTGTGAGTTCTGACTATGTCTGAACTTTCATTCGTTCATTATCACCCGCTTTATGATCTATTAGGGTCGCGGTGGGGTTCCCCATGCCCATCCAGAGGAGAACGTCTCGGGCGCTGGGCAGTTACACCCTGGACAGGACGCCAATCCATCGCTGGGCACACACTCACTCACTCAAACACACTCTATATGGGGCAATTTGGAGAACTCAATTAACTTGATCCATGTTTTTGGACTGTGGGAGGAAACCGGAGAAAACCCACACGGAGGAAACCGGAGGAAACCCACACGGACACGGGGAGAACATGGAAACTCCACCCAGATGGGGATTCGAACCGGGAATCCCTAGCGCTGAGAGGCGAACGTGCTAACCACTATGCCACCGTGCTGCTATGGCTGAACTTATTTTTTAAATTGAATCCAGATTCGATTCAGAGTCGTGATTCAGATAAGGAGTGTTTGTTTATTCAGTGAGGCCCTCAGTTCATCTGTTTGCTTGGTCCCCTTTACTCTGTTCTCTAATGGTCAGGACCCCCCACAGGACCATCACTGAACAGGTTTAATATCATTAGCCAATAGTTTTAATGCCCAGATTTACCCTACAATTAAAAAAGTGAAAACCTAAACTAAGCTTTTAAATTTAAATATAAACATTTATGTGTATTGAATAATAGCACTGCGGCTACGGCGAATACTGGATGGAACCTGGATATTAATTGGACCGGCGGTTCTGCACCCCCTTAATGGACTTACATATAGTTTTCCAGTTGTTAAGAGTTTTTCCATTTGTTTAATATCTGTACATAGCTGTCCTACACTGTTGTTGCTGCCCGGCCCCTCAAGGAAGATGGGTCCCATACTTAGTGTTGGTCCTCCCAAAGTTTCTTCCTTAAAATAACAACATAACAGGGAGTTTTTTTTTGCCACTGTCGCTTCGGCTTGCTCTTTGGGGGTTTAAAGGCTTTTCATTCTGTAAAGCTGCTTTGTGACAATGTACTGTTGTAAAAAGCGCTATATAAATAAATAACTTGAACTTGAAATATTTATGTTGTAGTGCATGACTGAATTTGCGATAAAATCCAAAGTTGCTATAATGACTAAAAAAAATTGTGTTATGTAATTGTTGGCTGAAGAGGACAGATGTCATCTCATTGATTGTTAAGGGATATCATGTATTTAAAGTTAACTTGGTCTGAAGTTAGATCAATAAGACAAAATGAGTCCTAAATTAATCAGGTTAACTTTGACTCGTGTGCCCCATTTGAATCCTCGTTGCATTGTTCAGCTCAATCAGAATGAGGGTGGTCAGGTTATATAAGAGCTGTACTCTTTAGACATTAAACCCAGTGTTATGTTCTGTCTTGTTGAACTTGTTAAATGCTGTTTAAATAGCGGGATCGGGATTTGACCTGGCCATGATTCATAATTATTATTTTAAAATAAACATATAATGTTTTTAACGGTGCCAAACCTGATTACTTCATGGATACACGAAGGTCATAGTTGTCATCACTTGTGAATATGAACACCTGCATAAGAAACCCTGCCAGATGCCAAGCCAGTTCCCTGTTAATAAGTTGGTGCTGATGGAAAATGTTTGCTCATAGTGATACAGACCTGATTCAGAGCAATTGTTATTTCTAATCCATGATCGTCCTGTGCCAGTGTGTGCCCTCTGCACAGCATGGTGATATTGAACCCGAGCTAAAATACCAATACACCCTTAAGCCCTCCGTGCCACATTTGCATTGAACCGATTTCTGCTCTGACCATGTGACCCGTAGATAATCAGTAGTGCAGCAGCATTTCAGTACGCACTGAATGAACATGCTTTCGATTCAGAAAGAAAGACAGCGATGCACATAAAAAATAAATAAATGAAATAAATTGGACAGAAAAGAAGGTCACATGATGACCTGAGAGGTAAGGATGAGCAAACATGTGCAATCAAGAATGATCACTGATGTATTCTTTACTATTATTATTTTAAATTTTTGAAACTTTCATAGCGGAACTCATTATAGACACATTCGGTTTCATATATCATCAAAGTAACATTTGCATTTCTACTCTATTTACAATAACCGATGGGAGATGTAAGTGTAGTGAGGGTGTCATGTTAAGCTGTTTTTTTAACATTCATGCAACATTTATGAAATAGATTTGATACCATCTAATGTCTCTTCCTGTTACAAATCAGCATGATTCACACAAACTATACATGTTTTGTTTTTATTACCGAATATTGAAAGACATTTATATTAATTACACAGTTATATAACTCTGTGCAGCCTATATAGTTGCAGCCTATATATATATATATATATATATATATATATATATATATATATATATATATATATATATATATATATATATAATATATATATATATGCCCAACCCAGTGGCATGTCAGATTCCTCTCTTTAATTTACAGTGATTAAAAGAACATGAAGTTTTAAGTATGTAGTGTATGTACTGCTCTCTGATATTGGGTAAGAAATAATACAAAATATAATGTGATTTTTATTTTATTATTTTTTTATTTTTTGAGGAGCATATTTAGTTGTATTCTATGTCAAATTTAAGGATTTTTACCATCTTTTGGTGAAAAATATGTTTTTAACATATTTCGATGGGCAATAAGTAATCATGGTAAAGAATTCTAATACCAGTGAAGATTCATAGTAAAGTCTGTTTGCTATTCACTGTTTAAAAAAATCTCCTGTAAAAATCTGAAGTGTCTGGTGACCTATAAAGTCAGTAGTTAAAACCCAGGCAACCTGGGTGGTGACTTTTGTTTAAGGTGTTTATACAGCTGATAAGACTCCAAATGAGATTGTTTAAAGTTTAGTTTTAAATGGGGTGAATCCTTTGTGTAGTTGCTAGGAGAAAGTTTGATTGAGTGTGCAGGGCCATCACCATCATCGCTTCCATGCACAGAGCTGTGGTCCCAGAGAGACCAGCCTACGTCAGAGCATTGTCCATACATAGGAGGGAGGCTTCCTGTGTTTGACCTTCTTCAGATCCAAGGACAGATAACCGTGTGTGTCTGTATGTGTGTCAAAGTGACAAAGAAGTTATGGAAGTGGGAGAAGGAAGGAGAGTATAAGAGATACAGGAAGGTTTAAATGTTAACTTGACAGAGATGCTGATGATCTGCTTCCATACGCCAGCCGAGTCTGAAAGGGAGTCTCTGTGTAGATGGAAATCTTCTATTAATTGGCTTTTGGTTCTCTATTAAAGCACCTGGCTTAATCTGATCTAAAGCATCAACTTTATAAACATTATGATTATCATTAATTTAATTTAACATTAACAATCTCTTTTTGTTCAGTTACTCAGAATTAAATTTGGATTACAGTTAATGTGAAATCTTTTTAGAGCATTGTGTTTTGACATGAGATGTATTCATCTCGGCGGCACGGTGGCTTAGTGGTTAGCACGTTCGCCTCTCAGCACTAGGGACTCCCGGTTCGAATCCCCATCTGGGTGGAGTTTCCATGTTCTCCCCGTGTCTGCGTGGTTTCCTCCGGGTTCTCCGGTTTCCTCCCACAGTCCAAAAACATGGATCAAGTCAATTGAATTCTCCAAATTGCCCCATATAGAGTGTGTCTGTTTGAGTGAGTGTGTGCCCAGCGATGGGTCTATCTGCCCAGCGCCCGAAACGTTCTCCCCTGGATGGCATGGGGAACCCCACTGCGACCCTAATAGAGGATAAAGCGGGAGATAATGAATGAATAAATAAATGAATGTATTCATCTCATGAATGAAGTTCCTCATTACTAAATATCCCACAGTCAACTGGCAGTGGTAACGAAGTGAAAGCGGTTGGGAATGATGGGAAAGCTTATTTTATTAAACATGGTTTTGAGAGGGCGGGTAGCTCAGTGGTTAGGGCGTTGGGCTATCAATCTGAAGGTTGGGGGTTCAAATCTCAGGTCCACTGAAGTTACCAATGTGGGTCCTTGAGCAAGACCCTTAACCTTCATTGCTCCAGGGTTGTTGTGATGAACCCTGTGCTCACCTTGTAAGTCGCTTTGAATTAAAGCGTCTAATAAATGACCAAATGTAAATGTAATGTAATGTAAATGTATCTTGTGCAGCATAAAACCACTGTTGGTTTTTCGTAGCATGTTGTAGAACTTTGCAAAGTGAAGCCATTTTTTGGGAGCTTATTCGGCCACACATGAATCAGCCTTTATAAGGAGTTCTAATCAGACTATTTGACCTTAATCCTTTACTTTTATTGCCATCTAAAGGAGATCATTTTGAGTGTTGGGCAGATACACCTAGGGCAGGGCACCAATCCAATGTAGGGCACACACTTACACAGACACACACTATAAATGGTCAATTTAGAGCAACCAATTCACCTTGAATCCATGTTTTTGGACTATGGGAGGAAACCCACGTGGACATGGGGAGTACATTAAAACTTCACCCAGATTGGTCAAACGTCCTAACCATTGTACTGTACCGCCCTGATCAGAGGAATTAAACATTATTATTGTTATTGTTCTTATTCATATCAGTAAGCTTTTAAAGTTCACTTTAAAAAATCAAAAGTAATCTTCAGTTAGAAAAAAATCAGACAGCCACAACAAAAGACTGTAAAGTTTTCTAAGCTGATGAACTGAAAAACTGAGCCTTTAAAGGGATAAAATTAGATACGGTCAATGAAAAGTGAGACATCAGAAGCAGGAAGAATGGAAAAACCGATCGATACAAATATTTCTTGGTTCCTTCTGAATTACTAACCCATCCTGCTTCTTTTTTTCTGACACACATTAATTGACTTCCAGACAGTGAGACTTTTTGTCTTTGACCTTTTTTCAGGGATTTTTCAACGTTCCTGCATGAGACTCTGCAGTTATTACATCGGATTCCTGTTACATTTATAGTAGATATTTTGGTGAAATCTAGCTTTCTACCTACAGAAATACAGAATACAAACTGATATTTGACAATAAATGACAAAATATTTCATGTCTACTAGGGATAAAACGATTACAAATTTTGGAAATGATGAAACAATTATTGTCTAATAAATAATGACGATTATTACAATTATTATTCAATAACCACAGGAGCACTACATGGTTTCTTATTCATTAAATGTAAATACAAAATAGCATTTTGTTATTGAAATGCAGAGCTTTTGCAGAATATTAACACAAAATATTATTTATTACACAAAAAAATCCCTTATAATAAACACTTATATGTCCATTTGAAAGAAAATATATTTTTCTGTAAGGACAAAGTAAATAGAGGCGTGTGCAGCAATGTAACTTTACTTTTGTTTTGTGTGAGTTGCACCACTTGATGTGGTGATTGAGCTACCAGCATAGTAGATATTTTTCTTATGAACGTTGTCATTATGATGAGGCGCCCTCACATTTAAGTAATTGTACCATTTTTAATTGTGAATAATTGCAAAAATGATTCATTGTCTCATTTCTAATTCCTACAATTATAGACATATGGAGTGTCAAGCCCATATTTTCATTTTTCTTGCTGATGTATTACAATTTTTTGTGTGTAACATCAATAAATCCTGAATTTCCCTTTGGGATCAATAAACTGTCTATCAACCCTGGTTCCTACCAAATTGGTAATGCTGGCTTATGTGTGCCATTATAGGAGCCTTTTGAAGATGGCTTTGCCAACGGTGAGGAGCTGACCCCTGCTGAGGAGGCAGCAGCAAAAGAGGCAGCCGAGCCTAAAGGTGTTGTGAAGTTCGGATGGGTGAAAGGTGTGCTGGTAAGTGCCGCTGTTTATCAAGTTAGCTTCTATCTATTTGGAAAAGTGCAATGGATGGAAGCACAAATAGAAAAGGCTTTGATGTCAGAAAATGTATTAAACTTTAAGCCTACCTGCTATTCATTTTAAGTTCCATCATGTTTCATAAAAGTCCTTGATCTGAGTGTAGGTGCAGATAAGCTCTTCATATCTCCGTTTCTCCCACTGAGGCTTTCCAAGTGTGCCACCAAAACAAAGCAGGCCCGGTAAATCAGTGTGAGTAACTGCTCTGAAGTTTTGGCCTCTGGTGGGAATTACACTGCTCATTAGTTTCAGTTATTCACGGCTCCCATTCATAGCTGGTGGAAGAGAGTAAATGATTTTGGACGACTTATTAAATTATAAATGGAGACATTTTCATTGTGATGTCTTTTTAAAAAATAGTTCCTTATTTAAAATCAGCATTTAGAAATTATTTTTTTGTTGAGAAAAAGCGGTACAATTTATTTAATACATTTATACATTTTTATTATTATTTTTTAAATCAGTTTAAATAGAGCTTAGATAACCACTAATTTACCCACATATACACACACACAACAATAAATACATACATACAGTGTATATGTATGTGTATGTGTAATATACAGTGTATATATTCACACACTGTGATTAAACACCGTATTTGCAGCTGGTGCATAATGGCCGGCATAGCAGTGTTATTTGTTATTAACATGGTGGTGGTGTGTTACTGTGTGTTGTACCGTGTGTACCCTGATGATTCAACACAGAAGTGTTGCTGGAATTTTGAAACATTGCTTCTACTAACTGTGCAATCTGTTGGACACGTTTACCTCATTACACCACTGACCAAATGTAAAATAGACTTCTCTTCACCTGCATGTTCCTCTTTTGTTGTCCTGCCATGTATCAAATGGTTCTCTACTTCACGTTATAGTGTGTACCTTTTCTTTTGGGATCAAAACATGTCACTAAATTAGTCTGTGTGACTGATTTATTGTTGTTGAACAATTGGGTTTTTCTAAAGAAGGTTCTAAAATGTTGTCTGATTGTTCATGTTCTAAAACGGTGATTTAAATTAAATCTGATTGTTTTTTGAATGGCCCAGCGATAGATTGGCGCCCTGTCCTGGGTGTATCTGCCCAGCGCCCGAAACGTTCTCCCCTGAATGGGTATGGGGAACACCACCGCGACCCTAATATAGGATAAAGCGGAAGATAATAAATAAATGTTTTTTGAATGTCACTTTTAGCTTTTTTTTTAATTAAATATTTTATGATGGAAAGGTAAACTGTTGACCAACGTTTTTGTTTCCTGACATGAAATGTGGCTGCCGTGTTTCATCACAAAGCATTTCTGCTTCACTATAAAATGGTTTTATTGTCTTTTTATTCACTTTGTAGAACTTTGCCGGGGTGATGACACCGCTTCAGCAAACATTTCATAAAGAGTTCCAGTCAAACTTTTTAGAACGGTATCAATTGGGGTCTAATTGATCAGATAATCCATATGGTTGATATCCATACGGTATTTCATTTCACTAAAAAAAAAAAAAAAAAAGCATTTTATTAAGTTTTTTTTTTTTTTTTTTTTTTTTACCTATACTTTTTTTAAGTATAGGTGTTGGGTGGTTAAAGCATTTGTTTAAATGTGCACCAGGTTTTCTGTTTGGGGATCTTGATGAACCTTTGTCTGTGTTAGCAGCATGGTCTTTTAGCAAAACACTAATGTGTAAAGGGATGAATGTGTTGCATTAAGGTTTCGCAGCTGTGATGGTCACTGCGCAAGGAGATGTCTGGGTTTTGTCATTCTTCTGTATTTTGACAGACTCAGGTTATGCTTCCTCTTCTTAATAACGCTGTCCTCATTTTCACCTGTTCATTCTGTAACACAAACGAACACCAAAAATCTGTTTAAGACCAAGAAATATGGTTTTTGCGTCACATGACGTCTGACGTTTGTGTATACACTGACTTCATGATATCGTCTGACATTTATTTGTATTCCACATCTCATCGTCTTTATTAAGCTCTCGTCAGAACGATTATTTTCAAGGTCAGACAGCATTGTACACTCTGTTAACTCAGAGTGTCGATTACACACAGATCACAGCTCATGGCTTGCCCTTAACCTTGGTTTTTCCTCTATGAAATCTCTGGTTCAGGGTCAGAAAAGGGGCTTTGCTTGGTTGTGCTTTCGTCTGGTCTCCGTTAAGCCTAACAGCCATCCTTCCTCTGTGCAGGTCCGCTGCATGTTGAACATTTGGGGTGTGATGCTCTTCATCCGCATGACATGGATCGTGGGCCAGGCTGGAATTGGTAGGTTTCGCCTCCTTTGCGCAGATCTTGTGAATTACTGCTTTAATTCACACAGCCTCCCTGGCCTTTCATCACCCCGCCACCATCCAGCATCTACACGCTAAATGTTGCTGCCCAGTAGCACCTACAGCTGAATGTTTACATCAAATCCATTTTCATTTCACCCCTTATACGTACTGGCACACCAGCTTAGTGTCATGTGTTTGTAGGAACATTTTGCTCTTTATCCAGATGGGCATTTGTGATGACACTGATGTTGGATGAGCAGCCCGGGCATCGCAGTCTCTGGACTGGATTTTGGATGGGTTTGAGATCAGGGCTCTGTGCGGTCAAGTCGAGTTCTTCCAGATTCCCAATCATTCCTCTATTGATCTTGCTATCTGCACTGAGCTGCAGACAACCTGGAACAGAAACCAGACTTTCCAAATCTGTTGCCATGAATGTTAAAGCATACAATACTCCAAAGAACATGACTTGATTGACTTGATGAGGGCTTGATTTTTATACACTGAATAAAACAACAGAATTAACAGGTGTGTCCAAGTACTTTTTAATATAGCGTATAATTAAATTTGACATGTTGAAAGTTGGGCGGCACGGTGGCTTAGTGGTTAGCACGTTCGCCTCTCAGCGCAAGGGATTCCTAGTTCGAATCCCCATCTGGGTGGAGTTTCCATGTTCTCCCCGTGTCCACGTGGGTATCCTCCGGGTTCTCCGGTTTCCTCCCACAGTCCAAAAACATGGATCAAGTCAATTGAGTTCTCCAAATTGCCAAATTGGAGTGTGTCCCCTGGATGGGCATGGGCAACCCCCCCGCGACCCTAAAATAGGACAAAGTGGAAGATAATGAAGATCCATGGATTATTTATTAAACACAAAGTACATGAATTTAATAAGAACAGTAGAAATAATTATATAAACTAGTTTAAATAAAGAGTCTGTGTTTGTACAGAAGGTGATCGGAGGGGAAGGGAAGTCTTAGAATCTGAAAAACAAAATTAAGGGAAAAGAATTGGGCACAACGGGGTCCAATTTTTAAGATTCTGATTTTGCATCGAGTGCTTTAAGCAATGTTATCTCTACAGCTCTCGACTCCTGCTCCTCTGGACACTGATGTAAAAAGGTGATTAATTACCAGCCAGTAAAATTTGATTTAAAATGACAATCAGCTCTCAACCAGCTTTTAATGCAGAAACCAGACTGAACAGTGTGACCTTACACGATGCGGTGCACTATCCGGCGTCATCTCATTGAACAGAGACTATGCTGACAAAGAAAGATCAATTCAGACTGGAATCTTTAAAAAGAACCTGATTGCATTAAGCTTTATCCTCTACAAAGCGAGTTGTGTAAATTTATGGAACAATAAATACTAGTAAGCATGAAATGTGACTCGACCACACTACATTTTGTAAGGTGTGAAGCCCAAAGGTTGGAACCACTGGTTTAATGTCTTCAAGAACGTCTGTATTTCTGATCACAGCCCATCAGTGGTTGTGTATGTGTGTCTGAATGTATTAGATAGTGGTAACTTTTCGACTGGAGCAGAGTAACAGTAAAGAACCCCCTCATTTGGATAAAGCAGATTATGTAAAATGAATCCATGAACAAAAAAATACAAATTTGGTAGGGTGACATGTCTGGTGTAACACAATCTTATCAATTACAGCCAACCCTGGGGTGTCTGTGCTTGTGTTTATTCACTGTTTATTCATTTTAAGTACTATTAAATCTTCTCACAGTCTATTTCATCAATACAGGCTGCAGTTTACTGAATATGTGAAAGAAAAAAAACCCCAAACATATGGACTACAGTCTGCAATTGTGTATCTATAAAGTTAGTAAACCTGATGAATTAAGTATAGGAGCAAGCTAGACCTAATTAAGTGGCCTGTAAGTTTATATAGAAATGAATAGTTTTGAATAGAATGAAGTGTTAATCCCCCACTACAGGAGCACATAATGACCCACGTTTTGCATTTTTTCGGATCATAATAATAAGTAATAATAAATACATGGAAATGTAAACCAAAGTCATGAGTTTCTGCAAAATTAAGGCTTTTTTGGTGTTTTGCCCTAATGCTATTTTGTACTTCATTTTTATTTCTACAGCATATTCCTGTCTCATCATTGTCATGGCAACAGTCGTGACCTCCATCACTGGTTGCTCCACCTCAGCAATAGCGACCAATGGCTTTGTGCGAGGAGGTATGTAAGCTCACAGTGCAAAACGGCATCATTCATATTTATTTCTATACACCTTTGTTTAATATCAATTAATATCCTGCTCCAAATAACTGGCCCCAACCAGTTTAACCCTGTCCCTGTGCTGATGATTTTATATGAAACTGCTGTTGTACTAAAGGTCTGATGTCCTCAGTTAACTCTTTTTTTTTTTTTGCAGATGCAGGTCTCGAAATAAATGTATTTTAAGAATAGAGTATCTATTACAACATAACTCCTTCGTATTATTTTCTCCATGTACCATATAGATGGACTTTGTAATTTTATTATTACGGACTGTAGTACATCTGTTTGTTTCTTTTGTTAGTCCCCTGTTGGTTCTCTGTTCTCTATTGGTCAGGACCATCACAGAGCAGGTATCATTCGGGTGGTGGATTATCAGTTCTGCATTGACACTGATGTGGTGAGGGGGTTTTAGTGCAGCAGTGCTGCTAGAGCTACATTTAAGCACCTCAGTGACACTGCTGGGATAGGAATAATGCACCAATCAATAATGCTTGCTCTGTGGTGCTACTATTGGGGTCCTGACCATTAGAGAACAGAGTAAAGCGATGTACACAGTATGTACTGTAGTACACAATCAGATGGACTAAAGACTGCAATTTTAGAACTACAAAGTTTAGAACTTTACAGGACGTGTAACTCATTTGATTTATGGATTCAAGGTGAACTGGCAGTTGTAAATTGCCCTTATATAATGTGTGTGCCCAGCAATATATTGACACCATGTCCCAGCACCCCAAAAAGCCCGACGCTAGTATAGGATTAAGCTGAAGATAATGAGATGGATGGATTTATTTGAAAGACTCCTGCATATCCTGCACTTAACAATAACTCATTGTACTGTACATTGAAAAAGTATAATCTTAACGTATATCAGCTTTCTCATTTTATTTTTAATAAAAAAAATTACATGATCCCCAGACCATAATGTATTGAGTGGAATTAATAAGATTCGACCTTCAAAGCTGCTGTCCCCTTCATACATCATACACACCAAGTCATTAAACCTAAACTTACACAGCCTCTTCGTTGACAGACAAACCATTTGCCATGTGATAAGGATCTTTAAAGATTTGTATTTGGTGACTTTAAGCTGAAAGGAAACCCTTTAATGTAAGCTACACATGTGGAAATGTGCCAGGTCAGGGTCAGAGAACAGGGCACAGCAGTGCGGTCAATGGAAGGACACTAACAGGCCTGAGTGTTGTACACTGTAAATATTAATGAAAAAGATTTTTTTTGCCAGGACTCTCGATCAATTAAAAAAATAAGTTACATCTTTTGCATTAATTAGGGGTTTACTGGATATATAAATATAAATGTATAGAATTATGCCCAGCGATGCATTGGCGCCCTGTACTGGTTGTATCTGCCCAGCGCCCGAAACGTTCTCCCCTGGATGGGCGTGGGGAACCCCACCGCGACCCTAATAAAGGATAAAGCGGGAGATAATGAATGAATGAATGTATAGAATTATTGTAAAATTAAGCTGAAAATGAGCATTAGGGTTAAATAGCAATGTTCATTTTTTATAAAACAAATCAATAACCTTAACATTTAACTGTCAATTTTTTAATAAATTTTTTAAAATGGCAGTTATTACTAAACTATTCAAATACTGGAATTAGGGTTACTGATATACATTGTATAAAATAGTTTTTTCAGACCTCTGCTTAGTTTGTATGTCTACATTGCTTCATAGTAACCTCATATAGACAGGTCAAGTCCATTTTACTCACATACTCGAATGAATCAGTTTCTTGGGTTTAATGTTTAATGATTTAATTTTAATGATTCCTTTCAGATGTCCCTGATGCCATTTTAATAATCATTTTTAATAGAATTCCATGACATGTGGCCCGGTGGCTTAGTGGTTAGCATGTTCTCCTCTCAGCACTAGGGATTCCCGGTTCGAATCTCAATCTGGGTGGAGTTTCCATGTTCTCCCCGTGTCCGCGTGGGTTTCCTCGGGTTCTCTGGTTTCCTCCTACAGTCCAAAAACATGGATCAAGGTCAATTGAATTGTTTAAATTGCCCCATATACAGTGTGTTTGTGTGTGTGTCAGTGTGCTCAGCGATAGACTGGCGTATCTGTCCAACACCTGAAACGTTCTCCCCTGGATGGGCATGGGGAACACCCTCCCCGCGACTCTAGTAGAGGATAAAGCAGAAGATTATGGATGGGTGTATTCCATGACATTAAACTTCCATTTGAAAGTTCAGTTATAATACGCATTCTGTAATCATGACCATGAGACTCACACAATTGACACTGAGCCTTAAACTACCTCTTATCCATTCCTGTAATTTGGCTAGATGGGACAAAAATTTTAGGATCGTATTTAACGCTTATTTTGTGTATTTCATGCATACATGTTGTGTGTTTTTGTGCATTTCCCACGTTTTTGTCCGTTTTCACAAATTTTGCACGTTTTCTGTACATTTTACAGGTTTCCTGTACATTTAGTGTGTTTTTCAGACGTATTTAACGCTTATTTTGTGTATTTCATGCTTTTTACATGTTTTGTGTTTTTGTGCATTTCCCACGTTTTTGTCCTAGTCACAAGTGTTGGTCGGGACTAAAATGTGCTCGTATTTGCACTTGATCACACTACTACTTTTCCGTAGAAACCTGTTTTGAACAAACATGCATTTTGTAATTGTATCTGCTTGAGTCTCCTCCTAAAATAGAAATGCAGCTTTTAATAAACACTTGTGTTTAATTGTGTATCTAATTGCTATTTATGTGTTGAAGATCTTAGATGGAGGTTTAGGGTGTTCATTTTTACAGCACTATCCTTAATTCTAGAGCTTTTATATTATTTTATTCAATTGTTGAAGGTAGCTATATTTATTATTATATGCAGGAAATATAATTTAGTAATTTTTAGAGAATATTTATTGAGTACACAGCAAACAATGCTTATTTTGTGTATATTTAAGTATGTATTTTTTATGCAGTACATTTAGTTTGGGTTAATGGTCATGGTTGCTCTGGATGAAGTGGTTTGTTGAATGCTCTTAGTAAACACAGTGTCATCTATAGAGAATCATAATATTACTATATAATGTTTGCAAGCCTAGTCCTTTGTTCATTTGAAGAGTGGTACTCGTTGTTTATGGTTTCCAAAGACACAAAGTAATTTTAATGCTTTGTATTTTCAGTGAAAAAGGACCGAAACTAACTTGATAAACAAGCTTTTTTTTGTGTGTGTGTTAGTTTGCGCTAAGCCACCACTGCCCTGCCGAAAATGCAAATTCAACTCTGCCTGTAATTTAGGCCTTATTACCCAACACTCACCTCTCTTTTGCACATAGAGTCTAAATTGCTCGGGCCTTTTTCACAGGACTGAAATGCATAATTCAGTTTGCTTTCACACTAATGTCCTCCCGAGATCAGGCAGACGTCTGGGCTTACGGATTTTGAGAGCTTTATCATTCATATGGCAGCACAGTGTTCCTTTCTTTGCAGTCTGCTCTGGTTTTCGATTTCAGTGAACCTGGCTTCAGCCTCAGCAGATCACTGGAGTGAAATGTCTAGCTCAGGTTTGGTCACAGTTCGAAATGGCATTTCTATACAGAATCGTTTGTAATTTGCCATACTGGAAACAGGAAGGTACTCCGCACATCGATTTTCGTTGATAGAGCTTGTGGAAATATTCAGCAGGGTGTTTTAAAGTGCTGGGATTTCAATAGCTGAAAAGCTGGAAGTTTTCCACATGAAAGTGAAATTCTATAGTGGCCTAGATGTTTGTTTCTTCATGTCACACCAGAAAGCCTCATATTCCTCTTAGTCGAATATTATACAAAGTAGATCACTTCAGGTTGTTAACCGAGATTAAAAAAACAATGATCCTGTTATTGTCTTATCTTGAGTTTCACAGGTTTTTCAAAGCCTAACATTAAAGCTATTTTTAACATTTCTGGGAATTAGATTTTTTTTAATGTTTGTGATTAAAGGTGTGTTTGTTTACCACATGGCACATATACAGTTTGAGATTACTTTCATCATGGCTGCATGCACTTTAATCCCACAGTGCCTAATCTTTTTTGGTATTCCAGCAATTTTCCACAAGAAGCCATTAGTGCCGAGTTAAACCTTAACTATTTCAAACTGATTTTTAATTCATCAATTTGTTCTAAGAAGTTGACCTACACTGAAGAAATTAAACTAAACCTGGAGTCCATAACCATGGAGATCTCCTTGCCACTGTTGTTCAGCATGCTCTTTGTGGTTTCAGGGTTTGAGACACTGCACTATTGTAAAAAGCACTAAATAAAAAAAAAACTTCATCTACATGTCTTAAAATTGATCCTCTTTTAATGTCTTTATAGGAGGTGCCTACTACTTGATATCACGAAGTTTGGGTCCAGAGTTTGGTGGTTCCATTGGGCTCATCTTTGCCTTTGCCAATGCAGTGGCAGTGGCCATGTATGTTGTGGGCTTTGCAGAGACTGTTGTTGGACTTCTTGATGTAAGAATTGATTTTCTTTGAGTCTTTTGTAGGGTTTTGTACTCTGTTAAAGTAAATCTTTTATGAATTAAGTTCAAGTATTTTATTTGTCATTCCACAATATAAAGTACAGTGCAATATATGTGGAACGAGACAGCGTTCCCCAGGAACAACGTGCTACATATAACAGCTACTACACAACCAACATAAAGTGCACATGTGCAAACACAAGGATTACAATAAATACAGGACGATGCACAGTACAGTAAACAAAAAACATTCAAGTAATGGTACGAAGTAAACCCTCAGTTTGGTTATTGTAAACAGTTAACATTTAGTGTAGCGGTAACAGTGCTGGTGAAATTGAGGAAAGAAACTGTTACGCAGTCTGGAGGTGTTTGCCCGGATGCTCCGGTACCTTTTTCCAGAAGGCAGGAGTTCAAAGAGTGTGTGTGAGGGGTGAGTGTTGTCATCCACAATGCTGGTTGCTTTGCGGATGCAGCATGTGGAGAAAATGTCCGTGATGGAGGGTAGAGAGACACCGATGATCTTCTCAGCCGTCTTCACTACACGCTGCAGGGACTTGCGGACAGATACGGTGCAGTTCCCGAACTGCATTAATACCCCTGCATTCATTATTTAATAACAATGTTGTCTTATAGTCTTAAAAATTGGACAATACAAAATTGAAAAAACGTTGCCTAGTCTGATGAGTATTGATATCTGCTACTCAGTTTGGTATATACAACATCAAAACATGGATTACATTTACATTTAGTCATTTAGCAGACGCTTTTATCCAAAGCGACTTACAAATGAGAACACCACAAGTCAGAAGTTATGGAGAAAACCAACTATACTGTAAATTCATCAAACCTGATTGTTATTCGAAGCTGCGCCCCCCCCCCCCCCCTTTTTTTTTTTTTTTTTTTTTTTTTTTTTAAATTTATAACCAGTATTTGTTAAAGAGATGCGTCTTGAGAGTATGGATCCATCCACTCTTATATCCACGGTTTAGGCTGCTAGGGGTGATAAGTATAATGATTTGTTTTCTTGACATTTTTTTTTAATTAACATGAATATCACAGTTAACTGTACATGAATTGCCTGCACAGTCATAAGATCTCAATTCAATAGAGCTGCTTAGGGGTTTGGTGAAATCCCGGGATTCACAGTATGGGTTTGCCATGGACAAATCAGTGGTTCATGCCATCTTGTCAGTATTGACCAAAAAATTTTCAGCCCCATATACCATCATTTTGTAATGAGATCTACCTAATAATGTGGACTGTGTGTATAACAGGTATGTGAGTCATACCTGTCATACCAATACCATTGCATTTACATGATATGAGTAGGAACATAGTTGTTCTTAATGAAGAGCTGAAGGTATTTTGCTCAAACTAAAAGCTGCCCTGATATGAGCCACATGTTGACTCGTAGTATAAATATATGAATATAGTATATAGGTGTTAAAATGACTTTTGTGAATCTGAATCTGTTTTAGGCAGCTGGTCTCATTATGTTGGATAAAAATAATGATATCAGAATAGTTGGCGTCATCACTGTCATCATCCTGCTCGGGATCTCCGTGGCCGGTATGGAGTGGGAGGCCAAGGTGAGATACTGAGTTTGTTTTTGGTGTTTGATTATACCATGCTGAACGGAATGCTTTAACGTCCTGTTGTCATTTTGCAGGCCCAGATCTTTCTCTTGGTCATCCTGATTGGTGCTATCTTCAACTATTTTATTGGCACATTTATTCCCTTAGAGTCAAAGGAAAAATATGGATTTTTTGGTTATGATGGTATGAATGACATTTATCACAGTTTACTGACTTGCATTAAAAAAAAAATTACTAATTATTATTTTTTGTTTGTTTTGCACTTGATGTTGATTTTGCTCAGTCTGTTTAGAGGATGTTTAAGTTTTTTGTAGCACATTAGAACTTAGATACAGAAAACTTGACAAAACAGGAATTAATTGAGTTTTTACAGATTCAAAAACGTCCTAATTGCAGCACTGCAATAAAGCAATAAGGCAATCAAGGTTGTGCATTATTGTAAATATATCACGAGAAAAGGAGTGTTAGGGTCGAAAGCACAGAGTCTCACCTCTTTACCATGATTTATTCACAATAATGCACAGTCGTGAGTGGCTTAATGCTTTTATAAGACTGTACTAAAAACATTATAATTTAAACTTTTCTAAATTAGTTTATTTAAAACTAAATAAGGGGCGGCACGGTGGCTTAGTGGTTAGCCTCTCAGCACTAGGAATTCCCGGTTCAAATCCCAATCTGGATGGAGTTTCCATGTTCGCTCCGTGTCCGTGTGGGTTTCCTCCGGGTTCTCCGGTTTCCTCCCACAGTCCAAAAACATGGATCAAGTCAATTGAATTCTCCAAATTGCCCCAGATAGAGTGTGTTTGTCTGTGAGTGTGTGCACAGTGATAGAGATTGGCTCCCTGTCCTGGGTCTATCTGCCCAGCGCCCGATACCTTCTCCCCTGGATGGGCATGGGGAACCCCACCGTGACCCTAATAGAGGATAAAGCGGACTATAATGGATGGATGGATAAAACTAAATTATTAATTCTACAACATAATCTAGTCCAGTTTTTAAAGTGAACATTGGTTATGGGATACCGGCTTAGTGCTCATCAGATGTTTATATTAATCTGTATTTTCTTGTTATATTAATTAATTTATAACTATGTGTTTTGGAAAGCAGAGCCATAGATAGACAGAGTTTTTTTACATTATTGGAAGCTTTTTTCCTGCAACCCTACAACCAACATCATTAACCATCACTCTGAAAAAAAACTTTATTAAACCATGTGTGATTTGGTTTCATGCAGTTCAGGATTGATGAGGTTTAATATAAATTCTGCAGACAATATTACAAAAATCATTCAGGTTTAAAACACTGGTTCTGTTAAGGTGGTAAGCTGAATCAGATTATTATACTTTTATAAACATGTCCAAAGGGGCTCTTTACAGGGTTTTTGGAAGTGAAGGTTATTCTTTAAAAAAGCCATTAATCTTACGATTGCTTGGATAATAAATTTGATTTAATAATAATTAAAAAAAATCAAGGCTGTCAGCATGTGTGTATGTGTTCACTCAAAACCTACAGCATCCTGTGACCACTCTTTAAGCATTAGTATCTGCTTCTTTGGTAGCTTGACTAATTTCTTTTTAAGTTTCTTTAAGTTGCAATGTTTATTAACTACATATTAATATATATTTCCGTCTTTTATTACAGCTGGCATCATGGTAGAAAATTTAGTACCAGACTTCAGAGGAGAGACATTCTTTTCTGTCTTTGCAATTTTCTTCCCTGCAGCCACTGGCATTCTGGCTGGGGCCAACATCTCAGGCGATCTTGCTGTAAGTGTGTTGTTAAAAATAATGTTTGTATTCACAATAAGTGGTTCACTTCTATCTTAAATATGTTCTTGTTTTTTTTTTTTTTTTTTTTATTTTTTTTTAGGATCCCCAAATGGCGATTCCACGAGGAACCCTTTTAGCCATACTTGTTACTGGCATCGTCTATGTAGGTGTTGCTATATCGGCAGGTAAATGGATTGAAGTTTAATTTAAAACGTTATTATTATTGTTTATTCAATTTTCAAACTGTTTTTTTTCTAAGTCTGGTGGGAGTAAGGGTTGGGAGTGAGATTCATGTCTGTCCTAGCATTCATTGAGTGAAGGAGACTTGAACGAGCCACGAGTTCATCACGGGGCAGGGACGTTCACATTCAGTCTTATAATCCATTTACATAGACATACAAAGCCTTAACCTTACACATAATGAACATGCAAATATCAGACGAAAAGGACTTTGGTCACCTGCACAGAAATTCTGAGCAGGAACCCCACCCTCCATCTCACTCCACTGTTGTTTTGACTGGACGTCCTCTCTATCTTGCGTTATTGTTTGTAATTAAAGGTGCGTGCATTGTGAGAGATGCCACTGGTTTGGAGAAAAATAGCAACCTCACTACCGAGCTCAACTGCACGAGTCCTACTTGTAAATACGGCTATGACTTTTCTTCCTGCAAGTCTACTGCGGGAAACGATTCATCCTGCGCTTATGGTCTGCATAATGACTTCCAGGTAAGTTTTAAAACACATAACAGTTCATAAAATACTGTAATAAAAATAATGTGGTTCTCTCTGTTGTTTTTCCGTCCACAAGATCATGAGTGTGGTGTCCGGTTTCGGTCCTCTAATCACAGCAGGAATTTTCTCGGCGACCCTCTCGTCAGCTCTGGCCTCTCTGGTCAGTGCCCCTAAAGTATTCCAGGTGAGCATTCTCCTCCTCCATCTTGCAGCTGGTCCTGAAATATATATTTTAATCTTAATATTTAGTAATATTGTTATATCTATACACACACGTGCATACACATATACAGTAGGGGGTGGGGGTCATGAATTTTTAATCTTCACAAAACTTCTGACTTTCTCTAAGAACCACATTTTACAGTTAAACTGCAATCTGCCATAAAACACATCTTTAATGTGCTGACGAGGTCAATAAAACCAAACTGCCATAAAATAATTCCCTAAATATGTCTGCTCTTTTGACGGGTCACTCAAAAGGTTATGATCATGAGAAAACAGCTTTCATGTTGAGAGAAATGAATCCTGTCATTACAAATCCAACAAACAAATAAATAATACATACATTTTTATATTCCTGTGACAGTGGGGTTCATAAAACAGCTAAATACAATAGTTCAGTGTTGTGTCCCAATACATTGGATACGTTTGTCTGTGTTTACTGCGATGTTGCTCAAGTTTTGTTTTGCAATTATAAAAATGCTCACTGTTCAATATATGAATATCAATATATGACATTCAATTCATAAATATGATAGAATTATCTTTTTTAAATCAGCATATTGACCACGTTGTTGGAATTATAGCAAAGATGAATTTCTACTTTAATTAAAAAGTTAAAGTTGAGATAATAAAACGATCATGATCATTCATTATATTCCTGCAGGTCAAAACAATAGAATTGTGTGTTCAGAGGAATTCTATGGTTTCTGTTGGTTTATCTCTGAGTTGATGTTATTTGTCCCTCATTTCAGGCTTTATGCAAGGACAACATTTACCCAGGCATTGCCGGATTTGGGCAAGGCTATGGTAAAAACAACGAACCCCTACGAGGCTACCTTCTTACATTTTGCATTGCTTTGGCCTTCATCCTTATTGGTAAGATGGCACAGAATGAATTATTGCTCAAGTATTGCATCCTTGTTGTAGAATGTATCCTTAAAGTCTCTCTCTCTCTCTCTGTCTCTCTCTCTCTCGTTCTGTGCAGCCGAGCTGAACACCATCGCTCCAATCATTTCAAACTTCTTCCTGGCCTCCTATGCTCTTATTAATTTCTCTGTATTTCATGCTTCTATGGCCAACTCACCTGGTAAGTTACTATGTTGATGTTTACAATAATTTGATCTTTAAAGAAATAATGTTTAAAATGTATCAAATCTGCTCATTTTCAGATAGATGGTTTAGTGCTTGTCATGTGATGTGTGTGTGTGTGTGTGTGTGTGTGTGTGTGTGTGTGTGTGTGTGTGTGTGTGTGTGTGTGTATATATATATATATATATATATATATATATATATATATATATATATATATATATATATATATATATATACACACTTAAGATTCATTCATTCATTCATTATCTCCCGCTTTATCCTCTATTAGGGTCGCGGTGGGGTTCCCCATGCCCATCCAGGGGAGAACGTTCCGGGCGCTGGGCAGATAGACCCAGGACGGGGCGCCAATCCATCGCTGGGCACACACTCACTCAAACAGACATGCTCTATATGAGGCAATTTGGAGAATTCAATTGACTTGATCCATGTTTTTGGACTGTGGGAGGAAACCGGAGAACCCGGAGGAAACTCACGCGGACGCGGGGAGAACGGGAATCCCTAGCGCTGAGAGGCGAGCGTGCTAACCACTAAGCCACCGTGCCACCCACACTTAAGATTATTGCCTTTAATACTGTATTGCATGACGGCACCTAAGAATTGCACTCTTTTTTTATACTGCTATAAATAAATAAATGTGACAATCATTTAATTTAATCCAGATCTCTATTTTCACATCCTCAGGTCTAATCACAAATTTGTAGGAGGTTTCAGCATTTTCTATTGCTGTATGTTCTCTATGGCACACATTCTCACTGTCTGTATTAGTTTTTGAGAAATGGCGTAGACTAAATAAGCAGTCAGGATTAAAGTTCACCATTTCACTAGCTGTGAGATTTTAATAATCAGAACTTACATATTTGTTGAAAAAAATGTTATCCATTGGTGTAGTTGTTAAAATAATGAAGTCTCATGAAAAAGAACTCGGAACAAATTGCCCTGTTTGTGTAAAAACAATTAGGGTTTTGTGCAGCTGCCTCATATTTTAAACACCTCACTGACCCCGCTGAACTGAGAATAATCCTGCAATTAAAATGATCTAGCCAACAGCATCCTGCAGGCTGTGTACTGCGAACACTGAGGAAGGATTGAACACAAACCACACAGCATAGAATAAGCTACTGTTTCTGATTTTACACGTAGAAGGAACAGAAATAAGGTACATGAGTCTAACAGAGTACTTGGTGAGTGGAAGCCGGTGTTCAACACAGCAGATCCAATCGTACCAGCCCAACACAACACCAGCGCTAACATTACACAACCACATCAGTGTCACTGCAAACAGAGAATCACTCAAATAATCCCCAATCAACGTTAATACCGAGTTATTATTAATTCCTCGTCTAAACTGCTTTAACAGGTAATTACATTCCAAATACTTTATTCGAGAAGTTTACTGCATCTGTCAGAATTCATATTTAAGTGCATTTATATAATATTTAAAATACATGCAGGATATAGCTATGGCCTTGTTATTTTTATTTGTACACATAGTCAACACATAAGAACAATTTTGTGTAAAATGGCCAAACCCAGGTTTATAAATGAGTCTAAGCTATTTGCAATATAAAAAAAATACATTTCGAAACAAGGCCCCCACTAAAACCCCCTGCTGCGACTTAATTGCACACGGTTTTGTTTTATTTGCAGAATAAAATCCACCGCTGGTTGCTGCTAATTGCCAGATCATTAGAAAATCAAACAAAATATAAAAAAAAAATCCACTACAGCATGAGAATTCTTCCCCCTTTTTAGTTTTTCATTTTTCCAACATCTTTTGGATGAAAGTGACTGTTGTTTCTTGTTGCACAGCATGTACTTGGCATATTTAGGCTCAGGTTACGGTTTCATACATTGCCCACACAAGTTTTTATACTAAACACAACCACCTGAAAATATACACACAATGCTTATGTTGTAGACAATCTTACTGTATGAAAGAGCACAGGATTACATTTAGTTCTGAGTCAGAGCATCATGACAAACATAATTCCTTCCTTTCCAGTTAGAAAGTGGGGGGGTTTAGTCTGTAAAGAATGTAAAAGTGACATTTCCTTTTATTGGCTTCTTTCATTAAGAATTTTTTTGGGAACACTATATTAACCTTATATGGTCTTCTGCAGTGGTAGCCTATCTACATTTAGGTGTAAATTGTTGTACATCAAGCACAATTGAACAGTTATTATTTCAGAATTGTGTTGGATGTTTTACTTATTTACTTTATTGCACTGTTCTGGGTAAACTGTAATAACTGCTGTGGTTAAAGCTCATTGTGCACCAGCCATCAGAAAAGCAACTGATCACTTTTATGCTCTTTGTAAACAAAACCTTTATTTGCAGTGCATTGCGGTCACATAATTAGCTTTTTAGTGTGCATAATTGGTGACACATTTGGATCTTTTACTGTTAATACTGTTATAAAATAATGTTAAATTAATTTTCTTCTTAATTATGTTTTTTTTTAACCTCATGTTTGTCAGTGCGACCATTACAAATTTTTATAGCATGATTATTGTCTAAAAAAAGAATCACATTATACCATTATTGCCATTATAATGCAATAATGATAGAAAAACAATGCAGGGCTTTTGCTGATTATTAACAAAAAATATTAAATTATTTTGTGAAAATTAAAGTAAAATATCTGTGTGCTTTAAAGTATATATCGGCATGTCCATTTAAAAGGAAGCAGTTCTGTGCGAGTTGAGCCACTTGGTCTCAACCTGTTTTTCTTAGGAATGTCATCATGACAATTTAAAGTCGCTCCTACAATAACTTAATTGTAACATTTTCAATCACAATTAATTACAAAAACTATTTTTGCATCCCTACACAAGAGTTTATTCTCTTGTGTAGGGATTAACATTCAGAGAAAACATGGTTATAGATTATAGATGATTATATGTGTATATATATATATATATATATATATATATATATATATATATATATATATGTATGTATATGTTACCGAATGTTTAAATTGATGTGATTTACTATAGATATAATAGATTGTTTTGGTTTAAAACACTTTTTATTTAGCACATGTTTATTTTTTCTGTAAAGAGTTATGTCCTCCCTTCAGTACCAAACCTCTTGAAGACCAACAGGTAGATATCTTCAGTTTAACTGTACTGTACATAATGCCTAAATGCTCAGTTTCATGTGCGTAAAGGGTACATTTTAATGAAAGAACATTAGAATCATTTGTTTAAGCAAACACTTGTACCCTTTATGTCATGTTCCCTTCATAGCTTTAATGTGTAACCGTTCACCCGGGTTAATTCCTTGACTTTACTAAATTCCCACTAGCGTAGTTTCTTGTGAAAGAATTACCATCTTGTATCGTAACCCTTTTCATTTGTATTCTAACTGGTGCTAACTCATTTTAATCGGAGTCTGTATTCATGCTTATGCAAACTGTGGAACTACCACATCAAGCTGTCTCTGTCTGGTGACGTGTTTCTGTTGTACGCTCAGCCAGGATCCAAAATGAATCCAAAATAATTAGTACTATTTATTTAGTTAGAAACCCCATGTTTGAATGCAGCACCTGGACAAACTATTTCACTACCTGGCTGTGGTATAATGTAGTGTGTGAAAGCATAATTCCAGCTGTATCAAATGCTCTGACGTTTATAACCAAATTAAAAACTGATTGTAAACTCAGTTATGAGAGCTAAAACTATTAAACTACAACAAAGTCAGAAATTACTAAAGCATAACCTGTTTTTTTTTTTTTTTTTTTTTTATATATATATAAATGGTATTTTTTAACCATATCCACGCTTACAACCTGTCTGTGTTTTGGTAATGACTCCTAATTTAGTTTTTTGGCTGCAGTTTTTGGTTCAGCAGCTCAAATGAGTTGTAACACTTGTGCGAATGTTAAAGCCGCAAGAATCAATCAGGAAAACCTTCCAGATATACAAAAGAAATAAATTCAGGAACCTAAACGTTCAAAAGAAATAACTCTGGGCATGGGGACCACACCCCCCCTACCTTCACGACCCTGCTATAGGTTTAAAGGGAAGATAAAGGATAGATAGATAGATCAAACTCTCTAATACATTCATCTCATTATCTTCCAATTAATCCTATACATGGTTTGTTGTGGGGGTGGTGGGTGGGTTCCCCAGGCCCATCCAGTGGAGAACATTTTGGGCTCTGGGCAGATTCACTCAGGACGGATGGACCCAAGGTTCGACAAATGGACAGATGTGTATTGTACACCTTTACAGGTCTACATTATTAACAGATCTACATTATTACAGACCATTATTATAACAGGTCTACATTATTAACAGCCCTGACTAAATGTTTTGTTAGTGTTGGAATACTGAAAAATTATTCTAAACCTGTAGTGAATATCCTTAGAGAATTTTACTTTGTAGTAGTTGCTCAGTAAGATGAAACCCTGTGCAGCATATCTATTGTGTAAACGAGTCCATTATTAGCCTCAGACATAGCGTCCAGCAGGACTGGACAATTTTTCTTGTCTTAATGTGTTTTGGCTGCTTGTGTTGGGCAGGATGGAGGCCTAGCTTTAAGTACTACAACATGTGGGTGTCTCTGGCTGGAGCTGTGCTCTGCTGCGTGGTCATGTTCGTCATCAACTGGTGGGCTGCCCTTCTGACAAACGTCATCGTCTTATCGCTTTATATCTACGTCAGCTACAAGAAACCAGGTGAGCTGGGCTTCAGTCTTTCCTTTCATCTTCTGATAATCAGTTACTAAATATCCCTGTGGAATATCCCTGTCTGTTTTCATTCTGCTCTCTTCTTCTGTTGGATTTATAATGAACACTGTTTTTTTTATTTAATAAACCAGCTCAGTGTTTTACAGTGAGGTCATAATTTGTAACAGTACATGACCGTGGTGGATCCTTTGGCTTCACTGCTCATCGGGTCACCTAATCGTATATAAATAGACATTAGCTATTTGGTTACATACTGGATATTGATGCTCAATTTTCTGCTCTGTCCTTGTGATCCTCTGCATTTCAGTGCAGCATTAGTGCACTTTCTCACACACTGCAGTGGAGTTGATGTTCTATTTTTGGTAGCTGATGCAGAAGGGAAGGGCAAGAACCATAATATAGATTCTCACTAAGCATAATGCATTGGCTACATCTTATGACATAGATAGAGTAGAGGAAATTGTAAATAAATGTAGAAAAAATTACATTGGAATCCAGAATAACACCGTTTTGTAGTTCGTATTTTTCCGAGATCATCCCTTTTATCTGGTGGGATTTAGATCAGTGTCAGTTCCCTTAATACTTCAGTTCATATCAGTTAGACCAGGGGTGCCCACACTTTTCTGGCCCGAGATCTACTTTTCCATTGGACAGGTCATCGAGATCTACCAGGGTTAAAAAAAAATTTAGGCTTTTATATTGAAACCTGTTTACACACATCATGTTAGTATTGGGGGGGGGCACGTTGGCTTAGTGGTTAGCACATTCTCCTCTTAGCACTAGGGATTCCCAGTTTGAATCCCAATCTGGGTGGAGTTTCCTTGTTCTCCCTGTGTCCACGTGGGTTTCCTCCGGGTTCTCCGGTTTTCTCCCACAGTCCAAAAACATGGATCAAGTCGATTGAATTCTCCAAATTGCCCCATGTAGAATGTGAGTGTGTGCACAGTGATAGATTGCCCCCCTGTCCTGGGTGTATCTCCCCAGCGCCTGAGACACTCCCCCCCCCCCCCCCCCCGCAACCCTAATAGAGGATAAAGCGGACGATAATGGATGGATAGATGGATGTTAGTATTATCGAATCAGCATTGAAAAGACGGCTTCAGATTGCCATTTTCACAGAAATTGCAGCAAATAGCATGGAGAAAACTTGGTTTTAGTAAACCCCAACGACCAAACACAATGGAAGTGCAATGGCTATTTGGCAAATCAAGCAAAGGCATTTTGAGCTTGACATTGATGAAAAAATATTCATCCCCTCCACTCTAAATAGTGATATTTTAGTTATTTTGGAGCGAAGTCCTTCACTCGTCTTGTCAGTCAAATAAAGTGCAAAAACACAAACAGAAACTGTCTAATGTAGATGATTCGCGAGGCAGTGCTTCTGATATAATCACGGAGGTGTGGCCACGGGCCGGTTTTTGGAACAGCAAGAGAGACGGGGGGGGGGGGCACCCCCCTGAGTTAGAGCCTCCACTTTTTAAAAACGTTATCAGTTTTATTATAAAATATTCTTTCATGATCAATGACACACCTGGAGCTAAAAATAGAATTTCTCATTTTTGGTTTTAGTTTTGCGGCACGGCGGCTTAGTGGTTAGCACGTTCGCCTCTCAGCGCTAGGGGTTCCCGGTTCGAATCCCCATCTGGGTGGAGTTTCCATGTTCTCCCCGTGTCCACGTGGGTTTCCTCCGGGTTCTCCGGCTTCCTCCCACAGTCCAAAAACATGGATCAAGTCAATTGAATTCTCCAAATTGCCCCATATAGAGTGTGTTTGTGTGAGTGAGTGTGTGCCCAGCGATGTATTGGTGCCCTGTCCTGGGTCTATCTGCCCAGCGCCCGAAACGTTCTCCCCTGGATGGGTATGGGGAACCCCACCGCGACCCTGATAGAGGATAAAGCGGGAGATAATGAATGAATGAATGAATGGTTTTAGTTTTGAGATAATGGAGATTCATTACTATGCCACAGTTTAAACGTATTTACTTATAGATGCAATTTAACAGTCATACAATACAATACAGCCGGCTAAGTGGAAAGGACGTTTGCCTCTGGGGATCCAGGTTTGAATCCCGATCTAGGTGAAGTCTCCCCTGGGCGTTGTCCCCCCCTCACCCCCACGACCCTTATCCTTAGTATCCGATTAAGCGGAAGATAATGAGGAGACAATAAAATACAAAAATGGGGCTTCCAAACCCATTGTGTGATCTTATTTGTGAAAAACCTTTCATTCGACTGAGTTTGTTTTAAAGGTGCATTTTGAAAGCTTAAGAGATTAAATCACAGCCACATTAAAACACAGCCACTTTACTGTGGCCTATTTGGCATATAAATTCTATAAACCAGACGTGCCCAATATGTGGATCACACAGAGCATGTTGGTAGATCACGGATCATGCCACAGCTTTGAGAAAAAAAAGGAGGTGACCTGTGCTTATCAGCGCTTTTCATGCAGCACAGTTTCGGAAACACTTAAACACACATGGCTGTCCTACACTGTTGATGCTTTCCGGCCGCTCAAGGAGGAGGAGTCCCCCACTGAGCCTTGGTCCTCCCACAGATTCTTCCTTAAAATAACAACATAACAGGGAGTTTTTTTTCTTGCCACTGTCATTTCAGCTTGCACTTTGGGGGTTTAAAGGCTTATACCACTGTAAAGCTGCTTTGTGACAATATACCATTGTAAAAAGCGCCCTATCAATATATTACTTAAACTTGAACATGCACATATACTTTTACACACACTGTGAGGCCTTCTGAATCGATCTCTATCCCCGTGCGAGCGACATCTGCTCTCTCTCTCTCTCTCTATTCCCAAAACAGGTGTGCGGCCACGCCCCCATGCCTCAGTCACGTCTCATTTAAATATATGTTACATTCAAACTGCTTATAAAGGTGGGCAGGTCAATGTAATTGACTGGCGTACTGTTACCATGACTACGACCACTTAATACCACTTCCAGCATGCCTTGCAGCTGAGTTATATGTGTTCTATATTTATGCTTTTTAAATGTTCATGTTCTGTTTGGGGGATGTTGTACATTTGTGCTGTATGATGTGTGTGTTTGTCATTCGGGTGGGGGATGTGAGTAAAAAGGTTTTAACATTAAAGCTTAATAAAGATGATTCCTGGTAGATCACGATGACCTCTCCACAGGAACAAGTAGATATAAGGCCAGAACTGTGTGGGAACACCTGCTATAAACGATAGCATCGCAGCCCTTTCACAAACTTGGCAACGCAACATGAATGCCTCCTTAAAGACGATGCTCTATGTAGGTTTAAGAAGTCCTTTCTAATATAAGAAAAAAACAATGATATTTCCATATACAGTAACTGTTGTTTAACCATGATTTGGGTGTGGTCACGCAGTGGTTAGGGTGTTGCGCTATCAGTCAGAGGGCTGTGGTTCAAATCCCAGGTCCTGTGAAGTTACCAATGTGGGTAACCAATGTGGGTACCAAGTTGGGATACTTGCTTTGGAAACAAATGTCTACTATATACATTCATTCATTATCTCCCGCTTTATCCTCTATTAGTGTCGCGGTGGGGTTCCCCATGCCCATCCAGGGGAGA
This sequence comes from Corydoras sp. C115, assembly GCA_019802505.1. Taxonomy (NCBI): domain Eukaryota; kingdom Metazoa; phylum Chordata; class Actinopteri; order Siluriformes; family Callichthyidae; genus Corydoras; species Corydoras sp. C115. Next base: position 220,547 of record JAFMOC010000053.1, on the reverse strand, counting down.
ACGTCTCGGGCGCTGGGCAGATAGACCCAGGACAGGGCGCCAATCCATCACTGGGCACACACTCACACACAGACACACAATATATGGGGCAATTTGGAGAATTCAATTGACTTGATCCAAGTTTTTGGACTGTGGGAGGAAACCGGAGAACCCGGAGGAAACCCACACAAACACGGGGAGAACATGGAAACTCCACCCAGATGGGGATTCGAACTGGGAATCCCTAGCGCTGAGAGGTGAACGTGCTAACCATTAAGCCACCGTGCTGCCATCTACTATATTACCTAATGTAAATGTAATGGAAATGATTTGGTTTTACCAATAATATTGTTTGGATTTCTGCCAGTAGAGTCTTTTAAATTCTGTATGCTGCACAAACAGTCGTTGTGAATTGTAAGGCGAAGCAACGCTTCTTGCACCGAGCCCTCACACTGCTCCCCAGATGCTGAAGGCCACTTTGTATTTATTTTAATAACAGTAGTGTTTCTTTCTAAACAAATAAATGCTATCCTCCCAGAATAGCAACATCTTGAATTATTTCCTCAGGTGTCGAAGACATTTGCGCAGTACTGTGTGTGACCTTTCTGCACGGCACTACTTTTTTATTTTTACACAGTTTTATAATGTCCTTATTAATTTAATGATTCAGCTACTTTACAACTACTTAAATACCACTTTACAACTCACAGCTCTGTAACTACACAACTACTTCTCTCTTAATTACATCCATACTAAAGTTGTTAATTAACCGTCATGCTGTACATGTGGGTTAAATTACACAAGCTTTTTATGAGTCTTAAGTACTATCCAGAAAACTAAACCATAAGGCGAAGAGAGCACATTTACAGGTGGGGTAATGAAAATATATTGTTTCTGTACACATCTCATATAATGTGCCTAATTAACACATTAACAAAGTACACCAACTTCAGTTATTACTATGTAAACAATACACAGAACTATTGTGGTGTTAACAGCCTACAAAATCCTATTAAGACTTTTTCAGAAGACCTGGTTCACAGTCATTATGTTGTTGCTGTTTTGTGGACTCCTGTAATTTCATCACATCAAACTCCTGTTTTCATGAACGGCATGTTGTACAAAGCATTTCAGGCAGGGGAAACGTCCTCTTTCAACTGTTAAAACTAAAGATTATTTATTGTGTGTGTGTTATTCAGTCATACCTGACTCTCAGATACTCTATAGGTGAGTTTACAATGAAACTGATGCATAGTTTCCCAGTGAAGGGTAAGGGTTTTGTAAGGAAGGTCACCAAATCTTTTCTCACCCATCATGCAGTCAGAGGGGCAATTGGTATCTCATATATACCCCTCACCATGGCTTCAGAATGTAAAAGGAAACCGGTGTTCTGGAAAAATCCCACTCAGGTACAGGGAGGACAGGCTGACGCCACACAGAATGGACCTCTCTTTGGGAATCAAACCCAGGATCCTCTTGCTGTGAGGTGATAGTGCCAATTGCTGCACCACCGTTTTAACTAACCTGCCTTTTTTTATTTCCATCCATCCATTATCATCCGCTTTATCCTTTACTAGGGTCGCGGGGGGGTTCCCCAAGCCCAACCAGGGGAGAACGTCTCGGGCGCTGGGCAGATACACCCAGGACAGGGCGCCAATCTTTTGCTGGGCACACTCATTCAAACACACTCTATATGGGGCAATTTGAAGAACTTAATTGACCTTGATCCATGTTTTTGGACTGTGGGAGGAAACCGGAGAACCCGGAGGAAACCCACGCGGACACGGGGAGAACATGGAAACTCCACCCAGATTGTGTTTTGTACTGAAAATATTGTTTAGTTAACATTATATTAATCAGAATACTTAATTAATCACCGGGGGAAATTACAGATCACACATGGCACGTATTATAATGTACAAAAAGTATAAAAGTACAACTACTACTACTCATAATAATAATAATAATAAGCACATCTTAAAAAGCAGAAGAATAAAATGCATTATAATCAAATTAAAAGTATTACTTGCAGTTTAAATACTAAATAATTAAAATGGCAGTGGAAAAAGAACTATGGAATATACCCCAAGATATTTTAATAACTGCACATCTGATTTATATCACAAAGCTATCTATCTAATAATAATTAGTGATTATTATATACAATTAATGCTTGTATAATTTTGTCCATTCCACACAAAAAAGTACATAATTTATCTATGAAAATGTTCCTTGGACTTAGCTTTTTCCCAAAAGTCATGGAAAAGTGCTTTGTGTTTTTCTTGGTAGATATTACTCATACAGCTGACCTATCACCCAAAAACACAATTCAGCCTAAGCTCCTTTGAGGGCGGGTACCAGAAACCAGAAAGAAGCAGAGAATCGAGAGTGCAGTGTAAAATACTTCCTCACTTCATAAAGTTCTTTTTAGTCGGTTGTGTAATCAGTGCTAATTGACTCCTAATGACCCCTGATATTTATTTTAATTATAGTGCACAATAGCTTATATGATCAAGATTCTATCAGGTTTATGTTGTGGGTGTTGATCAGGTTTACCTGCTGCAGAGTGACACTGGGTGAGAGCAGGAGGAGTATGGCAACCAGCCTGCACTACCTGCTGTGATAGTCTGAGGGTCCTTAGCCTTCTTGGTCACCATCGTGCTGAGCCCACAGATGCTGAGAACTCCCCTGTGGTGGATGTGTGTGTGTGCACGTGTGGATGTCACGGGGCTCGGTGTGTGTGTGTGTGTGTGTACCTTCATATGCAGTGTTGTTTCGAGAGCAATTACGGGAAAGTACAAACAACCATGTAAATGTTACAATAAGAAAATAGGAACAGGTGTCTCACTTCATCCTGAAATCTGCTCTGTTTGCAGATGTGAACTGGGGTTCTTCCACTCAGGCACTGACCTACCATCAGGCGCTCACACACAGCCTGCAGCTCTGCGGCGTCGCAGACCATGTGAAAACCTTCAGGTACGCAAATGCTTGTTTGTAGATTTCGTTGTTTTTTTTTTTTTGTCATCAATTCAAACGAAATCATTGGAGTAAAATATAAAAGGAAATTCCCTGACATTTTCTACTTGATTAATTTCAGCGTTACAGAATTAGGGGACCATTTCCCTTCTTGTTGTTATTTTATGCCTAATTACGTTTAATGATTCCAGGTTGCTTGCAGATGTACACAAGTCTGCAGGCTTTTTCAGCTGTTGAGCCCTGATCTTGATATCCAGAGCCGTAGCATTGCGTCATTATTGTTAATAAAAGCTGATACTAGTGATATGAGATTGCATGTTTATTTGGCATGTTCTCAGTACAGGTTTGGTCTTTGCTCTCGCTGGAGGGAGTGAATCAGTATTCCTGAGGGTTAAAACACTAGTGCAGTCCATCAGATATCTCTCTAACATATTTGATGTCATCCTCTAATGCTTCATAAGTGCCAATAGGATATTTTGGCAGGGTGATGGTAGTTGGACATTTTAAATATTTTACGTATTGCATTCCAGCACAGTCACAGTCACTTGGTGGGATGAGACAGTTAATCCATCCATCCATCCATCCATTATCTTCCACTTTATCCTCTACTAGGGTCGTGGGGGTTCCCTATACCATCCAGGGGACACAGGCACTAGGCAGATACACCCAGCACAGGGTGCCAATCTATCACTGGGCACACACTGGCCACACACAGACACAAAGACACTCTATATGGGGCAAGTTGGAGAATTCAATTGACCTTGATCCATGTTTTTGGACTCCCACATGGAATCGGTTTTGCAATTAATCACAATTAAACATGTAACATTTAATCGTAAGAGTGCCTTAACATCATTAAGACGACGTTCACTAGAAAAATACAGATTATGCTGGTAGCTGAAACTTTAAGTGGCGCAACTCGCACAAAAAAAAAATTTGTTACACTTGCAGCACACTTGTCTGTTTACTTTGTTCTTTCAGGAAAAAAAGTTTTTTAACTGGATATGAATTCCCCATGCCCATCCAGGGGGAGCGTCTCGGGCGCTGGGCAGATACACCCAGGACAGGGCGCCAATCCATCGCTGGGCACACACACACACTCACACAGACACACACTATATGGGGCAATTTTGGGAATTCAATTGACTTGATCCATGTTTTTGGACTGTGGGAGGAAACCGGAGAACCTGGAGGAAACCCACGCAGACACGGGGAGAACATGGAAACTCCACCCAGATTGGGATTCGAACCGGGAATCCCTAGCGCTGAGAGGCGAACGTGCCGCCCTGGATATGAATATCTACTTTAAAGTTTTACTTTGATTTCCACAAAAGAATTTCATATTTTGTGTCATCGTTCCTGTGCTTCTTGGTATTTTTGGTAAAGTTCAGTAAAGTCTGTAATTGTCTGATTGTCACCGAGATGTTTATATATTCCCACAACACTGCGGTATGCGATCCACTCATACCAGCGCACCACACTAACACACCACCACCCTGTTAGTGTCATTGCAATGCTCCACCACCCAAAGAATAACTGCTTTTTGGGGGGTTTTGACTAAAGAACTACATATGACTATCCATCCATCCATCTTCCGCTTTATCCTCTATTAGGGTCGCGGGGGGTGGTTCCCCATGCCCATCCAGGGGAGAACGTTTCAGAAACACCCAGGACAGGGCGCAAATCTATCGCTGGGCACACACTCACTCACACAGACACACTCACATACACACTCTATATGGGGCAATTTGGAGAACTCAATTGACTTGATCCATGTTTTTGGACTGTGGGAGGAAACCGGAGAACCAACCCGGAGGAAACCCACGCGGACACAGGGCGAACATGGAAACTCCACGCAGATGGGGATTCGATCCGGGAATCCCTAGCGCTGAGAGGCAACCGTGCTAACCACTAAGCCCGTACATATGGCTAATAAAGTATAAATATAAACAGATGGATAACAACGTGCATCTATATCGCTGACCAAAATAAAAGAAGGACATATTCTATTCTATTTCTATTAGCAAATACAGCTTTTGGGTAAACCACCCCAGCAGTGTAGATGTTAGTAAAATAAATATGTATCTTTTTTCAATTATAGCTGTGACGTGAATGCTTTGAAAGAATGTGAGCGTGTTTAGGTAGATTAATGCCAAATGACTCTAATCTTATTAGTATTAAGCCAGTGTTCAGCTAGTTGGGTCTGCAGGAGCTGTAATAGAGGAAACTTGAACCAGCATGCGGCCTGTTAGTGTTCCCATAGCAATAAGCCTGTGGAGGATTAGGGAGTGTCTGATAATGCCACGATAATCAAACGAGTTTCGCTTTGCCTTTACTGAGCCATAATCCCTTTTTTAGACTATTTGCTTTGAAGTTCGGTGAATCCAATTTCTTATGTTCTATTTCTGACCCGAAACGATGTTTTTAAAAGGTTACATATAGGTTAAACTGTCATTCACGTTTAGAATTGGCTAGAGTGATGATGGGTCAGTGTCTAAATCATTTCATGGTTCCCAAGCTTCCCGAAATATCTTCAAAACACTTCACTCATTGTAAAAATAAGAGAGAATGTAAAATGTCCTGATCATTATTCAACTCCTATTTTAGCTGAGAATGAGAATAAGCTGAGAATCAGTGCTGCGCTGTGTCGTAAACCTTCACATCTGAAAGAGGCATATTAAGTTTGACATTATGTGGCTGTTTTTATCAGAACTCTAGTATTTTAAATGCGTTTTTAAGACTCAGGGCCCAGAAACAACCCCTGTTTTGGTAACTGTTGTTTTTACCACCCCTATATTAGCTTCATCTGTTTGTGTGTGTCTGGTAAAAAGTTTGCAAATGCTCTTTCACCCACTTCCCGTCATTCGATTAAGCTGAAACTTTGCACAATTCTTCATCGTTGATGACAACACATGAAACAATTATAAAATTTACCAATGAGTTAATGGCAAGTAATTTAATTCATTTTCTATGGATAAATTTCCAATTTTCTACTAAATGTTATACTTCACAAGCAGAATTAAGTAATTTAACACAATATAAGTTTTTTTTATATTTTGTTAATTATTAGAACTATTTTTCTACTTTTTTAAAATAGTTTTACAAACACACTCTATATGGGGCAATTTTGAGAATTTGACTTGATCATTTTTTGGACTGTGGGAGGAAACCGGAAATCAGGGCACTGTGGCTTTGTTTGCCTCAGCGCTAGGGATTCCCAGTTCAAATCCCAATCTGGGTGGAGTTTCCATGTTCTCCCCATGTCCATGTGGGTATCCTCCGGGTTCTCCGGTTTCCTCCCACAGTCCAAAAACATGGATCAAGTCAATTGAATTCTCCAAATTGCCCCATATAGAGTGTGTTTGTGTGAGTGAGTGTGTGCCCAGTGATAGATTGGCACCCTGTCCTGGGTGTATCTGCCCAGTGCCCGAAACGTTCTCCCCTGGATGGGCATGGGGAACCCCCCCGCAATATTTAGTAATATTGTTATAATATATCTACACACACGTGCATACACATGTATATTGTGTGTATATGTGGGGTTGGTGTCATGCATTTTTAATCTTCACAAAAATTCTGACATTCTCCAAGAACCACGTTTTACAGTTAAACTGCAATCTGCCATGAAATGGGAAACCGCCTCGTGACCCTAGTAGAGGATAAAGCGGAAGATAATGGATGGATGGATTTTAAATCAGTTAGCATGTTTGTTGTTGATAAAGTTGACATACTTTTTAAAAGGGTTGAATTGATACTGGGTGACCTGATATTTGGGTGATAATCATTTAAATTGATTTAAAATTTAGAATTCTACAATATAGGTGGCTTAGTGGTTAGTACGTTCGCCTCTCAGCACTAGGGATTCCCGGTTTGAATCCCCATCTGGGTGGAGTTTCCATGTTCTCCCCGTGTCCGTGTGGGTTTCCTCCGGGTTCTCCGGTTTCCTCCCACAGTCCAAAAAACATGGATCAAGTCAATTGAGTTCTCCAAATTGCCCCATATAGAGTGTGTCTGTGTGAGTGAGTGTGTGCCCAGCGATGGATTGGCGCCCTGTCCTGGGTGTATCTGCCCAGCGCCCGAGACGTTCTCCCCTGGATGGGCATGGGGAACCCCACCGCGACCCTAATAGAGGATAAAGCGGGAGATAATGAATGAATGAATGAATTCTACAATATATTTATTTGTTCATTTGATTGTTTTCTTAGCTGTTTATCTTAATTATAATAATCATGAGCTTGGACTAAAAACAGTGAAAATTTGTGCTGTGGTCAGGTGAGCCCACTTTTAATCTCAAATTTTTTTTGGGGGGGGGACAGATTTGGCTTGCAAAAAAAAAAAAAAAGACCATCCAGTCACCAAAGAAAAGTGCCACGTAAAAAATAGCATGGGTTATCTGCACATGTGACTGTATACTGATGCAGAGAAGTATACTAGTATTAAAAAAAAAAAAAAAAACATGAAAAAGTATGTGACTGCTTTAGCAGGACAATGCAGTGCCTCCTTCTGCACCATAGTTACCAAACACTGTGACCATAGTGTTTTATGAGTGTTGCATACAGCAAGTTTTATTTCATTTGTTTTTATTGTATTTATTTGTATTGTATTTGTATTTATGTAAACAGAATTTAGAAAAATATCTTTTAGACCTTCTGTCTGTTAAAGAAATTAATTAATGAATTTAGCAAATTATTGCATATTGCATTTTAATATATTTGTTTGTAATTATACTATAGATAAAGATATTAAAATGAAATAAATCATATGTTGTCACTTAGCACTTTTTTATGAGATGATGAGATAGCAAGGAAGGTTGCCTAATACTGTCACATACTGTTCTGTAGTCTGTCTTCAATCAGATGTTTTTTTTGATGAGAAATCTGTAGGAATGTATAAAGCTAATAACTAATAAATGAATATGTTTGCGTTTTACAGGCCACAGTGTTTGGTGATGACAGGAGCTCCTAATGCTCGTCCAGCTCTTCTGAACCTGGTTCACTCCTTCACCAAAAATGTTGGTCTGATGGTTTGTGGCCATGTGCGCATTGTAAGTCCCGAACAACTTTGCAGTCTTTTAAATAAAATCTCAGCATGATGTCACTTTTACAACAGTGAGTAGTATGTGCACAGTGTACAGGCTGTAAACCCACTTCAATTTCTGACTTTTTCAAACTAACAGTTCCTTGTTTGCTAGACTGTTTGTCCACTGCTATTGGTCTTCAAGGATCAATAAAGTTTTCATAATGCCAGTTTTGGGAACCGTGGTGATGTAATATTTGGGATCTGAAAAGCACTTTATAGCCACTTTTCTGCCAGACACCACAGACCACAGTAATCAAAAACACATAGTTTGGCTCCTGAATCCCCAACTGGATGTAAAGGAGTAGAGTTGCTTTCTATTGGCTCACACCGCATCTTCCATTACCAAACCAAAATCTAAGCATTTAGCAGGATGGGATCAGACATTGTAAATACATGATTACATTTGTGATTTTCCCACTTCCTATCATGGGAGTCATTTTTAAAATGACTCTTTGTAAGTCCTGGGCGATTATCGCCTCTAAAAGGCTTGAGGTTTATGGATTAATGGGTATCAGAATGTAAGTAATCATGCTCTGTTGTTTTAATGAGACACTTATGTCCTTGACTTCAGAGCTCTCGACGGCCCAACATCAAGGAGCTGAACAATGACATGCTGCGCTATCAGCGTTGGCTCCTCAACAACTGCAAAGGCTTTTACACAAGTGTCATCGCAGAGGATCTCCGGCAGGGCACACAGTACCTTCTACAGGTCTGTCTAAAAAATCTCAAGTCATGTTTAATGCTTTAGTAAACACTTTTCTCTGTTGTTGTCATCAATAATATTGATGTTATTCAATATTATTCATTTATATGGTAATTTAATGTAAATAAATATAAATAAAGCTGTGTACTTCAGCTCAGAGTGAAGGTCATTGTGTGTATTAGGCTGCTGGACTCGGAAGGCTGAGGCCCAACACCCTGGTGCTTGGATTTAAGAATGACTGGAGAAACACTGATTTAAAGGAGACAGAGACGTACATCAACATGATACAGTGAGTCAAGCCAACAGATTTTATCCAAGATTGAATAATGAGGCATTTTTTAATTATTGATAAGTGGATGTTTGTAATACACAGTGCACTTATTAAAATTAGGTTTCAGATTTTTTTTGTATTTATTTCAGATACTTGCCACAATTCTTTCAGAAATTCATTAAAATAATAAAGATTAATGGAAGTAGACAATTTTTTATACTGTATATTGTAAAACTAACAGTTCATTGTTTATTAGACCATTTGTACACTGCGATTGGTTGTTGAGGATTAGTTTTGGGAACAGTGGTGAATTAAAAAAATAAAAATAAATAAAACATAATAACATCATTTATAGTAAACGAAACTTCAATATTCAATATTTTATTGATATGTTCATTAATCCAATTTAACATATTGGAAAAATATGTCATAAACTACATAAATACAAGTACTGTAATATTCACTGAAGTCAGGTATTTAATTTAAATTTGCTGTCCAGTGCATCTGTCCCCAGGTGTCTCAGTATTTCTGGACACAGGTCCCAGGATGTCCAATTACTTGTGTGCGTGGTTGTGTGGGGTGTTTCTGTGGTAACGTCTGTATTGGTTTTATTCCGTTACATTTATATTGCTGTAAACAAGTGTCTTCACCCCTTAAGATGGACAAACGCTTCAAAATACACAAGCAACACGGGTGTAGATTCTGCAATAATAAAAACTAAAGTGATACACAGAAGAAAAGCAAAATAAAAGAGCCTCATCTTGCCCATTCGCCTTTGCCAAGCCAATTTAATTATGTGTGCAGTATTGTTTTCAATTCAACTTGGAATTCAGTTATTAGTTTTCCACTTTTTGTAACGTACTACATTTAGAATTTAAAGGAGCTAAAAAGCATTAGGAACTCCCTTTCTGTCGTTTCATGTGTTCCCCCTGTGTTCTAAAATCACGTAACATCTGCTGGTGTTTTGTTTGGGAGTCCAGGCTCAGTATTTACTCTAATTGTTTCGACCTGTTGGGAAAGTTTAGCTCAAATTAAATGCATGGTTGACCATCATGGTCGAGGTCTGACATCTTCCCATGAAACATTAACCGTCATTAATCTGTGTGGCCCTCTTTTTAGTGATGCTTTCGACTTCCAGTACAGTGTTGTCATTCTTAGACTTCGGGAAGGACTGGACATTTCCCACATTCAAGGTCAAGGTAAAATACGACTTTGATCATTTCCTGTTGTCATGCTGATGTTAAAACGTTGTTACATTGCCTTTAATATGACTTTAAAATAGGAAGTAGGCCTATGATCCAAAGGTTCTTTATAAGACTCTCTAAGCATCGTATAATCCATTCATCCATTATCTTCTTCTTTATCCTCTACTAGGGTCGCTACCCATCCAGGGCAGAATGTTTCGGCCGCTGGGCAGATACACCCAGAACAGGGCGCCAATCTATCGCTGGGCATTCACTCACTCACTCACTCACACAGACACATACAAAAACACTTTTATATGGTGCAATTTGGAGAATTCAATTGAATGTTTTTGAACTGTGGGAGGAAACCGGAGAACCCAGGTGGACACACACGGGGAGAACATGGAAACTCCATCCAGATGGGGATTCGAATCGGGAATCTCCAGCGCTGAGAGGAGAACATGCTAACCATTAAGCCATCATGCTGCCTGCATCGAATAATACGTAGCTATATATAGAGGTTATTCCAAACTCAGCAGAGTTTAATGTAGCACCTGCTGGATTAATTCTCCTGTACGTCTCATTTCTCTTTCTTATTAGGACTTGCCCCCTTGTGTACACCATCTAATGCTCATACTTTTTAATTATCTCCCCTATACGTCACTGCACTTAGTGTTAACACTGTATTTTTCACACTTATTGTTAGATGCTACCTGCATTTCATTGGCACTGTGCCTGTACTCTGTACAATCACAATAAAATTGTATCTAATCTAAACTGTCCCATAATGAATTTTATTTTGAGGAAAGTGTCATAAAATTATCAGCTAAAAGCACGGAGGTTAGAATAAGTCATGCAGTAGTTTGATGAACTGGTGAACAAAGTGAGATCCAGAAGGACTTGCTGGGACAAAGCCTGAAACTGCCCCCCACCAGCAAAAATAAGATGACATGAAATCAACACAAAGTTAAGATTCATCTTCCTCCTCGTCCATGTTTAATAAGTGAATTCTCTAAACTTTTAGAACAGAGAACTTTTAGAACTTGTAGTATATTTATGTGAAATAATTCGGGGCAGTAGGGCGGCACGGTGGCTTAGTGGTTAGCACATTCGCCTCTCAGCGCTAGGGATTCCCGGTTCAAATCCCCATCTGGTTGGAGTTTCCATGTTCTCCCCGTGTCTGCGTGGGTTTCCTCCGGGTTCTCCGGTTTCCTCCCACAGTCCAAAAACATGAAATCAAGTCAATTGAATTTTCAAAGTTTCCCCATATAGAGTGTGTCTGTGTGAGTGAGGTGTGTGCCCAGCGATGGATTGGCGCCCTGTCCTGGGTGTATCTGCCCAGCGCCTGAGATGTTCTCCCCTGGATGGGCATGGGGAACCCCACTGCGACCCTAATAGAGGATGAAGCGGGAGATAATGAATGAATGAATTCGGGGCAGTACGTTGGCTTAGTGGTTAGCATGTCCACCTCTCAGTGCCGGGGATCCAGGTTCAAATCCCAAACGGGGTGGAGTTTCCATGTCCTCCCCATATCTGTGTGGGTTTTCTGCAGGGGTTCGGTTTCCTCCCACAGTTCAAAAACATTTTAAGTAAATTGACTGTCCTAAATTGCCCCTATATAGTGTGTTTGTGCCCCTGAGGGACCCAAGTCCCCTGTGACCCAAGAAAAAGGAGTAAGCGGAAGAAAATGGATGGTTGAATGAATCTGGCACTGTGATTTAGTTGTTACATGAACAGAATATAAATGATCATTTAATCATTCAATCATTTTAACATCAGTGTTTTGAACTGAGGCAAAGCACACGGCTCATTAATGTCTAAATATTTTTTCTTTTAAAGATGATAATTCAGGCATGAAGGACGTGGTTGTGTCTATCGACATGAGCAAAGACTCAGATGGCGATTCCTCCAAGCTCTCATCCAAAGCCACAAGTCTTCAGAACAGTCCGGCTGTTCAAAAAGGTCAGAGCCTTTAGTTCTACCGGCTTTAAGAAAACAACAATGAGAATGGGAACAGTAACATTTTACTGTTTGCTTTTATTACCTAAAGGTACTAAATTTTATTTTAGAATTTCACAGAAATGCAGAACCACCTGCTGTACACACTTCTTGTTAAATTATTCATCGAGAACTTAAGCTACTATTTAATCAGACCATATTATAAGCCATCAGAGGAAGTGGCATGACTGTCCATACACACACACACACACACACACACACACACACACACATGCACTCCCACAGCTGGGTGACAAACATCTTGAACCCCATTCCCAGAGGCACAAAGCAGTAAGGCTGGGAAAGGAGTTGTACCACAATATTTACATGTCATATAACATGTCATTGTACCTCTTGATGTATAAAAAGCCAAGACTGTAAAACACTTGACTTCCTCTCGGATACTTAAGTCTTGACCTCATGTAAAGAAAAAAAAGGCTGTTCTCACAAAGACAAGTGACCTTTTTAATAAACACCATGACATTGGGGCTAAACAATTACGTCAGAAGCTCAGGCTTGTGCTCAGCAAACTGTTCTATCTCTCGTTTCGGTTTTTATTTTCAGACACTGATTAAACTTGTTATACCAACAGCTGGAGTATTATGTAAATAGCACTTAATATAAGTCTGTACAGCCAGACACCGATTGGACTCTGTGTTCTAACACATAGAATAGCCACTGTAAAATTCAACATGTGAAACATTGTGACAGAATTAAGCTCAGGATGTAAAAAAATAAATAAAACAACCAAATCGAAAGGAACTCCTGTGTTGCGGTGCCAAATCCAATCTGGTCTGTGATTTGCCTGTTTTGTTTTTTTAACACTTTCTGTATCTGTGAAAGTGTTTATTCAAATGATCTTATAATAATTGTAATATAATAAGAATTTATTCATCGATATTTGATGTGTTACAGTTTTAATTGTGTGAAGATGTTCTCATGTCCTGCTGCTGTCTCTAAATAACTGCTTTTAAACTGCTCCTTTATTGCCATCATGATACGCAATACAATGTCTTAAATGAAACTTGGCTTAAACACAATGACACAGCATTGTTTAATTGTTTTCCTCCTATATGGTAACAGGTTAAAAGCACAGGCTTGTTCATGATCCAGCATCACTGTATGTCCGTGTAATATCCCTACACAAGGGCCTTTAAGAGCATCTTAAAAACCCAGAGTTCAAAAGCTTACATTTAGTCATTTTTTTAAGGTATAGATACATTACCAGATCCTAGAGTGTGCTAACGGTCATGCACTTTTCTTCTGGAGTACTTCCAAAGTACAGACAGGATGTTAAGCATTCAGTACCATCACAAGATTTTATTTTTGGATTGTGTGAAGTCATGTTAAATATCATGAATCATTAGATTTCACTCAGTGTGTAAATGCACTGTGCTTTTTTTGCTGAAATGAATAGACTCATACCAAATACTTCACTTTCATTCTACACATATTAAAAGCTGTGTATTTAATCATAATATGATCCCATTACTTGATTTCTGCAAAATATAATCATTTTTCTAGCGATGGCAGATTTGACAGAAATACTGACTATTTTCTTGCTAACTTTTTAAAAAAATGATCCATTTAATTGGCTACCAGTCTAACATGTAGTAATGCAGCTATAATGCTTTCATGTAATTATTAATATAATATAACCTAATAATCTGATTATGTATAGATATTATAAAGCATAATGACTATGCTATCAATGGTTAATGTTAACCAATGATGTGCTATATTGTGCTAAATAATTATTTTTACTATTATACTAGTGATAGTATAAAAGATTATGGTGTTGTACTCTATTATACTGTAATTGTAACCAGTAGTGGTTATTTTTATTATATATATATATATATATATATATATATATATATATATATATATATATATATATATATATATATATATACACACACACACACAAAAAACATGTCTAACGACAGAAATAATAGGACAAATATAAGAAATCCTGTCGTATCTTAAAATAATAAGAGATACCCATAAAACTTTTCTTTGTGTTTTTGTTTTTATAGTGTTAATTAATAATAAATCACTTAATATCCTCTTAAGCATAATTAGATTTATTGTACCATCAGTAAAATATTTTAATAATTAAAAGTTCTGTTTGTTGGAACGTTTAGACTGAAGCAGGATTTAAGCATCACTACTGGCAGTGCCATTTCTCTAAGTCCTGTATACAGACTGTTTTCAAAATGTCAGATTGCTTTTGGCCAGCGTCCTTAAACAAACCTAAGAGCCAACTTGAAAACGGTGTGCCAGTACGAGGCTTAGAGTGCTGCTGGAAAATATGTAGCACATGCACACGTACAGATTTTAGAAGGAATTTGCGTTATTAGTGCCTGAATGCTGAGCGACGTGACACAGTGACGTGTGTGAAAACTGATTTGTGTTGATTTTAAAGGCTCATGCTTTACTCTTGCAGGATTCAGGTTTCCCTCCCACAGAGATCTGTCCATTTTATTTGGAGCCGTTTTTACTGTTATGTTAATAGAACAGACGTCTTATTGTAGCTCACTGTTGACGCACATGTTTCCCATCACGACAGCAGCCAACATTAAACCTTCTCTGTTTTCTCCTCCTCTCTTATTCTCCTCCTGTTTTAAACCATACAGATGACGATGAGGATGGCAAAGCCCCTTCACAGCCCCTGTTAAAAAAAGGCAGGCAGTGCATTTTGTGTTTTGTTCTCTCAGTTTCTAGCTTCCCTGCTGTTGCTGTAGTTATTTCTTTGCCTAGTTAACAATCAGCTAAGACTAACTTTCCTTTCTTCAGTTCCACTGGCTTTTTCTCTGCTGAATTGCTTTATGAAACCCTCTTTATGACTTCCTGTGGATGCAAGTCTACCTGTGCACCACAATGATCTCTGTTAACACTGTGACATTTGTTGTAATCTTAATACAGTGGAACCTGTTTTCGTTGACTTCGATATCACCAGATTTGGTGTTCATTGATTTTCTTACATTATATTTCTGTTCTACACTTTACTTTGAGCTCCAACATGGGGCCAAAAAGTTTCCAAATCCAGCAACCAATAATAAAACTAGAAATGCAATCAAGTTGAAGAAGATAATAATTAAAAAAAATGAGAGTGACATTAAGTTTGCCAAAATCGGCCACATGCAAAAAAAAGGCGTTAAGGTCCACTGTGGCGAGAAGCAATAAACGTGAATGCAGCGAAAGGCGTTAATGGACTTACAAAACAGAGACTGAAGATGTTAACGTTATTATTATTTTGGATCAATCAAGAACAGTTAGATGGTGAGAGATGCCATTCTGTTAATTATTAAACATTCATTTACTATTTACATTAGTCTTTTATATTCATTTAATAATAAAAGAATATACAATACTGTATATATAATTTCTCGTGGCTTAGTGGTTAGCACGTTCGCCTCTCAGCGCTGGGGATTCCCGGTTCGAATCCCAATCTGGGTGGAGTTTCCATGTTCTCCCCATGTCCATGTGGGTTTCTTCCGGGTTCTCCGGTTTCCTCCCACTGTCCAAAAACAAGGATCAGGGTCAATTGAATTCTTCAAATTGCCCCATATACAGTCTGTTTGTGAGTGTGAGCCCAGCAATAGATTGGTGCCCTGTCCTGGGTGTATCTGCCTGATATGTACTCCCCTGGATGGGCATGGGGACCCCCCATGCGACGTTAGTAGAGGATAGGGCGGAAGATAACGGATGAATGGATAATTTCTACATTTAATCTCTATATGTTATTAGTATGTATTTTAGAATTGATTGCGTTTTGATGGAAATAGGTGTCTAACTTTTTGCCAATCGATAAGCAACGAAAAGCGAGGTTCCACTGTACACTGTATTCCACTTAATAACATGCCCTTGATTTTTTTTTCTTTTCTTCTTCTCCTAGACTTTTCATACTGCTTTTAACTGTGTGTCCTTTTAATAAAATATAGCTTAAATGCTTGTAGTGTGCTGGTATAGTCTTTGGCTGGGGATGTGTATCTGCTGAGCAGCTGAGATCTGTTCAGGGACCTGAAATACGAGATGGTTCCATCAGACCTCTGCATTTCGCTCTCCTCTATATGATTTTCACCATCCTGCCAGACGAATATGGCTGAACAGGTCTCGTTCTCCACTACTGAAGTATGTATTATCATGTGTCCATAGATAAATCAAGCCCCACGACGCCACTAAACATGGCTGATCAAAAACTGTTGGATGCCAGTCAGCTGTTTCAGAGGAAGCAGGGCAAAGGCACGGTGGACGTCTGGTGGCTGTTCGATGATGGCGGTGCGTATTGCAAAAAAACTTTCTGTTATGTTAATACTGATGGGTTGTCTAGTTAATATTCCACTGTGTTCAGTAATTACATGTTTACCAAAGGCATTTATTCACTCATCATTATATATTATTATTTCATCTTAGTGCAGGGCCAGTTTCAAGAACACCAAGTACAAAGTGGTAATGCAGAACAAACAATCCCTAATTTCTGTAGTTCCTGATAATTGTTCTTGCTATAAGCAGTAAACAGCAATCATCAATTGCTGATTTATAACAATTTAATTAAAATTAAAACTTCTGCCCAAATTCCATAGCCCAGTATTTGTGCATTAGGCAGTTTAAGTCACTATTACAATACATACATACATTTGGCTCATTTTGCAGAATTACAAACATGCCAACATGATGTTTGAGTTCACAGCACAGGGTCAGTCATGATACAAATCAGGATTAAGGGCCTTTCTCAAGGGATTTAAACCCCATTCTTTAGATCGATAGCCCAACACACCCATTCTTCCATTTCATTCATTTGTTGTCAATTGAATTAAAAAAAAACAAATGCTATGAAATCCACTTCGGTGACACATTTTGGAGGCGACACATGGTGCTGATCCTACTACGCTCAGATCCAATAGCACCGGTTCGTGGTGCACAATTACGAAGGATAGTTTTATTAATATTTAGGAAAATATTGCTTGAGGTCTCAGTTCTCTAATGGGAATTCTGTAATGGGATTGTTCTGTTTTCCTCCTGTTACAGGCCTGACACTACTCATCCCATATTTACTTACAAACAAGAAGAAGTGGCAGGACTGCAAAATCCGCGTGTTCATCGGGGGAAAGATCAACAGGATCGATCACGATCGCAGATCGTATGTATTTTTTGAATTTTGGGTACAACTTTGATTTGATTTGTAGTTTAAGGACTCTTAAATATTGGTGTTTTATTTAGTCCGACTGATACAGATGTGTAAAATCAAAATCAACAAAGCAAAGCCCATAATAAAATGTCTGAGTGATTTTAGTAATTCATGTACTGGACCAAGAACCAAAACTCCAGTCTCCAACTTTTAGGCCTTTTAGGCCTTTGAGCCAGGTCCTTAACCACTTGTTGATTGTATGATGTAATGACCTCTGGTTAAGGCCATCTGCTAAATGTCAGTGTAAACAGTTGTACCTGCTGTACAGACACCGGATAATACCAAAGTCAAACAATAAGCTTGTAATAAATCCATGGAGAGTGTATTATTAGGTCTTATGCACTGTTCTTACTTAAACACCATGTCATCTGTCAGCTGTATCAAAGACATGGCCGAATTCAAGTCTATCTGTTTACACCAAAAGGCTTAATATCGAATATTATAATAATAATATATTTGAAACTTTTGTAAGCTCTCTATAATTTTATAAAAACGTTGTAGCAGTGCCACTCTACTCATCGTACCTCCAACATACATATATATATATATATATATCAAGGATTTTTGACATTTGGACCCCTGCTGTTATAGTGTAAATAGTGAAACCAAAAACAAATGTGATTCTTTAATAACTAATACACAATTAAAATTATGAAGAAAGGTTTATGTTATTCAGTCAGGTTCAGTATTAAAAGATAAAAATAATTTTGATGCTTAGCTATACCCATCCATCCATTATCTTCCGCTTTATCCTCTACTAGGGTCGCGGGAGGGTTCTCCATGGCCATCCAGTGGAGAACGTTTTGGTTGCTCGGCAGATACACCCAGAACAGGACGCCAATCAATCATTGGGCACACACTCACTCACACAAACACACTCTATATGGGGTAATTTGGAGAATTAAATTGACCTTAATCCATGCGGCACGGTGGCTTAGTGGTTAGCACGCTCGCCTCTCAGCTCTAGGGATTCCTGGTTCGAATCCCCATCTGGGTGGAATTTCCATGTTCTCCCCGTGTCCACGTGGGTTTCCTCCGGGTACTCCAGTTTCCTCCCACAGTCCAAAAACATGGATCAAGTCAATTGAGTTCTCCAAATTGCCCCATATAGAGTGTGTGTGTGTGAGTGAGTGTGTGCCCAGCGATAGATTGGTGTATCTGCCCAGCACCCAAAACATTCTCCCCTGAATGGACATGGGGAACCCTAGTATAGGACAAATCGGAAGATAATGAATGATGATAATGAATGATAACGGGCAGAACATGGAAACTTCACCCAGATTGGGATTCGAACCGGGAATCCCTAGTGCTGAGAGGAGAACGTGCTAACCACTAAGCCACCGTGCCGCGCTTAGCTATTCCAAGTATTTTTAATAAAACCAACTTCTCATTTGAAATCACACTGGCTTTATAGCAACATTAACATCTTCATGCCCATATCCTTATCTAGAGGTTTAGAGGTAACTTGATGCAGTTTAAGCTACTGAATAAAAACAGTTAAAGAATATTAAAAATATTACACTGACATTTGTGCTTCTTAGTGTAAGTTCTATGTGTATTATGCCTTGGCTTTTATCTTTTTATTTTTTATATTATTTTGGAGTCAACTGATAGAATAGTGTGTATTAATAGAAAAGTGTTTAAGATGATGTTTATCACAAACTGTGTGTTTGTTCATCCTTACACTAACCTCAAATCAAGGTCTTGCAAAACATGGAAGGGAACAAAAATGAAGAATTACAATGCTAACTATCTGCTAAAATTTTATCATCGTGACCGTCTTACCTCATACTTAATAACCAAATCTGTTTCGACTGACAAACCGAGTCGAATTTAGTCTCAGTTCATGGTTTGCCTTTTAATTTCAGTGTTAGCCGTATTGACTGCCATTTGTTGTCAGTAGCTTTGTGTCTGTACTCTCAAATACATTGTTAAAAAGCAATTTACTCATAGTGAACCAGTGCTGGGGTTTTAAGCCAGCTCTCTCTCTCACTCTCTCTCTCTCTCTTTAGATGTGTATACATTTCAGTGACTACTCTGAACCCACGTGGCGGCATTGTCCAAGACAAATGTTCCCCATTGTCCTCAGCAGCTGCCTGCTGCTCTTTTGTTTGCTAAATTTAGCAATGTGCCAGCACTCACTCCTTTGTCTGCTCTCAGGGGGAGGTGTCAAGGCCACTCGATTTCAACAAACTCTGCTGTATATACAACTCCATTTATCTGGCTCTGTTTGACAGTATTTTATTAGTGGCTTATCAAATGCTGTTAAAAGGGATACTTCTTGTACTGTATTCCTTTTGGAAAGCCACCAGTCCTTAAGATACAATGAGCTCCTGGGTTTATATGAAAAGTACTATAATGCTTTTTATTCCACAAATGGATATTCATTATTGAAGTGTTAAGACTTGTATTCCCTTATGCATAGCATGACTCATATTCTACAGGCAGGATTAAGAAGAGTTTATCGATGATCGAGTCACTTTGTGTTGCTTATAGCATTAAGTGTGAATCTCAGGCATACAATGTCCCAAAATAAAGGCCCTTCTCCCTCCATTTTGTTGGATTTGTAAAATTTATAAAGATTTTGAAACATTTTTAAATGTTCCAGTTGACTCTTCGTCTCATGTGATAGCTGTACAGGCAACATGTGCATTTTAAATGCATGTAGACTGTATGTATTCTCTATATGCCTTCAGTAATTTCTGTTTCTGTTTTTTTTTAGGATGGCAACACTGCTCAGCAAGTTCAGGATAGATTTCTCTGACATCACAGTTCTAGGAGACATTAATACAAAACCCAAGTCTGAGAGGTAGGTCCAAAGCTAAAGAAACCAAACCAAACCAAAATGCACTTAAGTACAAATCTTAAAGTAACTTTACTTTATTAACTAATTTCACCAATTAAGTTAAATAATGCTTTGTTTTATATATGTATATAATAAGAATTATCTATATAATGTCAGAAGGCCCAAAAGTTCCAAAGATGTTTTTGGCATTAATACATTAACAAGCCACAAAAATAAAAGGTCATTATGTCTTCATTCATTGCCCATATTATCAGCTCTATCTATCATATAATTACTTTGTAGTTCTAGAATTACAGATCATTGTAATCCATCTGTTGCTCTGCATAATTTATGCCAGTTTACCATTTTCATTAATGGCCAAAACCCCTTCACTACTTGCACTGACAACAATAATGATATTTTTTTATTATTGTACACAATGATATAAAACATTCTAACATGTAATTTCAATACTATGTGCATATTTCTGTTTTAACAATATATTCAAAACTACTGTCTACATGCCTTTATTCAAATTAGTTAAATTCTGCAGCAGCTTCAGGCATCAATAAAATAAACTAAAAGAGACCAGAGTTATTAGTTTAACTTACTGTAAATATGTGTTTAACAAAGGTAAATGCTTGGTATTCCTCTATAGTATTATGTTTTTGCCAATTTAAATAATTGAAGACTTTTGAATTTAATTTGTGCTCGAGTCTTTTACCATCAGCAGTATCAGTATTATCAGTGTGATCTCACGTTTATCCATGTTTTTGTATTTCCTGTGGCTAAAGACATTAATTAAAAAGCACATATTTAATTGCCTTTTAAAAAACATTTTAAAATATATATATTAACTGGGAATTACATCATCTGCAAAAATACTGTGAGGTTTTTTTTTCTGTTTAGTATCAGGATGAAGCATATGCAAAGGATGTGGTCAAAGCCCATTTGTTTAATGCCATGAACAAATAAAAAAAGAGTAGTGTTGCATTTTTACAGTATGAAAATAGTCTGCATTTAGGTGATGTTGTGTACACAAAGAATTGGAGTTTATTTGTAGTTACAATAAAAAAAAAGATTTATTATATAAAATAAGCTTGGTTATTTATGAGTAATGAGTGACATGATGACACATTTACATTTTTTTGCAGTGTGGTGAAGCAATCACAGAATAATTGAAATTTCTAATGTTAAAAATTGTAATATTTAATATTATATTTATTTATTATATAATATTTTAATGTTAAAAGTTTAAGCTTATAGCATAGCGCTTTAAAACAGTTGCTTATGCAGCTGAAATAATGTATATGCAATATGCATTTGGATGGAATAATAACTGCTGCACTATTAAGCATTTCCTGCATTATATCATAGTTGCATCTTTGTGTGTTGACACTGCAGAGCCACCTGAGACTTAAGAATCACAGGAAACTAAATGATAATTGAAACATTTGTACATAATGTATTTTGCAGTGTGAATGCATTTTCTCAAATGATTGAGCCTTATAAGCTGCGTGAGGACGACATGGAGCAAGAGGCAGCTGATAAGCTGAAGGCTGACGAGCCCTGGAGGATCACAGACAATGAGCTGGAGCTCTACAGAGCCAAGGTAGGCATGAGGTCCAAACAACATTCAGACAACCATTATCATTTAACCCAGCCTGCGTAAATTTAGAAATGTTAATACAGAGTTTTACTAGTAGGATTTCACTGTAGTACATATGCTGATAAGACTTTTCATTATTAACTGTAGTTTGTTTAGTCATCTGAGAGGCCAGTTCCGTTTCAAAGCTAGACAGAGAGCTTTTGAAATTAAAGCAGGTGCTGTAATCGCCCTGATTAAATGACATGAACATGGGGAAGTCTGTCTGTGTGGATTAAGAGGGGGCCGAATGTACTTCAGGACAGGTTTAGTGAAAATAAAGATACAGAGGTTGTCCAGTAACCTGACACAATTGTTTCATGCTGCCTCATTCTTTGGGATTCTGTGTGTTTTCATGTATGGGTTTCTTCTTGTATTGCAGAGTAATCGTCAAATTAGACTGAATGAGCTTTTGCAGGAGCACTCAAGCACAGCAAACCTCATAGTCATGTGAGTATATTCAAATTAGATTTCAAAAACTTCATTCAGCAGTTGTACAACCTGGTTGTGTTTGTAGGTTAAAGTGTTTTTTTTTCTGTATTATTAAGTGCTTTAAGTGAATGAGCACTGTCGGGTTGTAATCTGAGACAGCAGGCAGACCCTTCATTCAAACCTAATACTGGTCTTAGAGGATATCCGGCACCAAAAGAAATTTCTCATTCTCCTTTGAAATTATGATTTATTTTAATATTTGTATCACAGGGTGGCACGGTGGCTTAGTGGTTAACATGTTTGCCTCTCAGCGCTATGGATTCCCAGTTCGAATCCCAATCTGGGTGGAGTTTCCATGTTCTCCCCGTGTCTGCGTGGGTTTTCTCTGGGTTCTCCGGTTTCCTTCCACAGTCCAAGAACAGGAATCAAGGTCAATTGAATTCTTCAAATTGCCCCATATAGAGTGTGTTGGTGTGCATGTCTGTGGGAGTGAGTGTGTGCCCAGCGATAGATTAGCGCCCTGTCCTGGGTGTATCTGCCCAGCGCCCGAGACGTTCTCCCCTTGATGGGCATGGGGAACACCACCGCGACCCTAATAGAGGACAAAGTGGAATATAATGGATTGGATGGATTATTTGTATCACAATTACGAAAGAAGAAGCGAAAGAAGAAAAATGGATGGGGAGAATTATCTATATTAGAGAATTACCTATATTAGGGTCGCAGTGGGGTTCCCCATGCCCATCCAGGGAGAACGCCTCGGGCACTGGGCAGATACACCCAGGACAGGGCGCAAATCCATCGCTGGGCACACACTCACTCACACAGACACACACGCATACACATTCTATATGGGGCAATTTTGAGAACTCAATTGACTTTGAACCATGTTTTTGGACTGTGGGAGGAAACTGGAGAACCCGGAGGAAACCCACGCAGACACGGGGAGAACATGGAAACTCCACCCAGATTGGGATTCGAACCGGGAATCCCTAGTGCTGAGAGGTGAACGTGCTAACCACTAAGCCACCGTGCCGCTGGGGAGAATTTATTACATAAATAATAATAATGAAAAAAATAATAAGCTGATAACATGACTGTAAAAACCACCTGCTCAGAAACACTGATTGGATTTCCCTTTTAAAAGAATTTGCAGAATTTTACAGTGAATATTATTTAACTTCTCGAGTCCAGTTACAATTCCTTCGGTAAATTTAGAATTTAATCAAGATTCACCCCTTAAAGGTCTTTCTCCTTTCTGTCCTTAAACTAGTGTTGTTTTAGTTGTTTTATTATTAAAGTGGTGTTTGTGTGTTATGTCTGATGGCAGACCCATCTGCACATCTTTATCTTTCCAGCAGAGGGCCTCATGTTTTCTCTACAAATATGTTTATACCATACAGAGGAAATTTCTCTTTAGCCCTTAACAATTGCCCAGTTCTTACCCAGTAAAATCTAAAATAGCATGAGATATGGTCTGTTTTTCCATGTTTTCACCATCACAGCACCTTTAATGTAAAATACACAATACATTGAGTCACGGGGTGGCACGGTGGCTTGGTGGATAGCACGTTCGCCTCTCAGCGCTAGGGATTCCCGGTTCGAATCCCCATCTGGGTGGAGTTTACATGTTCTCCCCGTGTCTGTGTGGGTTTCCTCCGGGTTCTCCGGTTTCCTCCCACAGTCCAAAAACATGGATCAAGTCAATTGAGTTCTCCAAATTGCCCCATATAGAGTGTGTATGTGTGTGAGTGAGTGCGTGCCCAGCGATGGATTGGCTCCCCTGGATGGGCATGGGGAACCCCTCCGCGACCCTGATATAGGATGTAGCGGAAGATAATGGATGGATGGACATTAAGTCACAATAAATGTGAAAACTCTATTTAAAAAAGATTTACAGTATTTCAGTAGAGCAGTACACTTAAAGTAAATGGTACTTGACATGAAATTCAAGAACTGTAGTAACAAGTGGTGCTCAGTTAAAGTGATAATAATAAAAACTACTGTGGTAAAAAGTGAAGTGGGTCTGTAAATAGAACACAGACTGTTATATAAAGATAGATTATTTTATTTAATCAAACTGATTTATCATCATATCATGTAGCCCTTCTGAAGGATATCTTAAACCTTAAAAAATACATTTTAACTTTCTATAAATGTAATCTTACCAAAGCCATAATAAATTGTATGTGCTTAATGCCTCTTTTATTTTGAGGAGAATGATTCTGCATCTAGAACATTGTTTTTTTTTTTGTTGTTGTTTTTGTTTTTTAATTAATTAAAAAAAAAATTCATCTGTTCTCGTAATTTTATAAATATATACTGCATTTTAGTTGTTACATGTATGTTAAAGAATTTAAGTTATAATCATCAATTTCATGTTTTTTAATGAGATTTGCATTTTTCATTAATTCTGAAAAACCAAGAACCTTATTATTTAACATGTTTGAGTTTGAATGAGTTAATTGTCTTATCCAGTCTCATTACACTAAAATAATAACTAAAAGGGCTGAAACATAAATAAGGATTCTTTACTCATGCAAAGCAAATAAAATCTGTTAACTTCTTATTTTTAATTAATCTTTTTAAGTTGCTGTTCTTTATAACTATGCATTTTTATTCTACATGTCCTCATTAAGCTCAGACATTCAGGCCCATTGTTTCTCTTACCGTCGTCATGCCGATGACACCCAGATTTACATGTCTTTTGCTCCTGAAGTTACCACAGCTAATGCTCGAAGGCCTGAAGCTAAATTTAGCAAAGCAGAGCTTCAAGCAAAACCCTCGATTTATCTCAACCTGACCCTCCAACTAGACTCTCAAAATTCCTGACTGGCTCGGTTTTTAACTTCAGGGTTGACATTTAGCTCAAACTATTTAAACAGGTCACACAAACCTGCCCATTTCTGTAGATTTATTCTTTAAAATATCAGGAAAAAGATTTTATGACCAGACGTGATACTGATCCAAGCCTTCATCCTCTCCCCACACAACTTCTGTAATGCATTGCTTTCCAGTCTCCCAAATTGCATGGTCATGCCTCTACAGCTGATCCACAACTCAGCATCCCGACTTGTGGTTAACCAACCCAAACATGCCCATGTTGCTCTACTACTCATTTCTCTTCATTGGCTTCCCACAGTCCCTGACTCTGACCTCAGTACAGTCTCTGGATCTGCTACTTCTGACCCTTCACTGTGCCTTCCAAACACCCTGACTGTTCACTGCACTCTTGTGATGACTGACTGTTCCTTCTACTTCACCCCACTGCTAAATGATGTAGTGATAATGTAAATGCATCGGTGTATTTAAAATTCAGTTCACCTCCATATGTGGTGTACCGTGAACATATGACTAAAATGTACAAATCGTTTTACTGATGCTCTTTAGATCAAAAAAGTTCACCAAATTCAGCAAATAAATTGTATGCTTATAAAGTCTGGCTACTGCTACCTCTAAATATAGCACTGGCACAGTTTATAATCAGGAACCTTATGAATTGCCTTCCCCATCTTTTATGAAGGCACAAAAACACAAAATAGTGGAATGGGTGGCTGGAGTGGTGTAAAGCACACGTTCCCTGAGCCTTCAAGAACATTGTAAACACATTCCTCCTTAATAAGAGATGTTTTGTTTTCTATCCTTGCCAATAGCAACAGCTGAACCATATGACTTCTAATCTATGAAATGTATAGAGCATGCATTCAAAAAAAAGGTTAATAATTACAGTGACTAATATGCATGTAAACTAAATGTTTCAGATAACATTCTAAGTTTGATGAATGTGTTTAAACTGATGAAAATAAGACCGTGATGTTGTTCTGTTGCCATCCACTGATTGAAAGTCAAGTTGAATATGCTTATCCCATTCAAAAAGTTTTCAAAATTATTCTTTAGTCACTTAAATCCTAAAAATAAATCTATATTTTAGCTTAGTTGTATCTCTTTAAATTCGCAGTTAAAATATGATTTAAAAAAAAATCATTCTGCACAATTTTTAAATGTAATTGGATAAATAAATGATCTGGGTGATTAATTTGTGCTGCTCCTCAGTGCAAGTGTAAATTTACAAAGCAAAACCTTTAACTCAAATTTTTTCCAACTAGCTTATGGTTTGGCTGATTAAAATCTCACTTAATACAGATAAGACGAAGTTAATAGTCCCCATGGCACCACCTAAACCTTACATTTAGTAAGATCATTCATCCAAATTTGGTGAGTTTAGTGGAGATTAAACAAATAAAACTTTGCTCAGCCATGCGCATTATTTTTTTTTAAAACTTGTGGCAAAAGTTAAATAAAGTCTAAACCAGACCAGACAAAGATTAATGCATTACGTCTTCAAAATCTAGGCAAACAAGCTATATAGGGGCAATTTAGAGCAGCCAATTACCTTAAATCCTTGATTTAGTTTTTTTTCCACTATGAGTTTTTTGCAGTACAACAATTTTCATTTTCAACATGACTTTACATCTTGCCTCTTGTTCTTTGTTCCAATAGGAGTATGCCCTTGGCCAGAAAGGGAGGAGTATCTAGTGCCCTGTACATGTCCTGGCTGGATACGCTCTCTAAGGACCTCCCTCCTATCTTGTTGGTTCGTGGCAACCACCAGAGTGTTCTGACGTTCTACTCCTAAGCGATCTGATTATCACCGA
Organism: Corydoras sp. C115; assembly: GCA_019802505.1. Lineage (NCBI taxonomy): Eukaryota > Metazoa > Chordata > Actinopteri > Siluriformes > Callichthyidae > Corydoras > Corydoras sp. C115. The sequence continues at coordinate 193,646 of JAFMOC010000053.1, read as the reverse complement.
TCCCGTCAAGCACACCTTGCAGATATTCGACACTAAATACAAATGTGCACACACCAACACATGCAGGTTGATCACCTGAAAATGTAAAATGATGAGGGTGACTGAAGAGGAGAGAGCAAGACTGTGAGCATCTTCTTTGAGACACTCTTGATTTCTTTAGCTCAACCGATGCCTGCCCCAGAAAAAACACGTGAAGTTGAAGATGTGAGTACAGGGTTCATGGAACATAACCTTTCAGACTGTGGCAAACAATGTGAATAATACGAGAACGTCGCAGCTTCTGACTCACCGGCATCTGAGCACAAGTATATTATATTTTATTAATCACTAGCATTAGTATAATCATCCTAAAATTTGGATCCCCCACTTTTCTCTCTCTCTTTTTTTTTATTTTGACACAGCAATAATAATTCTGTTTTTCTTTTCCCTGATGGAGAGAACCATGCAGAATGCTTTGCAACACTTTTTTCTAGCCTTATAGACGTGCCTTCCAGCTCAAATCCATTAAATCAACTTTGCCCTGATTGATCCTGAAATCCACAGATGTTCTAGAAGGATTTTAATTGGGCTTCAAACTAAAACCTGCTGGATTTTACACTTGTGGACTGCGATTGGAGCTGGTTTCCACTCTTGGTAAAAATGACTTATAGCTCACGACGAGGTTTTATGTTGCCTGGTCATCCTTTTCCCTCCTCGTTCCTTTTGTTTTTCAGATTTCAGGTCTTCCTTTATACTGTGAAGAGGTTTTTGCGTTGCTAGCATAGCACCCTTCTCTAAACATGGATGTGAATTCAGGTGTGCAGTTGAAGGGCAATCTGTACAGGAGGTTGTGGAACTTGATCCCTCGAGGGACACAAACAGCCATCAGTTAGCTGACTGGTCCGTGTTTGAAAGAAACATGTCTCAAAGAAAGTGGGACATCCAAGCTGCTACACCAAGAACACTCAAAGAACAATCAACCAAATACGACACACCATGCATTTACTAATTCCCTAATCCTGCAGGTCCTGCTACAGAGGATGACTTTGCCTTAAAAGCAGAAGTAATGATTGTTGACTTTACCTTCACTCTTATAAGCCATACTGGCTGGTTGATTGCTTAGTGGAGACATGCAGTTAGATTAATGAATAGATGTATAAAACAGAATGTAATGTTAGTCCTTGTTTCATAATCTGTGTTCATCCTGTCCTTAGACTCTTCCATATAGTGTCACAGAGCAGTCCAGGGTTGTAGCTACAGAATACGGCGCGTTTCAGTAACCACTTTGAGCTCGCATTCCCCTATTCGAACTATCCCACCAGTATCAGAGTAAAATGTGTCCAGGGTTTCAAAGTTTTATTTTATTCCTGAGTGGTGCTTTCTGACTTGACTCTTTTTGAGAATCACTCTTAAAACCTAACCCATATATAAGCCAGATAAAATATAAGGAATGTCTCGCATTTATGACTTGCTGATGAATGGGATGCATTTCAGCCTTTATGCAGGTGGGCTGTAATGTGTGGCTGCTCTTTTGTGAGGTGGTAGTATATACAGATAAGTGTCTAAACCGCCAACAAAATTCATTTCTCTAGACAAAAATACAGTATCTGTGTGTTGGAGTTGAAATGTTAATAGGCTGTGCACCTTTATAAAGACAGAATGTAGTGAAAAGTAAGATCCCCAAAGACATACACTATTTCCTAAAAATGCAGAGTCCTGTTGTGCTGGTTAAAGATATTTTTTTGAGCACAAATCAGTGTAGATGCTGAACGAAGGGGTAGTGATGTTAATGATATCAGAATACTACATGGTGGTTTAACTCATTGCAATTTTATTAAATTATAAATGACTTTAAACGAGCATTGTGCAGAATTTGGTCGCATTAAGAGCTATGTTACAAATTGTAAACTTAATATGACTTAAGTTGTACTTTACTTTATTCCAATCTTATTTATAACTCCATCCTAAATACTACACAATGCACCTTTAAATTGGAATTCAATTGCAATAGGCTGGATGGTTGTTGAGCAGATGTCTGCTCTATATAAAGCTCTTTGAGAGTTTTGTGATAAACTAAGCATGCACCGAAGGAAGGATGTCCAAACCTGGCTGGTCAGACTGGCTAATTACCAAAACCCAATGTTTGGATCAAAGAAATCACCATTTATATTACCAGAGCTGGAAATGTGGTCTAATATAGACAGCAACTCTGATATTAATAGAAGAGTCTTCCCCTGCTGGACCTAGCGCTGTTAAGCCAAGTGCAGCCAAAATTAAGTATTAGGTACAATGCTACATTTTTGTCTGGCAAAGCGAACATCAGCAAAATCTCAAAAATAGAGTATTACATGTGTAGATTAAGCCGACCTTAAAAGAAGATTAGTCCACAATCAGAAGAAACTTAACAGGGTTCCTTTAAATAATTTGCCTTTTTGTGCCCTTCATGATCTGAGCTGCGTTAATAGATCTACTGAATGTAGACACTATTGCTAACAAGCAGTCACTTATGTGTTTTCTCGCCATTTATCACATGTTTTAAAGAGCACTTTTTTTAGTTCGCACCCCAAAGCAAGCTTAATGGTTTGATGTGCCGTCGAGGCCGTTTGTACTATAAATACTTACAAGACTGCGACTTGGCAATGTGTTCATCACTCACCACCACGGGAGATATTTGCCATGCACAAACTGAATGAATATATATATATATACTCCTATTTATAACTCTATATATACTCTAGTGCGTAAACCGATTTTGTACTTAGTACGTGTGACACATGTACCGATGTACCACCCACCTGCTGTGTGTTTGTAAGTATATACATTTATTATATGTAAATGTATTGCTCTGTGTAGCTGTGGCAGTAGAGGCTACTGTATCCTGGGAGTACGGGGCACCTCGGATGGGCTTCTCACCTCACCGCCAATGTGTTGCTTGTGAGGACAAACTGATGCACGTCGTCTGTGCTCTTGACATGTCGACTCCTTTCTTTCGACCTTCCGGCCCACGTGTAGCCAAAGCCCAGTTTCTTGCGCTCCGTCAGAGCTGGGAGCCATGACAAACGATCAGCATTGTAGCTCCCACCTCTAGTTCACACTGTATTTCTGTACTAACATGTAAATATGTTCTAGCCTAACCCCATAAATTAAGGAAGTGGAGTTAAACTGGTAAATTAAAACGGAGAAATAAATATTTATTTTAGGTTAGCTTTCTCCTTGGTTCTGTTTTAAATTAAATTGCATGTTGATTTTTGGTTCCTTTCGATTACTTTTGACACATTTTTTCCTCCTTTCTATCTTTTATATGCCTTTTAAAGAAAAGCTCTGTAGACGAGTGGTTTGCGCTTCGGTTCAGACCTAAGGGTTGGACCCTTGTGATCGAGGTGGAAGAGTAATGTTTGATATATACTGTATTGTTAATTGTCACAAATGCTTTTTTCTAACATTTTAACATTTAAATTTACTGATACTTTGTACATCTTTATTGCAATAAATACAAATCAAAAGGAACATGTCAGTCTTTTAATGTAATTCTTTTTCTGATTTGGAATTTAATAATTTTGCGTGAAATTAAAGCTATATAGTTTATCACTGTCTATTAACAATAAATAATTATTAAGGGCCTTGTTAAGAAAGTAGGAAAAAGATGTAGAATTTATTATTCTATTATCTTATCCTAAGTATTAGGATATACAACTAAAATAATATTGTGAAAGTAATATTTCAGGCGGCACGGTGGTTTAGTGGTTAGCAGGTTCGCCTCTCAGCGCTAGGGATTCCCGGTTCGAATCCCCATCTGGGTGGAGTTTCCATGTTCTCCCCGTGTCTGCGTGGGTTTCTTCCGGGTTCTCCGGTTTCCTCCCACAGTCCAAAAAACATGGATCAAGTCAATTGAATTCTCCAAATTCCCCTATATAGAGTGTGTCTGTGTGAGTGAGCGATGGATTGGCACCCTGTCCTGGGTGTATCTGCCCAGCGCCCGAGACGTTCTCCCCTGGATGGGCATGGGGAACCCCACCGCGATCCTAATAGAGGATAAAGCGGGAGATAATGAATGAATGAATTCTTTTGATTGTTCATTTGATTGTTTTCCTCCCACAGGCCAAAAACAGGGAACAAGTCAATTGAGTTCTCCAAATTGCCCCATATAGAGTGTGTATGTGTCTGTGTGAGTGAGTGTGTGCCCAACGATAGATTGGCGCCCTGTCCTGGGTGTATCTGCCCAGCGCTCGAAACGTTCTCCCCTGGATGGGCATGGGAACCCCCACCGCGACCCTAAGATAGGATAAAGCGGAAGATAATGAATAAATGAATGGAAGTAATATTTCGACAGTAAAGTCGCAATGTTAAAAATTGTTTTGCACTGATGCTGCATTGGCCTGAACTCTAAACAACCTGTGGATCAAATGACAGTCAGTTGTCTTACTGTAGCTTGTGATTCAAATCCTCTCCTTACAGCAAAATAGCATCTGTCCATGACAAACAGTTTCAGAAAAAAACAAACTGTCACCTCTGCATTATTTCTCTATTTGAACAGAAATTTTTTTGTACTCTTCCTTATATATAATATGGACATGTATTGGGCTGTGGCGCTGCTATAAAATCAATCGACTAGATATGGATTTTGGTGAAGGATTAAAAGGATGATTACAAAATGAGTTCTGGTCCATAAATCTAATTACCTGAGCTGTTACTCCAGCTGTGGCATTACTGACAATGACAAACACCTCTGAACATTTGTATCAATGCGTGAAACATGCAAACGTGCTGGAGTCTAAATTAAAATCATGTAACATTAATAAAAATACAGATTAATATGGGGAGCCATTGTTAAATCCTGTTACTCAGGAAACAATTTTCACTTAAAAACCGGACTAGATTACATCATAAAAGACCAGATTATTAATAATTTAGTTTTAAGTAAATACATTTATGGCGGCACGGTGGCTTAGTGGTTAGCACGTTTGCCTCTCAGCGCTAGGGACTCCCGGTTTGACTCCCCATCTGGGTGGAGTCTCCATGTTCTATCCGTGTCCGCGTGGGTTTGCTCTGGGTTCTCCGTTTTCCTCCCACAGTCCAAAAACATGGATAAAGTCAATTGAATTCTCCAAATTGCCCCATATATGTGAATGAGTGTGTGCCCAGCGATGGATTGGCACCCCGTCCTGGGTCTATCTGCCCAGCGCCCGAGACGTTCTCCCCTGGATGGGCATGGGGAACCCCACCGCGACCCTAATAGAGGATAAAGAGGGAGATAAGGAATAAATGAATGAATGAATAAATACATTTATGAATTAAATCTTGTTTGTCATTTTAGTGCTTTTATAACAAAAAATCTATAAGGCACTTGAGGTTGTGCACTATTGTCAATAAATCATGGGATTGAAACATTTTTAGTTAATATAGCCCCATACCCCTAATAATGAGATGAAACTTGTAGCCTTGGATTCGTTCTTGTTTTGATTGTTAAAATAGTGTCTATGGGCATAAAATATAGACATTGGTTACTAAAAATAGTCGTTATTAATTCCAAAAGTTCAAATGTCTCAGTGCATATGGCTAATAATTAATTTGACATAGAATGTAAAAATAACATGACAATAACATCAGATTTAAGATTTTTATTACAACCAGGCCAAAAATATTACTGACCTGAAGATGACCTTAATGTGGCTGCCACACCAGAGGATTTGGCCTCCTGAGCCAGAGATTCATCAGCGTACAGCTCACCAAATGCACCTGACTGTTCATCCAGATCTGAAGACATGTACAGAAATATGAGGAAAATACTGAAAACCTTATAAGCTACAAAGGTAAATTATATTAGTAATCTCTATTATAGTCCTTAGTGTGTGATTGTAAATTTCTTGATTGAGTTTCTGTACCATATCTTTAATTATAAATAGGTGTTTATTGCTCTGCTTATGGCATGATGTGATTATTTTGCTGGCTGGTTACTGAATGAGTACTTTTACCTCTAAGGGAAACATCCCTAACCTGAGAATTATCCATCCATCCATTATCTCCTGCTTTATCCTCTATTAGGGTTGCGGGGGGGGGGGTTCCCCATGCCCATCTAGGGGAGAATGTTTTGGGCGCTGGGCAGATACACCCAGGACAGGGCGCCAATCCATCGCTGGGCACACATTCACTCACACAAACACACTCTATATGGGGCAATTTCGAGAACTCAATTAACGTGATCCATGTTTTTGGACTGTGAGAGGAAACCGGAGAACACGGAGGAAACCCACGCAGACACGGGGAGAACATGGAAACTCCACCCAGATGGGGATTCGAAGCAGGAATCTCTAGTGCTGAGAGGTGAACGTGCTAACCACTAAGCCACCGTGGCTTGCCTGAGAACTAGTAGGCTCTTTTTGAAAAGGACTAAACCTTTTAAACTCAGGCATCGATTAAAGATTAAAACAGCAATTGAATGCTACATCTAAACATTCCTCAGTCGCTTGTTTTTGACTAAGACAGAATCATAATTAGTAATTATTCATAATAAGTAAAAAAAAATGTCAATATGTTAATCTGTAAAACTAAACAAAATGAAATGTCTGCAGTCTTTCTTTGTTATTTTTTTTTTTTTTTACCTTTTCTGTTTTTATTTCGAAAACGCAGCAGCTTTAGCTTTAACCCACGTCAGAAGTTGTTAAAAAAAAATGTTTTCAAAACTAATAACAGCAAGTGGTTGGCATGGTGGCTTAGTGGTTTGCAGGTTCTCCTCTCAGCACTAGGGATTCCAGGTTCAAATCCCAATCTGGGTGAAGTTGCCATGTTCTCTCCGTGTCCGCATGGGTTTCCTCCGGGTTCTCCGGTTTCCTCCCACAGTCCAAAACATGGATCAAAGTCAATTGAATTCTACAAATTGCCCCATATAGTGTGTCTGTGTGAGTGAGTGTGTGTGTGCCCAGCGATGGATTGGCGCCCTGTCCTGGGTCTATCTGCCCAGCGCCCGAAACGTTCTCCCCTGGATGGCCATGGGGAACCCCACCGCGACCCTAATAGAGGATAAAGCGGAAGATAATGAATGAATGAATAACGGCAAGTTAACTCGTTTGATTTTATTAACATACAAAAGTTGTTGTTTTTTTACATGGCGTTTAAACGGTGTCGTTGTCGTAGTTACAAAATGCTGTCAGAGGACAGAAGGATTTATTCATTCATTCATTATCTCCCGCTTTATCCTCTATTAGAGTCATGGTGGGGTTCCCCATGCCCATCCAGGGGAGAACATCTTGGGCGCTGAGCAGATAGACCCAGGACAGGGAGCCAATCCATCGCTGGGCACACACTCACTCACACAGACACACTCTATATGGGGCAATTTGGAGAACTCAATTGATTTGATCCATGTTTTTGGACTGTGGGAGGAAACCGGAGAACCCGGAGGAAACCCACGCAGACACGGGGAGAACATGGAAACTCCAACCCAGATGGGGATTCGAACCGGGAATCCCTAGTGCTGAGAGGCGAACGTGTTAACCACTAAGCCACCTTGCCGCTCCAGAAGAATTTAAACGATGTTTAAAAAGCTACAGTATTAAAGGGTTTCAAGCTGAATTTTACTCTAACAAGAAAACCTTTTAAGACGTTCAAACGTTAATACCTGTGTTTACTCCTCTGGTAATTCATTAATTCGTTAAATTCAGATTCAGTAATTCAGAATGCAGCTGAGTAAACTGCTTTATTTATGAGGACTCCGTTATGACGTCACTAACGGGCCAAACACAAAAAAAGCTGTTTGCCATCACCGCCATCTAGCGTCAGACTTGTTACATTACATCGAAAAGGATTAATTAGTTTACTTTGTTCTCTATAATAAAATAGTATAATTTAAATGCTTTAGATGCATTTTTGCAAGACATTAAGGGCACATTGTGACAGTAATTTTTATTTTAAAACGTTAATTTTAAATTGAGGGTGGCACGGTGGCTTAATGCTTAGCACGTTCGCCTCTCAGCCTAGGGATTCCCGGTTCAAATCCCCATCTGGGTGGAGTTTCCATGTTATCCCCGTGTCCGCGTGGGTTTCCTCCGGGTTCTCTGGTTTCCTCCCACAGTCCAAAAACATGGATCAAGTCAATTGAATTCTCAAAATTGCCCCATATAGAGTGTGTCTGTGTGAGTGAGTGTGTGCCCAGCGATAGATTGGCGCCCTGTCCTGGGTGTATCTGCCCAGCGCCCAAGATGTTCTCCCCTGGATGGGCATGGGGAACCCCACCGCGACCCTAATAGAGGAGAAAGCGGGAGATAATGAATGAATGAATTTTAAATTGCAATTCCTTGGCAAACATTTATTTAAATGAATAATTAGATTGTTGGCTTAGTGGTTAGCAGGTTCTCGTCTCAGCGCTAAGGATTCCTGGTTTGAATCCCAATCTGGGTGGAGTTTCCATGTTCTCCCCGTGTCCGGGTTCTCCGGTTTCCTCCCACAGGCGAAAAACATGACTCAATGTGAATTGAATTCTCAAAATTGCCTCATATAGAGTGTGTCTGTCTGTGTGAGTGAGTGTGTGCCCAGCGATGGATTGGCGCCCTGTCCTGGGTGTATCTGCCCAGCGCCCGAAACATTCTTCCCTGGATGGGCATGGGGAACCCCACCGCAACCCTAATAGAGGATAAAGCAGATGATGGTTGGAATGAATTAGATTGTTGTACATTCTTTAAAAGGAAAAGCAGTACCTGAACGTGGGGACTGCTGATGTATTTGTCCTCATTACAGACACGTTCATCTGTAACAACGGACACACTGTCCCCCTTTATTTGGAGCACTAACAATCAAATTATATTTTGATAAACAAATTCTGAAGTGGGCGGCACGGTGGCTTAGTGGTTAGCACGTTCGCCTCTCAGCACTAGGGATTCCCGGTTCGAATCCCCATCTGGGTGGAGTTTCCATGTTCTCCCCGTGTCCGCGTGGGTTTCCTCCGGGTTCTCCGGTTTCCTCCCACAGTCCAAAAACATGGATCAAGTTAATTGAGTTCTTTAAATTGCCCCATGTAGAGTGTGCTTGGGTGTGTGAGTGTGTGCCCAGCGATGGGTTGGCGCCCTGTCCTGGGTGTATCTGCCCAGCGCCCGAAATGTTCTACCCTGGATGGGCATGGGGAACCCCACCGCAACCCTAATAGAGGATAAAGCGGGAGATAATGAATGAATGAATAATGAATGCGTAAGCAAAAAATGAACCCAAGCTTTGTAACAAAAATATGAAGCCTTTCTTTATGTAGATTTTTTTTCTTTTTTAATGGACTTGGTTACTGAAGCACACAATGAAATACTTGTCAAAGATTACACATTTTATAATTGTTGGTGAATCTGTATGATAACAAGTGGCTAAAAAAGTGTAAAAAAGTATTTAAAAAAATGCCCACTGAAAACAATTTCAATGTAAAACAATAAATATAAAATGTTTATTGAAAAAGGTTTAATATATACAATTTTATGCATATACACAACTATTATGTCCATAAATTTCAGTGTCATAAGAAACATGGGATTTTAACTAAAGTTTCTTGTACTGAAAATGATTTCAATAGTGATGCCATAACAGTTAAATAGCCATCTGAACAACAAAGAATCATTTTTCCATTAATCTAGACCTGTAACAGTTCATAGCAGTTTCAGAGAATGGGTTTGTTTTGCATTGTTTGAGCGCTGCTCAGTTTATATTACATAAAAAGAGATGCTTTTTAGTAATATACCAACAAACTAATAGAAGATGGTATTGCTGTGAAACAATCCCTTCTTACTGATCTGAACTCCCTGCCTGCCTGCCTCAAAACTTGTATGTGATCACATTTTAAAACAGTCTTTATTAAATCAGTTTGCCAGATGGTTCAGTTTTAGTTTTTGGCTTAAGAGAGTCACACTTCTACATAATACAGATATCAGACAACTGTGTTTAGGAACCACCTAATCTCCAAGGAAACAAACATAAGCATAACAATAAGCGCCACAAAATGACTAAACTGTTTAACCCAGCCAGATTACTATAAACTAGAACTTGATGAGCATGATTTGGACCAATGAATGAAATACCAATATTTTCATTTGCTGTTTTGCCAAAAATACTTTATTCATTCATTATCTCCCGCTTTATCCTCTATTAGGGTCGCGGTGGGGTTCCCCATGCCCATCCAGGGGAGAACGTCTCGGGCGCTGGGCAGATAGACCCAGGACAGGGCGCCAATCTATCGCTGGGCACACACTCACTCACACAAACACACTCTATATGGGGCAATTTGGAGAACTCAATTGACTTGATCCATGTTTTTGGACTGTGGGAGGAAACCGGAAAACCCGGAGGAAACCCACGCGGACACGGGGAGAACATGGAAACTCCACCCAGATGGGGATTCGAACCGGGAAGCCCTAGATTTAATTTTAATAACTGCATATAAAAGTATTTGGATGCTCATTATTTTTTATTATTGACAAATGTATGTTATTTTAAAAAAAAAAAAAAATAATAATAATATATATATATATATATATATATATATATATATAGTATATATATATATATATATATATATATATATATATATATATATATATATATATATATATATATATATATATATATATATATATATATATATATATATATATATATATATATATATATAGTCATCAAAATTCCTGGAGATCAGCAGTCACAAAAATAATTATACCAGCCAGTCTGGCATTAACAATCACGATCACAGATCCAATCACCCCCTCCCCTCCCACCCCCCAGTCGATGGAAATGTTAACTGCATGATTGTCTGCATGATTTTAAAATCTGCATGATTTTATTATTATTGTTACCACATAATTAAGTAATAATTGCATATGTGAAAGTTTTTAAATGGCTTAATAAACATTGCTCATGGTGTGTCATTTTGAAATTAAATTGGCTTTAATTCCTTATTTGAAGTGCTGCTGTTCTTATAATTAAAAAAAATAAAATAAAAACACTAACATATTAATAAGAAAGAAAGTGGTAAAATAAAAGGATCCCTATTAAGGGACAACATTTACAGTTTTTTAAAGTCTCACAGTTTAATCTTTGGATTATTTTTAGTGGAAGACTATTTTTGGTTGAAAAACTTTATACTCAAGAAAACAAGAAAACATTCTTATAATTGCACAGCCAATCATTGTGCACACTTGAGTAGAACAAATTATATAATGTACAACAATTTAAAATCTTAAAATGGCTTTCGAAGCGTGTTCATAGTTGAAGGTTGTTGGTTTGTGAGTGGCACAGTAGCTCACTCTATTGCAGTGTTATATGTAGCTTCATATGCAGATTCTGTACTAGCTCACTTGAGAGGTAGTTTCTTTGATCCAGCCCTTCATGAAAACTGCTGATAACCAGTAGGTACAGGCCTGTTGAGGCCTTCTTTCTAGTACAGTGCAAGTAATTAAGCCCTTCATGCTGCTGGAGATAAAATATCCTGTCCTGGTTGCCTGCTGAGATGGAGTAGGTGATGTGATGAGTTGAAGACCTGAGGGCAGGTACCAGCTCCAGAATGTGTTCTTTAGGTGTACACTCAGAGACGTTGAGTAAAAGAAGCACAGGCTGATCCATGTCCACACTGGCCAGGTTGACTGGGGCTTCCTGAATATAGATCAGAAACAAGAAGAAATGGTTCTACATTTACATTACATTACATTTGGTCATTTAGCAGACACTTTTATCCAAAGTGACTTACAAGGTGAGCACAGGGTTAATCACAACATCCCTGGAGCAATGAGGGTTAAGGGTCTTGCTCAAGGACCCACACTGGTAACTTCAGTGGACCTGGGATTTGAACCCCCAACCTTCAGAGTGATAGCCCAACGCCCTAACCACTGAGCTACCCGTACACAAGTTACAATTCACAGTAAAGTCTTCTACACAATGATGAGGTTATCTGTTGCAGTAAGCATAATTTAAGAATAATTCAGGAATCAGGGCAATGACAAATCATTGTTTCAATGTAAATTTAAGTTCATTTATTCTCAGCAGTGCCTTAATGAGGTCAGGCATGGGTCTGTGGTTAAGGAATCAGCATTGTGACCTGAAGGTCTCCGTTTCGATACCCGGTCCCACCAAGTACTATGGCTGAAGTGCCCTTGGGTAAGGCACCTGACCCCAATTGCTCCCCAGGCACCGTATTGAAGGCTGCCCCCCTCTCCGGGCATGTGTGCTCACTTCACCAGTGTGTATATATGTGTTTCACTGCATGGGTGGGTTAAATATGGAGGACAAATTTTTCTGTGTGTATGCACAGGTGGCAAAAGAAATCACTTTATAAATCACTTTACTTTATTCAATGATAAATTGTCTTAACTCCACTTACAATATCTAAGGCTAAAGAACGATTGTAAAATATATATTTTTAGAAAGGTCAGTGAGTGATTTGGTTGAAGATATAAGAAAGTTTTAGGTAAAATTTAAGAATTCATGCAAAAAATATTGATCAAATTCTATAGGTTTTACAAACGTTCAAGCACCAGCACTGGAGACTTCACCCTTTTTGCTTGAGCTGAAAGACATTTGATGTGTCTATAGAGCATCTGTTACATGCTCAGAAATGCACATAACTCTTATATGAATCAATTCAGACATTTTTAAAATAATAATAAAGGTGGAGCAGCGTCATTTAACAATGAAAGGGACACTAAAGGAAGAACACCAACACATAGAATAGAACCACAATAGATTATTTCATCATTACAATTGGACAGGCAGAAGTATAGGACAGGCAAAAAAAAGTCTTACATCAAATACATTTGAAATGTAATGAATCACCTGCTCTGGTTCTGTTTGATTAGTGGTATGTCTCTTCCTAATTCCTCTTCTTTGAGAACCATTGATTTTGCAGTTAAAGCAGTCTTCAGAAGAAAGTTTGTTATCCTCCACTGCTCCATCTTTATCAATGGATCTCAGTGGGGCCTTTCCAAATCCCAGCCCTGACACACAATGTCTGCACAAACACATGTTTAACTATTTACACTTTAGCTGGATAGTAAAAAAAAAATTTAGAAAAATGTATCATTACATTCCGAGCTCAGTGGTTATTATACATTAAATCATGACTTGGACATCAGAAAGATGTTTTTTGTTACTATAAGGAGTATTTCTGCCTGTATTTCTTGAAAGTTAAAACTTGTAGCAAACATTCATTCATTCATTCATTCATTATCTTCTGCTTTATCCTATATTAGGGTCGCAGTGGGGTTCCCCATGCCCATCCAGGGGAGAACACCCCGGGCGCTGGGCAGACACACCCAGGACAGGGCGCCAATCCATCGCTGGGCACACATTCACACACACAGACACGCACACAAACGCACTCTACATGGGGCAATTTGGAGAACTCAATTGACTTGATCCATGTTTTTGGACTGTGGGAGGAAACCGGAGAACCCGGAGGAAACCCACGCGGACACGGGGAGAACACGGAAACTCCATCCAGATGGGGATTCGACCCGGGAATCCCTAGTGCTGAGAGGAGAACGTGCTAACCACTGAGCCACCATGCCGCCCGGTAGCAAACATAAATATGGAAATTATGTTTACTTGATGCCCAGCGATAGATTGGCGCCCTGTCCTGGGTCTATCTGCCCAGTGCCCGAGACGTTCTCCCCTGGATGGGCATGGGGAACCCCCCCCCGCGACCCTAATAGAGGATAAAGCGGGAGATAATGGATGGATGGATGGCTGGCTGTTCACTTGAAGGCGGTACAGTGGTTTAGTGGTTAACACATTTTCCTCTCAGCGCTAGGGATTCCCGGTTCGAATTCCAATCTGGGTGGAGTTTCCATGTTCTCCCCGTGTCTGTGTGGGTTTCCTCCGGGTTCTCCGGTTTCCTCCCACAGTCCAAAAAATGGATTTAGTCAATTGAGTTCTCCAAATTGACCCCTATAGAGTGTGTGTGTGAGTAAGTGTGTGCCCAGCGATAGATTGGCGCCCTGTCCTGGGTCTATCTGCCCAGCGCCTGAGACGTTCTCCCCTGGATGGGCATGGGGAACCCCCCCGTGACTCTAATATAGGATAAAGCAGAAGATAATGGATGGATGTTTACTTGAAGGGCAATCCTGAAGTCGAAAAGAAAAAAAAAATGTATTCCCTCTAATAAAATTTGGGTTTTCATACCAGTATAATAATGAATATTACACTGACATAGGGTTAAGCACTGTTTATCTCTTCTGAAAAATGATGCTAGTGATTCTAATATATCGGTCGATGACAAGCCTGTCTAGAAAAAATGTTTAAAAGGTGAGGGTATAAACAACTGTTATACATTATCTCAATTTTCAAACAATAAAGGAAAACAGCTACCTATAAAAAACAAGGGGGTAACTTCAGTGCACCTGGGATTTGAACCCACAACCTTTAGATTGATAGCCCAACACCCTAACCACTGAACTACCCGTACATAAATTACAATTCACTGAACGAGCATGTGATTTCTGTGGATGCTCATTCCCCTCCTTACCCTTGGCCCACTCTGTAGTATCCAAGTGGGCAGCCACATATGTAGCCTCCTTGCGTGTTGGAGCAGCCGTAATTGCAGGGTATTTTTGAGGAGTCGCACTCATCTACATCCCGGCAGCTGCTGGAAAGCTGTTCAAAGTTGTAGCCAGAGGGACAGGTGCATTTGTAGCTGCCCAGTGTGTTGTAACATGATGCTGAGCCACAAGTACCAGGTGTGGCGCACTCGTTCTCATCTGCAGTGACAGAAACTACAATGAACTCTGGGATTTGGTTTCAGTGTTTTCAGAACTGCATATACACAACCCAAACACATATGTTCTTTCACACTGAGTTTACTCAAACATGCCTTTTCTGACCTTTTGACCCGCACCACAGAAATGAAGGTGGTGAAACTGTTGGATGCATACAGTTATCCAGTCTTATCTAATTTGTTCTTAAAACAGTAAAACAATATACAATATATACTGTAACATCCATCCATCTATTATCTTCCGCTTTACCCTCTATTAGGGTTGCGGGGGGGTTCCCCATGCCCATCCAGGGGAGAACGTTTTGGGCGCTGGGCACACAGGACAGGGCGCCAATCTATCGCTGGGCACACACTCACTCACACAGACACACTCTATATGGGGCAATTTGGAGAACTCAATCGACTTGATCCATGTTTTTGGACTGAGGGAGAAAAACAGAGAACCCGGAGGAAACTCACGCGGACACGGGGAGAACATGGAAACTCCTATACTGTAACATTTTTCATAAAAATTATTCATTCATTCATTATCTCCCGCTTTATCCTCTAGTAGGGTTGCGGTGGGGTTCCCCATGCCCATCCAGGGGAGAACGTCTCGGGCGCTGGGCAGATACACTCAGGACAGGGCGCCAATCCATCGCTGGGCACACACTCACTCACACATACACACTCTATATGGGGCAATTTGGAAAACTCAATTGACTTGATCTATGTTTTTGGACTGTGGGAGAAAAACTGAGAACCCGGAGGAAACTCACGCGGACACGGGGAGAACATGGAAACTCCTATACTTTAACATTTTTCATGAAAATTATTCATTCATTCATTATCTCCCGCTTTATCCTCTAGTAGGGTTGCGGTGGGGTTCCCCATGCCCATCCAGGGGAGAACGTCTCGGGCGCTGGGCAGATACACTCAGGACAGGGCGCCAATCCATCGCTGGGCACACACTCACTCACACATACACACTCTATATGGGGCAATTTGGAAAACTCAATTGACTTGATCTATGTTTTTGGACTGTGGGAGAAAAACTGAGAACCCGGAGGAAACTCACGCGGACACGGGGAGAACATGGAAACTCCTATACTGTAACATTTTTCATAAAAATGAATAAAATAAAATTTGTATTTATACAAATACTAGTAGTAGCTAAACATAAAACAGTTTATTGTGTGGTTAGTTTTTATTGACTTGCTAACAGAATTGGTAAAAATACTCATGTGGCAATACTTGTGGCAGGAGGATAGCAACACTGGAAAGGGGAAGACATTGCAGACAGCAATGGACGCTAATCGGAGACAATTGATGCATCTTTGCTAATAATCATTGTGGTGTCTTTATACGAGACCCCAGCTCCATCAGCCAATTTTTAAGTTATTTTAATACAGCCTTTAATACAGTTCCTGTGTGTGAGAACTCCAGTCTCAGGCCCTCACTGTGTCCCAGCTTGTCACATCATTATATTAGATGCGCTTTTTTGATTTCGATTTAATAGTTTGACTTACCAACACACTGATTCCACTGGAAGTGCTGGGTATAGCCCCGTGGACAACTACAG
This sequence comes from Corydoras sp. C115, assembly GCA_019802505.1. Lineage (NCBI taxonomy): Eukaryota > Metazoa > Chordata > Actinopteri > Siluriformes > Callichthyidae > Corydoras > Corydoras sp. C115. Next base: position 177,378 of record JAFMOC010000053.1, on the reverse strand, counting down.
CGGTAGCTCCCCATTACATTATCACAGCCAAACTGGCATCTGTGGTTCCTCTCACACTCATTGACATCTTTAAAATAAATTATAGTTAAAATATTTCCCCATTTACTAAACCATAACAGACTACATAAACACAGCATACAACAAACACCAAAATATGACTGGCTTAGAACAAGTTTAAATGTAATGACAAACAGACTGTTAGAAATCCTTAAAAGCAAACTTCTAATCACCGAGTTTGAATGATCCATGTGGTTTCTTTAATGATTAATTCCTAATAATCCCTAGATATATCGACAATAATTTAATGACATTAGATTTTCAGTAGTGGCGGCACGGTGGCTTAGTGGTTAGCACGTTCGCCTCTCAGCACTAGGGATTCCCGGTTCGAATCCCCATCTGGGTGGAGTTTCCATGTTCTCCCCGTGTCTGTGTGGGTTTCCTCCGGGTTCTTCGGTTTCCTCCCACAGTCCAAAAACATGGATCAAGTCAATTGAATTCTAAAAATTGCCCCATATAGAGTGTGTCTGTGTGAGTGAGTGTGTGCCCAGCGATGGATTGGCGCCCTGTCCTGGGTCTATCTGCCCAGCGCCCAAGATGGATGGACCCCCTGGATGGGCATGGGGAACCCCACTGCGACCCTAATAGAGGATAAAAGCGGGAGATAATGAATGAATGAATGAATGAATAGATTTTCAGTAACAGTTTCATAATACGAGATGTTCGCTAGTACAGCAGATGTTCTGGAGGTACTACTAAATATATTTAGAAACACAGCCCCGTCAGCATTGCAGCAAACCTTCCAGTATTCTCACTGAGAGCTGGTAGGCTGATTAAAAATGCATCAGTTTCTAATAAACTTGAATATTTCATTCATATGATACTCATATGATTCTCAGCATTTTAAAGTTGAAATAGCGATGCTTGCCAGCAAATATACTCCATGTGTTTCGAAGTGTACTGTTTGAAGTTAACGTATGGGATGACTTAATCTAGTTTTCTTTTTAGTGGTTCATATTCTATTAATATAATGATTAAAGCAATTTGGTCATATCTGAGCACAAATTTTAAACATTTAATATTAAGCAATTTTCTAAAGACAGATCACAGACAGAAATACCTTCACAGTGCATTCCAGTAGAGTCTAAATTAAATCCATTTTGACATTCACAGCTGAAGCTGCCTGGTGTGTTGTGGCAGATGCCGCTTGTCCCACATAAGTTGTTTTTTGCAGTACACTCGTTATTATCTATAATGTAAAATACACATAAATGGTACAGAAGGTTAAATCTTCTTAATACATCTTAGAACTACAACAGGTAAGTGTCCAGGCAGTTAAAACACATACATACCTACACAAGCTGTGTGGTGTTGTGTGAACCCTGAAGGACACTTGCATGTGAAGCCACCAATAGTGTTAACACACATAAACTGGCAGTTGTGTCTCTTGAACTGGCATTCATCCAAATCTGTGACAGTAAAACAGTTCATATCTTAAATACATGCCTGTCACAAACCTGAGCAGAATATCCTGTTCTGTATTATGAACGCAGATTACTAAAAAGTTCACGCTTGATCCAGATCAAACAGATTGTTAACAAATACCAGAAGGCAAATCAGTTTGTGTCACATCTTTGGTGAGTTAAATAGGATTTTTTTTAAAATGATCTGCTCAGTTATACATTATACAAAACAGTCCATAAATATGTTCAGGAACTTTTCATTTTTACAATAAACTGATTATTAACCCACAGAGTACTTACAGTACTTTCTGCTATTTGACGATCAATTAGCACCCCTGTCAACAAATTAATTGGGCTGGGAAAAACTAAATTTCTAATTTTATTCCTTCAATTATTTTGGTAAGATGTTATAATAATATATATATAGTGTTATTAGAAGTACAAACATCCTTCCATCCATTATCTTCTGCTTTATCCTCTACTAGTGTCGCGGGGGTTCCCTATCACCATCCAGGGAACAACGTTTCGGGCGCTGGGCAGATACACCCAGGACAGGACGCCAATCTATCGCTGGGCAAGTACAAACATTAACCCCAAGAAATTAACACATTGTAAATAAGTTAAATACTTGGTTGGTATGGTGGCTTAGTGGTTAAGACGCTTGCCTCTCACTGCTGTGGATCCAGGTTTAAATCCTGGTCTGGGTGGATCTTCCATGTTTTCTCCTCACAGTCCAAAAACATGGATTCAAGGTGAATAGGCTGCCCTAAATTGCCTCTATCTAGTGTATGTGTGTTTGTGTGATTAAGTGAAAGTTAAGTGAGTGTTCAATTTAAAAAGAAAGGCAGCACAAAGTTCTATATGAAGGGGTGTGAATAATCACGTCCTGCAAACTCATGACAGGAAAGGACAAAGTCAGCTGTGATATGCCCATCTGTCAGCATCCACTAATAACACTTGTCATTTTCGAAGCTTAATTTTGTCAGTAAGGAATGCAGGTACCCAATCAACAATGTAATAAAGATGATTAATTATAAATAAATTAATAAATAAATGAACAAAAGCAAGTAGCACATTAGCTCTTGTAATTTAAAATAAGTGATTAATTGATAATTAATAAAACTAACTTTATAAAAAAATCTGAACACAAAACTATATGCCAGAAATAACTAAAGCAAGAAATATGACTGACTTAATCAAACCCATGATTTATTTTAAGTTAATGTACATGGGAGAGGGCTGACCTTTACATGTCCTTCCGTCGTTTTGCAGGGTGTAGCCACGTGGACAGGAGCAGGCATAGCTGCCCTCTGTGTTCTTGCAGATAAAGTTGCATGGCTTAGGGGACAGTAGACACTCATCCAGGTCTAGGCAATATATAATGAGTAAAACAAGTGCAAGCAAAAACTGTTTATTAATATTTATTTTTAAGGATTTGTTTTGATTTACCAATACATGCAGTGCCTGTAAAGCTGGCGGTGAACCCAAGTTCACACTGGCACCTAAATGAGCCCATTGTATTAAAACACTTGCCATTCTTACATACATCTGGAATCAACTCACACTCATTAATATCTGTAAAAACAAAGAAACAACAAGAGATGTTTTACCAAATATTCCAAATATATTATTTTCAGTGTAAATTTTCATTGGTTCATCCATCCATCTTCCGCTTTATCCTCTACTAGGGTCGCGGGGGGGTTCCCCATGCCCATCCACGGGAGAACGTTTTGGGCGTTTTGGGCACACACTCACTCACACACACACACTCTATATGGGGCAATTTGGAGAATTCAATTGACTTGATCCATGTTTTTGGACTGTGGGAGGAAACTGGAGAACCCGGAGGAAACACACGCGGACACGGGGAGAACATGGAAACTCCACCCAGATTGGGTTTCGAACCGAGAATCCCTAGGGCTGAGAGGCGAACGTGCTAACCACTAAGCCACCCTGCCGCCTTGATTCATCCATTCATTCATTCATTATCTCCCGCTTTATCCTCTATTAGGGTCGCGGTGGGGTTCCCCATGCCCATCCAGGGGAGAACGTTTTGGGCCCTGGGCAGGTACACCCAGGACAGGGCGCCAATCTATCGCTGGGCACACACTCACTCACACACACACACTCTATATGGGGCAATTTGGAGAATTCAATTGACTTTATCCATGTTTTTGGACTGTGGGAGGAAACCGGAGAACCCGGAGAAAACCCACGCGGACACGGGGAGAACATGGAAACTCCACCCAGATGGGGATTCGAACCGGAAATCCCTAGTGCTGAGAGGCGGACGTGCTAACCACTAAGCCACCGTGCCACCTTGATTCATCCAATATAACATTAATTTACATTAGTTACTACACATTACTCAACTAATGTGTAAAATCAAGGTTATAGTGTTTAATGTATTGTATGTCTTAATTGTATGTCTTTATTTATTCTTCTTAAAAATATACATGCACAATTCAGCTCTAGTAATGTTTGATATTTACTGTATACTGTACTTCAATTATTTAAAAATGTAATTAAGTAATTACTTTATTTACTTCTTTAAGTTTTAGTCTGATATTTCATGTACATTTGGTCATTTTGCAGATGATTTTATCCAAAGCAACCTACATATAAGTGACTTACAGGGCCCACACAGGGCCCACTCAAGGCTCAAGGGCCCACACAGGTAACTTCAGTGGACTTGAGATTTGAACCCTGAGCCTTCAGACTGAGGGTTCAGCCCCACACCCAAACTACTGAGCTGCCATGCACTTGTATTTTGAGAAGAAATCTAACCTACCTACACATTTACAAAACATAAGCATCCTTTGCCATAATAATGGCGTTCCTAAGCATAATTTCTAGAGATTTTGTAGTAATAGTGGCGCTAATAAAACCTTCGCATCCTAAAGAAGCTCTGCTGTAAAATAAGTAAAATTTATAATTGCAAAGGAAAATAGCAGCATTAAAACTGGATTAACTACTCAGTCTTAAAATAGAGAATTAGAAATTCCAATCACATTTATATTAATATTAATTACTAAACCATTACACCATCACTAAACCATTAAACCATTACAGACCATTGCCATCCAGGTCATAACCATGCCCATGTGGACACAGTTTCTTGTACTTGGCAGTGCCAGGCATTGGGCAGAGTTCACACTGGTTTCCCCAACCAAGTCCACCATCGCAGCAGCACTGGGACTTTGTGCTGGGTATTTGAGTACTAGATGACATCTGACACATGGTCTGTAGCACCTCAGTGAAACAAAAACCTTGTCTGTAATCTGGAAAAAGCAAAGACAATAAACTTTATTGTAGTTAATAATAGCTTTAAAAAGCAAGTTTTAATAGTTTAATGAGAACATGTTCACTGTTTGTTATTGTAATTTTGTGTAAGCTTAAAACTGACTTCAAATTTATTGACTTTGTGAAAACAGACAAAGTGATTTACCAATGCACTCTGTGGCTGTAGAGTCTGACTGGAAGCCTTCTTTACAGTCGCACGTGTAGCTGCCTACAGTATTTACACAGCGGCCATTTTCACAAATATTGGGTCTTGTGCGGCATTCGTTCTCATCTAATCAGAGGGACAAAAATATCAAAGTGTTCCAAATAAAGTGTTCTAAAGCTCAGCATCTTTCTTTAGTCCATACTTGGCACCTATTTTGGGTAGTAGCACCTATATTTACCACTAACTTGTTACAGGTTACCAGGTTATCCTACCATGAAAAAGATCAGCATTATTAAAATTTACAGAATCTGAAGCATTAACTTTTCTAAGTAAAAAAAAAAAATTAAGACAAAATTTTATAACATTACAACTACATTTAAAATTAGCAAAATATACAATAATAATGGGCGGCTTGAAGGCGGCTTAGTGGTTAGCACGTTCACCTCTCAGCACTAGGGATTCCTGGTTCGGATCACAATCTGGGTAGAGTTTCCATGTTCTCCCCGTGTCCGTGTGGGTTTCCTCCGGGTTCTCCGGTTTTCTCCCACAGTCCAAAAATATGGATGAAGGTCAATTGTGTTCTCCAAATTGCATGTGTCCAAATAGAGTGTGTTTGTGTGTGTGAGGTTGCCCAGCGATAGATTGGCACCCTGTCCGTATCTGCCTGAAACGGGGAACCCCACCGCATTCCTAGTAAAGGATAAAGCGGATGGATGGATACAATAATAATACAACAATACATAATAATACAATAATAATAATACCCCAATTCCAAATTAAATGGCAATGAAGAAGCCATATGTAAATTAGATTATGTGGTTGCGTTAGTGCCTAGGCCATGGGCCGCTTACTCATCTGGAAAGATGCTGATCACTTGGGTTTGTGTTCTTATTACATAAAACTGAACATACATTTTAAAGTTTGGATTTGCGGCTCTATAGTTTTAGAGATAAAAGAGTATAATTCTTACAGAAATGTAATAAAATACTTTCAGTTACCAAAAGAGATAAAAATTCTGACCCTGACACATTTCGCCATCCAGCTTGCGTATCATTCCTGGTGGACACACGCACATGAAGGTGCCAATGAGGTTTTTACACATCATTTCCCTGATGTAACAGTCATGTAAACCTTCTTCACACTCATCCAGGTCTGTGGTGTTACAATCACAAGAAAAAAAAGACTAAAATTAAAAGAGACTAAGCAGCTAAAATAAGGATCACAGTACAAGAAACAAATATGTAACCAACACACAACAATTTTTACCATTTATCCATTGGTAAATAAATTGCAACTATGTAATAATGTCAGCTTTAATTATTATATGTATTATTGTAAATGACTTCTATCACAAATCTACAAGAGCTGCTTCACTTGAATCAACATAATAAATCAATTGAAAATAGTGTGTTGCAACAGATAGCATTTTCTTATTACTTCATTCTGCTTTATTAATTAAAATAAATGCTAAATGGTTCTGACAATATTGGCCTAATCTTGCTTCATATAAATACACTTACATTAAAAATTTGGGAAGATTTTGAAGTTAAAAAATGGTTGAATATATTCCATGACATCACCAGTTTTAAAAGCATGACATCACTTGAGGAGAAGCTTAAGCCAAACTTTAAATTGATCTGAGAAATAATTTGAAAATACTTGTATTGTCATTATATCTGTTTAATGAAGGTTGGTGTTAGGTATTTAATTAGATTTTAATTTGTATTGCATTTAAGAAAGCAATTTGTTTGTTAACAGAATTGGTAATTTGATATTTTTAATTCTTAGACAGCAGTATTATTCAGTTTTTCGTTGTGAAATCGGAGTAATGCACAAAAAAACATACATTTCATGTACAAAAAAATACCCTTAAAAACACATACTCAAGAAATCATACTCATACTCAAGAAATCATTGCGTTCCAATTTGGTGTCTCACCCTGACACATTCTGCCATCTTCTCTCAGTGTATATCCTGATGGACAGGAACACTCATAGCTTCCAAATGTATTGATGCAGCGAAATGCACAGAGTAAAGGATTCTGTCCACACTCATTTATATCTGTTTAAAAAATAAGCATTATGTTACACATAACTAATGTAATCCATAATAATTAATATCCAATGTAGTTTCATAGTGGATTCAACAAATATTTATCATGTTCCAGGAAATAGAGAAAACAGCATTGCAGGAGTTTTACCTTCGCATGTCATCATAGGTCCAGGTTCAAACCCTTCCTCACAGAAGCACTCAAAACCTCCCATCAAGTTAGTGCAAGTACCATTTCCACATGGATTCCCCATCTCACACTCATCAACATCTACAAGAATCAAATCATCAACAAAACAAAATTATAATATACCAGTATTATAATCATATTATAATTACAATATTAATATATGACAATACTATAATATATAACAGTATAAAATATTTTGTTAAATAATGGCTGAGATTAAACGGTTTGAATGCTTTGTATTATTGCATTTACCTAGTAGATAAATTTACCATATTCAATACTTTAATTAAAAATTTAAATGCATTATAAAATATATATTTAAAATATAAAATATAATAAAAGAAAAAGTATTGATAAAATCATAAATACTAGAACTGTAAATCTTTGTTCTATGTCTATGAGGCATAGTTGTGGCTTTTCAGTCTCTAATGAAGGTAAACTAAATCTTCATACCAATGCAGTGAACTCCAAACGAATTGAGAATGTACCCAGTCAGGCATTCACAGCGAAAAGACCCGTCTGTGTTCACACAGTGGCCATTACGGCAGATTCCTGGGTTCTCAACACACTCATCCAGATCTAATGAGGTCATAAAAGGCCAAACACAAATAGAGTAAGTCATTAGTGTTCAATCAAAGTGTCACGAAGTACTGTGTTTAATCAACTACGATTTATTTATTTATAAGAACGAACTAAACCAAGATTACAATGCTCTGACTTATCTGATGGAATATTTACTTTATTTTAGAAAGTGCAGTTTTAGAAAGTGCAGTTCCTTACCTATGATGGTGTCTCCAGTGCCTGGAATGAAGCCATAACTAAAAGGACATAGGTCCCAAAACCCAGCTGCATCAGTAAAACAAATCTTATGTAAGTGACTGTTATAAGAATGTCCCAAATAACAATAATACTGCTGAGTAGAAAAACAATGACTAAGTACCATCATGTTCTTTGGGACAGAGCTCACAGGGGTAACCCCAGCCCTCTTTGGGCATGGCGCTGCAGCAACACTTGGCTTTGGTGGTGTTAAAGGCCTGAGGACTCGAGCATTTTCCATTTTCAAAGTGAGAGAAGCAGAAACTCTCCCTTGTATCTTAAAAACAGATTAATAAATGTGCATAACCAATGTTTAAACAAACATCCACAAATGCTAATACATGCTATACGTAACTATAAACAACTTTTATAAAAGTAGAAAAAAGAAAATCTATATTTTTCCTTGCAATGTACTTTACTTATAAGAGAGAAAACGATATTTACAGTGTTTTTACAGAACGTAATTGCATTTCATTATGCTTGCAAACAACATGTGTTGTGTTTGTCCTTCAAAAAACTTTACAGTTAAACAACAAACAACCAAAAACCTAGCAGTTGTGGCAAGAACAGAGGTTGAGGCTTATCAGTTTTAGGTACTCTGTGCTAAAATTCATAATTCATATGAATTCATAAAAAAATATATAGTTAATTCATAACTATATTTCCCTCAGTGGCAGGTCTGCATCTTACATATTTATGGTATAATTTTCCCAAAAATGTGGTGCCACACGATCATTTATAAAGGCTCATGGTCAATATTTTAAGCCTTTTAAATACAGCACTGTCCAAATGAGTGGAAAGTTTTCTGAAGTTACCATCACAACGGCGTCCACTTGCTGATAGCACAAAACCAGATTTGCACAAACACTCAAAACTGCCTGGTGTGTTGTAGCAGGTGCCAAATATGCAGAGGTAGGGGTCTTCTTCACACTCATTTTTATCTGTCAGTCACAAAACAAACAATCACATATATACTAATCTGTCAAAAGCATGTCTTTCAAGACACCAACAACATTTCAAGTTACAAAAAAAGCACAAGAAGACCTAATTGTATAGTATATAAGAAGGATGGCAGGATGAAATTTTCTCCAGTTTCTTCTCACAGCCAAAAAAACATGGATTTAAGGTATATTGGCTGCATTAAATTACCTATATTTGTGTAATTAATTATAATCTATATTAGTGAGTCTCTATCTGCCCAACACCAGAAACGTTTTCCCCTGGATGGGCATGGGGAACTTGTCCGTGACCCTGATATTGGATTAGGCAGAAGGAAAATGGATGGGTGATGTAATGTACATTTGCATTCGGTCATTAGCAGACACTTTTATCCAAAGCGACTTACAAGGGGAACACAAGGTTAATTATAGCATTTCTGGAGCAATGAGGGTTAAGGGCCTTGCTCAAGGACCCACATTGGTAACTTCAGTGGACCTGGGCTTTGAACCCCCAACCTTCAGATTGATAGCCCAACACCCTAACCACTGAGCTACCATGCCGTAATGTCCTAGCAATTTATTTAAAAATGGCTACATGTAAAAAAGATAATATGAAAATAAAAAAAACCTACATGATAAATATCACTGACTAATCTAAAGCAGTAAAAATAAAATCGAACTGCAGTGACGGTTAGCAGTGACATTTGCAAACATATAAAATATAAAATGCATACCTGAACCGATTGCAGTAAAAACTGCAAAATTGTGGTTTATGAATATGGAACCAAACAGAATGTATATTCAGGCGGCAACATCTTACATATTTATGGTATGTAATTTGGTCCCAAAAATCTCCTGCAGTTCAAACCGAGCATCAGTATGGCTCATGGTCAAAAGGTGATTTGAGTGCCTTTTAACGTGGCACTGTCCAAATGAGTGCCAGAAAGTTGGTCTGAAGTACCATCAGAAACGGCGATCTACTTGCTGATTCACGCACAACCATCTCAGATTTGCACAAATGGTCACTCAAAAAAAACATGCCTGGTGTGTTCTGTAGCAGGAAATGCCAAATATGCAGAGGTAGGGGTCTTCTTCACACTCATTTTTATCTGTCAGTCACAAAACTCAAACAATCACCCGTATATACTAATCTGTCAAAAGCATGTCTTTCAAGACACAACAACATTTCAAGTTACAAAAAAAGCACAAGAAGACCTAATTGGGTATAGTATATAAGAACAGGATGGCAGGATGAAATTTTCTCCAGTTTCTTCTCACAGCCAAAAAAAATGGATTTAATGGTATATTGGCTGCATTAAATTACCTATATTTGGGTAATTAATTATAATCTATATTAGTGAGTCTCTATCTGCCCAACACCAGAAACGTTTTCCCCTGGATGGGCATGGGGAACTTGTCCGTGACCCTGATATTGGATTAGGCAGAAGGAAATGGATGGGTGATGTAATGTACATTTGCATTCGGTCATTTAGCAGACACTTTGTCCAAAGCGACTTACAAGGGGAACACAATGTACCCAATTGATAGCATTTCTGGAGCAATGAGGGTTAAGGGCCTTGTCAAGGACCCACATTGGTAACTTCAGTGGACCTGGGCTTTGAACCCCAAACCTTCAGATTGATAGCCCAAACCCTAACCACTGAGTACCATGCCGTAATGTCCTAGCAATTTATTTAAAAATGGCTACATGTAAAAAAGATAATATGAAAATAAAAAATACATACATGATAAATATCACTGACTAATCTAAATGCAGTAAAAATAAAATCGAACTGCAGTGACGGTTAGCAGTGACATTTGCAAACATATAAAATATAAAATGCATACCTGAACCGATTGCAGTAAAAACTGCAAAATTGGGGTTAACCCGAATATGGAATGGTGTACCAAACAGAATGTATATATATATATATATATATATATATATATATATATATATATATATATATATATATATATATATATATATATATATATATATATATATATAAAGTAAAACAACAAAATCTAGCAGTTGTGGCAAGAACAGAGATTGATGCTTATCAGTTTTAGGTACTGTGTATATATATATATTATAAACAGAACAAAAATATGTTTATAAAGTGATTGGAAGTGTTAGGATTATTTCAAACCTAAAGCCTTTACAAATTTAAGCATGACAATGCCAAGTTTTATACATATGTACAAAATGACATCATAGTCCCTCACAATGAGACTCCTTTCATAGTCTGGACAAGTACTGATGATATTTAAAGGCTTGCTGATTACATTTTGGCACATAAGGAATAAAATGAGTGCAGCTTTCCCCCCTCGCTCTCTCGCTGATTCTCTCTTTCACCATGTCTTTCTTTCCCCTTTTGTGTCTTTCTCTCTGTCTTTCTTTAAATTGGAAATAAGAAATTGAACTGGGGGTCTTTTTTGGAAAACAATAAAATTTTCCAGTGCAGTTTTCAGCAGAGATTTAGTTTATATGCTGAAAGGCATCACTTACCTACACAGTGATTGTTCTGTATAATGTAACCTGGTGGGCAGACACAGCGAAAAGTCCCATCCAAGTTCTGGCAGGTTCCAGGAGAACAGATTCCAGATAGGATTAAACACTCATTCACATCTGGAACCAACAAAGTGCAGAGTGAGCGAGGTATTTTTAACCACTAATAAAAACCACTCCAAACTGTAACACACCAGTAATGACTGGTTTAATACACATACCCACGCAGTTCTTCCCATCTAGAGTCAATTCGTAGCCAGCCTCACACAAACACTGAAAGGAGCCCACACTGTTAACACACCCGCCATTCCTACATAGTGGGGTGTATGCTTCTGTACATTCATCAATATCTGGCAACAAACAGTGACAAACACAGCAACACTGAACATTGTCTCCATATAAAGGGATGTCAATGTCACAAACATGGTATGTATGTAGATGCCAAACAAAAATATAGACAACACATTACACTGTTTATTTTCTTTTCATTCGTTTACATACAATTTGTAATAACTACAAACATTTACTTCATTATTTCTGACAGACAAACATCTTAAACTACATCATGTGCAGAAGTAATCTTTTAATATTGAAAATTTAATATGGTTTTGGGCGGCACGGTGGCTTAGTGGTTAGCACGTTCGTCTCTCAGCACTAGGGATTCCCGGTTCGAATCCCCATCTGGGTGGAGTTTCCATGTTCTCCCCATGTCCGCGTGGGTTTCCTCCGGGTTCTCCGGTTTCCTCCCACAGTGCAAAAACATGGATCAAGTCAATTGAGTTCTCTAAATTGCCCCATATAGAGTGTGTTTGTGTGTGTGTGTGTGTGTGTGTGCCCAGCGATAGATTGGCAACCTGTCCTGGGTGTATCTGCCCAGCGCCCGAAACGTTCTCCCCTGGATGGGCATGGGGAACCCCCCCCCCCCAAGACCCTAATATAGGAAAAAACTGAAGATAATGAATGAATAATATGGCACCCAGCGATGGATTGGCGCCCTGTCCTGGGTGTACCCAGCGCCGGAAACGTTCTCCCCTGGATGGGCATGGGGAACCCCACTGCGACCCTAATATAGGATAAAACGGAAGATAATGAATGAATGAATAATATGGTTTTATTTTCCATGCTTGATGCTTTTAAAATCATCAAAATTGTAAACTATGTCTTATTCAAGCACCTTAAAGTATCTAGCACTTTTCATGGATGTATTATATGGAGGTGGCTTATGCTCATCCATCACAATGGAGTAAAGAGTTTTTTTGTGTTTGCCTTTCTGGAGTTTGCACGTTCTTCCCATGTCATTTTGGGTTTCCTCCTAAAGTCTTAATATATACTAGTAGGTGAATATGATATACTAAACTGCCCTTTGTGTGTACGAATTTGTGCCCTGCAACACAATGGTGACCTTTTCAGTGTGTTTTCTCAGCTTTTGTCGATAGACTCCAGCAGCTCCTACAAACTTTTGTCAGGATAAGCAGCTCAGAAACCATAGGAAATTTAAGAAGGGGTATCTAAACTTATGCATAATTATATTTAACCATCATATATATAAGATATATACATAAATAAACATGGAATGGTATAACTTAATTAAATGGCAGCCCTATATTTTACACACAAATTTTTGTCACCAGAAGTAAAAATACTATTTATTTAATTAATTTATTTATATACCACTTATTTATATCACGCTTATTTATAAAGCGCAACCCACAAAGAGCAATACATGAGTACATGAGTAAAAAATACATGAGTTTACACAAGACATTCTGGCTTTACCTGTGCACTGGTTATTCAATGTGAGCTGAAATCCAGGGTGACAGAAGCAGTTGAAGGAGCCTACAGTGTTTTTACATGTACCATTTCTACAAGGCTGATCCACACACTCATCAATGTCTGCAGATAGTGAAGGAACACCTTAAGACTCAATTAAACAGTTAACAGTTAAATAAATGAACACAAAATTAGATTTAGTTCAGCTAGACAATAAGTATTTTACCATAATACTTTTTAAGTTTATATTAGGTAATGAAACATGTTTATTTTACACATGCTACATGCCTTTTCTAAAACAAATAAAAAGAAACTAGCATGGGGATTTTTAATTTTAAAATACACTGGAAAACCAAAAATAAATTCACCTTTGATTTAAAGACAAAAGTGTAAAAATTGCTTATTCATGTGAATTATCAGGGAAACAAACCTTTTAAAAAGTAAAGTAGCCTTTTGTATAAATTGGGTAAGTGTACTAAACCTTGTTCAACATAACATACCATAAGAAACAGTTTTAACATCCCAGTGAAACCACAAGCATCATTAATAACTTTCTTTAATTTAAAAAACAAGTTCCTGAACAGTTATTCCAAAGAAAATAAATATAAATTAATGATATTAAAGGGCGGCACGGTGGCTTAGTGGTTAGCACGTTCGCCTCTCAGCGCTAGGGATTCCCGGTTCGAATCCCCATCGGGGTGGAGTTTCCATGTTCTCCCCGTGTCCATGTGGGTTTCCTCCGGGTTCTCCAGTTTCCTCCCACAGTCCAAAAACATGGATCAAGTCAATTGATTCATTCATTATTATCTCCCGATTTTATCTGCGCTGGGCAGATACACCCAGGACAGGGCGCCAATCCATCACTGGGCACACATTCACTCACTCAAACACACTCTATATGGGGCAATTTTGAGAATTCAATTGACTTGATCCATGTTTGAACCCGGAGGAAACCCACGCAGACACGGGGAGAACATGGAAACTCCACCCAGATGGGGATTCGAACCGGGAATCCCTAGCGCTGAGAGGCGAACGTGCTAACCACTAATCCACCGTGCCGCCCAAGTCAATTGAGTTCTCTAAATTGCCCCATATAGAGTGTGTTTGTGTGTGTGAGTGTGTGCCCAGTGATAGATTGGCGCCCTGTCCTGGGTGTATCTGCCCAGCGCCTGAAACGTTCTTCCCTTGGATGGGCATGGGGAACCCCCCCGGCGACCCTAATATAGGATAAAGCGAAAGAGAATGAATAAATGAATATTAATGTTTAAACCCATATTTATTATGTTTGTAAAATAAAATGTTAACGGTTGCGATTATAAACTTAACTATATGTTTTGTAATGCTAATTTACCCTATTATAGCTAGTGTTTCCTTTTTTAAGATTCTATTGTTTTGCACTGTAGGCAGTAATTCGATTTACATTTTAGTTCTATTTTTCTCCAAGGTAAATTCAAATGGCTTTGGCCACTATGGTTTTGGCTGTACTAGTCTTCTCTGAGGATACTTATGCTCAAAATACTTTAAAGTCAAAATGCTACACTTCTTTGTTTGCATAGTTACCTGGTTTGTCATTAGTGGTTAGTATAAACAATGCTTATTTTAAAAATAAGACTTTACATTACCCATGCAAAATTTGCGGTTTGGAGTGGCCATAAAACCAGCATTGCATGTACACATATAGCCACCTTGGATGTCTACACACTTGCCATGACTGCAAAGACTGGGGTTTTCCAGACACTCGTTCCGGTCTGCAATGCAATCAGAGTTTGTTTGCACATGTGTGATCTGAAAGTATCAAAAATGTTGCTAAAAACATCAGCAGACGACACTAATCAACAGGGCCAGCGGTGTCCTTCAGTTTAGACCAGTTTTAATGAGAGTGACAGTTTACACTAGCTTTTGATGGCCTTTTATTCTTTTACGTTTTCATTAACTTAAAACCATGAGCTTAAAACAACAATTTCAGGATGTTGTTGGTGTAGCTTTTAATTTTGTCCCAAAACAGATTTTTCTCTCACTTATTGAAACAAAATATATTTGACGGTTTAAAGCTGTTAACTTTAAGCAATGACATTACTGTGTGGCATAATATCTATTACATGATTTTTTTGAGGAATCTGATCACTAAAAACAACCAAATTAACATAATATTATGTTATTTGCTTGCTGACAACTTACTGTACTGATGTTAGTTATTAAGGTATGATTTGAACAGTAGGCACTTGAATAACTATAATTCTAAACATACAGTATATCTAATTTTTGTAATTTCCGATTATTAATATGCTACATTGTTAATAATTATAATACATAAACAAACACAAAAGTCCTATCAATTGTCTAGCAATTATATATGTACTTATAATACATACTAAATTCAAAGGTTGGCAATACATTCTTTGCAGTGTAAAATATAACCACTGAAGTGCTGAAGCAGCTATGAAACAATGCAATGAAATTGCACGTGAATATTTGGATTTTCCCAACAATACACCTTTACAAAAACTTTAAATATTTTTTATCAAAGGTATTAAAGTATATAATATTTGTATTTAGTTTTTGAAGGTTAACCATGCCTGGTATTTGAATGCTTAAGAAAATCAGAGCAGATTGCGGTCACTTAGCTCTAAGGTGATCTCACCTACGCAGGCTCCAACTGGTAAGAGTTTAAAACCATCTGAACATTCACAGCGATAGCTGCCAGGACTGTTAATACAGTCTGCATTTCTCTGGCACAGGGCCTCGGAACCCCGACACTCGTCAATGTCTGGACACACACACAAAACACTGCATTGTGTAATTATATTACATAAAGAAAAGAAAGGTAAAACAATTGGGAAAAGAAATAAAAACCTACCACCCCTTAATGCTTTCTCTTTATACAATATTTTTCTAATTCACAATAAGCTAATAGATGGCAAAATTATTTATTTGCTGATTCTCAGAGTACTATTCACCCCATTTAATGCTAAATACAGTATACTACCTATTGAAGTTATGATCACTTCACTTGGTGTCTGAATATCTCCCAGACATTCAACACCATGTCCACACATTTATGTCTATATGTCCACACATTTAGGCGTGATTGGTGCTGGGGCATGCTGTCTGAAGACACTTAAAACAGGAAATGGATTGCATTCTTTATAGTGCTGGTTGAAGACTGAACTCACGGTGACCGAGCTGAGCAGCACAATAGCTTGTGATTTTAAAAAGCACAAGCTAAACCAACTCTCACCAACACAAACAATGAGACAATGACATATATATATATATATATATATATATATATATATATATATATATATATATATATATATATATATATATATATATATATATCCTGCTAACACATCTGGAAGCTCTATTTTAACTGTAGTATATATATATATATATATATATATATATATATATATATATATATATATGAAGTAATTTTAAACTTTATAGATGAGTAGTATCTGGGTAATTGTTCAGTAGTATTTTCACTTGTCTTATTTCATTGGTAGGGCGGCACG
This sequence comes from Corydoras sp. C115, assembly GCA_019802505.1. NCBI lineage: Eukaryota > Metazoa > Chordata > Actinopteri > Siluriformes > Callichthyidae > Corydoras > Corydoras sp. C115. Next base: position 160,677 of record JAFMOC010000053.1, on the reverse strand, counting down.
GTGGCTTAGTGGTTAGCACATTCGCCTCTTAGCGCTATGGGATTCCCAGTTCGAATCCCCATCTGGGTGGAGTTTCCATGTTCTCCCCGTGTCCGTGTGGGTTTCCTCCGGGTTCTCCGGTTTCCTCCCACAGTCCAAAAACATGAATCAAGTCAATTGAGTTCTCCAAATTGGTCCACATAGAGTGTGTATGTGTGAGTGAGTGTGTGCCCAGCGATAGATTGGCGCCCTGTCCTGGGTGTATCTGCCCAGCGCCCAAAACATTCTCCCCTGGATGGGCATGGGGAACCCCCCCCCCGTGACCCTAATATAGGATAAAGTGGAAGATGATGGATGGATGGATGGATATTTCATTGGTTACGGGGTATACTGACTTCTTTCGATTTGTCAGCCATTGAGTGGTTTTCCAGATATATTCATAATATTTGCTCAGCACTTCAGCCGAATCCTCAGAATTTTGGATCTCAGACCTCATCTGACCTCATCTTCCGTAACTGATGATTCTTTTCTGTAGTTGAAGTCAATAACAGTGTCATGGTAACTAACATATTGTTAGATCATTGTCTTCTCAGTTATGATTGCTTTGTCCTTTGACTTTCCCTGTTCACAATAAAACTCTTGAATCTTGTATTAAAGCTGCGCCATCCTTTGTCATTTATGCTCTGAGTAGTATACAGCTTCAAAGTGTCCAGATCCAGTCTATTTAAATTAGCTGCTTTCAAAGATGTTACTGTGTAGATAATTCACTGCATCTTCACAAATTTCAGCTTGACATGATTCATCGTTTTAAACATTTCAAGTTCCAACAATGATTTTGTTTTTGCAGCTTTGAATTCTTGTTTACAGCTTGCCGACATCGGCAACTAGGCACCCAAAAGGATTTAATCCAGCCACATCCTACACTCAAGCTTCACCCCGATGAATCCTTAGATCTTTCCCAGTATGCTCCATACTTGTGTGCCACAAAAATTAAAAACTGACTTGTCCTAAGAATATTGCAAAACAAAAACAGCCTGGTGTCTATGGCACATTTGGTAAATGTCAATAAATCTATTTAATGAATGTAGTGAAAATAACATTAACAAATAACCATCTTAACTTAAAAAAATGAGGGTCTACAAACCTTCACATATCAATAGCAAATTGCTGTAGCTGAATCCTCGTGGACATTCACAGTGAAAACTTCCAATCTGGTTGATGCACACACCATTGGTACAGATCCCTGGAATCTCCTGACATTCATTAATATCTAAAATAGAATATGTGAAGAGGCATGACTTTACTGACATACATATTTCAAACTAGTTGTTTCGAGTAATTAACAGAATAAATAAAATGTAGTCTATTAACTTTATAAGTTATACACATCAGTTTAAAGAACAAACAAATTTTGGATTTAATGTGGGAAATTAAGAGACAGCGAAAAAAAAAAGAAAGAAAATAGGGCAACATTTTACCAACTGGTTTTCCTGTGTAAATGTCAATCTTAAAGCCAGGTACAATGTTTCCACAAAGAGAGCGAAAAGCCTCTAAGATAAAACAGAGAGAAAAAGTGAGTGAACCGAGCAAATCCAGCTGCATTTAGATATTAAATATACTGAATGAATGTTTGTGGACTCACCAGTGCCTGGAACAGGACATGCCTCACAGGGTTTATTCCAGGCTTTACCCATGTTGTAGCCACAGCAGCACATCCCATGTGTTAGATTAAAAGCCAGTTCATTTGCACAAACACTGCCATTGTAAGTGTGAAAACAAAGGCCTTTTCTCATGTCTGAAAAATGAAACATTGATGTTTATTAGAAAGGTGGCACTGTGGTTTAGTGGTTAGCGCATTTGCCACTCAGCACTAGGGATTCCCAGTTCGAATCTCAATCTGGGTGGAGTTTCCATGTTCTCACCGTGCCCATGTGGGTTTCCAAAAATATGGATCAAAGGCAATTGAATTCTCCAAATCGCCCCATATAGAATGTGTTTGTGTGTGTTTCTGTGTAAATGAACGTGTGCCAGTGATAGATTGGCGCCCTGTCCTGGGTGAATCTGCCCAGCACCCGAAACCTCCTCTCATGGATAGGCATGGGGAACCCCCCCCCCCCTGGATAGGCATGGGGAATGTTTATTAGGTAATTAAATTCTTTCTAGACAGTAACAATTTTTTATTCATTTTCCAATACGTTACCGATCTGCACTTTATCAAATAGTCTGTGGTTAAACAACAAAAAAAGAAAGACACTAATTTCTTCACAGTGAATTTAAACGCATCAGTGGCAAGGATGACATCTTAAAAGAAACTAGGCTCAAATTAAATGAATTAAGTATTTTTTTACTTTTGGGTGGCCAGAATCCTACCTTAGTTCTTTTGGGTTTCTCTTTATTTAGTTTAAAAAAGGAAATTTATTTTAATATAGTATGTTAAATGCATTTAAGTATTTATCATATGATATATAATACATATAAAAGAAAACTAAATACAACTTTGTCTATATTGATCATTATAATTAACTATTTTATTAGTGTTTTCTGACATGTAGCTTTCAGCACATGAATTTTTTTTTTATTTCAGTTTGGTAAGTATACTGTGGAATTTTTTGAAGCACAATTGTAATAACATACCCATGCAGTTATTTCCACCGTTGACTTGAATGTAGTCTTGAGGACAAACACAAGTATAGTTTCCAAGTGTGTTATAACATGTACCTGGACCACATATTCGTGAATTCAACAAACACTCATCAATATCTACAAAACAAGAGATAGAATATACATTGTGGATTAAAAGCATTTTATATAAAATACTATACTTCAATCAGGACATGGTCTACTGATATCTATCAACTTATTTCACAAAACTAAAAAAAATTAGCAAGCCGTCAACCGCACACTGCGCAGCTTGATTACGGGTGTTTCAGTGTTCTTTGATACGTCTTTGTCGTGATGAAGTGTGATCTTTGATGTGTCTTACACATCTTGAAATGCACAAAGGAATGTAATCATTCTCTTAATTATTCATATATATTTTGGGTGTAACTTGCAATAAACCAATCAGCGTGTCACTTGACATTTTCTGATCCAGGTCTAGGTCTGGGCCGGCACGGTGGCTTAGTGGTTAGCACGTTCGCCTCTCAGCACTAGGGATTCCCAGTTCGAATCCCCATCTGGGTGGAGTTTCCATGTTCTCCCCGGGTTTCCTCCCACAGTCCAAAAACATGGATCAAGTCAATTAAGTTCTCCAAATTGCCCCATATAGAGTGTGTATGTGTGCGTGAGTGTGTGTCCAGCTATAGATTGGCACCCTGTCCTGGGTGTATCTGCCCAGCGCCCAAAACTTTCTCCCCTGGATGGGCATGGGGAACCCCCCCCACCCGCGACCCTAATATAGGATAAAGCGGAAGATAATGGATGGATGGGTCTAGGTCTGAATTTGGCAGATTTCTATTTCAACAATGCAGCAACTCAATGGACCCAATGTCCTGGACCATGAGGTTCTCCATTTCACTGTGAATGGAAAGCACACAGTACAGTGCACTATGTATATGTATTCTCTGTACAAACGCAGTGATCTTTGAACATAAGCACGTGTTGATGATTCACTGCCAAGATAGCAATGAACATCGGACTGTTGATGTCTGTTGTTTACAGTCAGTGGTGCACCTGTGTTTTCTGTTGTCAAGATACCAATATATCAGAAATTAACCTGAACACACATAATTTCAAGACCAGCAGGATCCATGGCATAGATATCTTCTAAAGCACCGTCGCTAAGATAGCAATAAGCATTGCGATGTGCCTTGCACAGGGTGTAAGACAGGGCCCTTAATCTATCCAGGCTGGTATCAAAGACCGTGTCATGGTGAGAATCACTGGGATCACATTTAATTTTTAATAATGAATGTGAACGTTATTGGGCGGCACGGTGGCTTAGTGGTTAGCACATTCGTCTCTCAGCGCTAGGGATTCTCGGTTCGAAGCCCAATCTGGGTGGAGTATCCATCTTCTCCCCGTGTCTGCGTGGGCTTCCTCCAGGTTCTCCAGTTTCCTCCCACAGTCCAAAAACATGGATCAAGTCAGTTGAGTTCTCCAAATTGCCCCATATAGAGTGTGCATGTGTGCAAGTGAGTGAGTGTGTGCCCAGCGATAGATTGGCGCCCTGTCCTGGTGTATCTGCCCAGCGGCCGAAACATTCTCCCCTGGATGGGCATGGGGAACCCCCCCCCGTGACCCTAATAGAGGATAAAGTGGAAGATAAGGATGGATGGATGTGAACGTTATCTAAAGCTATATGTTTGAAAGCTTTTTTTGCAGCTGCCACATGCAACTTAATTACATAATAATCATCGCTGATTTATAATTTTAAGTGGAAAATGTACCTTATGTTTTGTATACCCTATGTCTGATGAATGAGCCAAAAAAAATGTGCAAACAAAATCATTTTTAGCTTAACATTCATTTAAACATTCTTTTGAACATTTTAACACACATTCTCTGCAGCATTCCTACCTTCACAAATGCGGGTCTCCGTGTTCAGAAAGTAGCCTTTCTGGCAAACGCATTGAAAACTGCCAAAGGTGTTGATACAGTTTCCAGCCTGGCACAGACCAGGAAGCTCTTGGCACTCATCTATGTCTGGGGGGGAAAGGACACAGATTAACATTAGGCCGTTCCCACAGACACACTGAGCTTAAAAGTAAGAAAACAGAAGGGAATGTTCATAATAAAATGAAAACTGCTGCAGAACAAATTAAACGGACAAAAATCACCAAAGTTTCTCTCTTTGTCACCACTTCTAATCCAATACTGCATTAGTTTACTTAATAAAGCATAAAGATAAGGAAATTGCTAAAGCCGGTGTAAAATAAGCATATAATCATTTAAACAGCACAAACAACAACATGCCATGAACAATGTTCTCTGCTGCATTAGTGTAAAAAACATTACCATCCAAGATAATATTTATGTTGGGTTTAAATCCTTCTGCTCCTGGACACAGGGTGTTGTAGTCCGCTATAAATAAACAACATGATATAAGATTCAAGATTCAAGAAAATTTTATTATCATTAATATCATGTGGTACATGAGACAAGAACGAAATTATGGGTCACAGACCCCGATTAAGTACCAGTCAAAAGTTTGGACACACCTCCTTCAAGTAATTTTTTTTCACTGTCTAGGACATCTGCTTTCTTTTGTTTTTGTTAGTCCCCTATTTGGTTCTCTGTTATTTATTGGTCAGAATTATCACAGAACAGGTATCATTTGGGTGGTAGATTGTTTATTGTCAGTTCTGCAGTGACACTGATGTGGTGAGGGGGTTTTAGTGCAGCAGTAATACTTTAGTTTCATTTAAACACCTCAGTGACACTGCTGGGATAGGAATAATGCCCCAACCAAATAATATCTGCTCTGTGGTGCTACTATTGGGGTCCTTACCATTAGAGAACAGAGTAAAGGGGACGTACACTGTATGTAGTGCAGTCCACAAACAGATGAAATACAGTCTGAAATTGAAGAACTACAAAGTCTATCTTTACGGTAAGTTCAACTAATAAAGTGTGCAAAATGGAGGTGTGTCCAAACTTTTGACTGGGACTGTAAATTAATTAAGATGTAAGTCTAAAAATACAAAATACAAAAATACTGCCACAATTAAAATATTGACAATCTACCATACTGCACATTGCCAGAAAAAGATTAATCATTCTATATACATTTATTAACAACTTACACGTTCAATTTAGCAGAAATCCATCCACTGTTTTAAGCTGACTAATATGCTGGAATATATTGTACCTTACGATTGATATATTTAGATAAAAAGTGTCAAATACATGCTAAATGAAGAATAGCCAGATCATTTTTATTTATAACATGGGCTCACAGGAGTTGACAGGAGGGCAGGATTCGCAGGGATTTCCCCAGGCTCGACCAAGCGAGCAGCAGCAAGATGAGCGACTGACCCCAACACCCACCTCCACACTACAGGTCAGACTGGGTCGTCCACGGTTCATGGAATTGAAAAAACAGGTCCCGAGACGTGGGTCTACCAATGAAAACAGGCCAAATAATGTGTATGTACTAATGATGTTCCACATACACAAAGATACACTTGAGAAACACTTAGAGATACACACCAATACAGCCAATTCTAGTTGGGTTAAGCTCATAATCCGGAGGACAGTGACACTCATACGAGCCCGGTGTGTTGACACAGTGACCGTTTACACAGGTCATTGGACCCAAGCATTCATCAACATCTGCAGAGAAACTGTGAGTTAGAGATCAGAAGTAAAAGTAAAAGTTCTCACTGAGTTGATGACTGAATTTCACAAAGCACATTGTTGATCATCTACAGGATGTAAACGTTAAAGTACCTGTGCAGTTACCCCCTGATTTGTCTAGTTCAAAGCCCTCATCACAGATGCACTGGAATGTGCCAGCAAGGTTTTTGCATGTACCAAACACACAGATCTCCTGGAGAGAGCACTCATTAATATCTGTAACCCATAAAAGATTCAAATCATTACATCTGGAAGATACTTCAAAGATATCACATCCACAATCAAAATATCAAATAACAATCCCTTTGTCCTGGTAGTGGTGGCAGTGCAGCATCTTTTCCAGTGACTGGTACCATCAGAGGATAATACCTCATTTAAAGCCTCTGATAAAAATTGCACATGGAAAGACGTTGCTTTTACCCAGTGATTGAAAACCTTTGGTATCTAAAGAACTATTTCTTTGGCTTAAAACTAAAGTATTAAAGTGTTAAAAAGATTTTAACTTTGTCTTAATTGGAAGGAAAAAAAGTACACATGGCTCAAGATCGCCACTAGAGTGCAGTGTAACAGCTGTATGTAGGCACTTTGCATTGTCTACCCATGAGGTCATGAGGTACAGTTTACAGACTTTTCCTTAATTATTATAACTTTAACTTTAACTCTAAGTGTTGTTGTTTTTTTTTAGAGTTTATAGCAATTCTGTTCCAAAGAGGCTGAATTGTGGTGTAGAATATGGAACCTAAGGCGGCTTAGTGGTTAGCACATTCGCCTCTCAGCACTAGGGATTCCCGGTTCGAATCTGGGTGGAGTTTCCTTGTTCTCCCCATGTCCGCGTGGGTTTCCTCCGGGTTCTCTGGTTTCCTCCCACAGTCCAAAAACATGGATCAAGTCAATTGAGTTCTCCAAATTGCCCATGTAGTGTGTGAGTGTGTGCCCAGCGATAGATTGGCGCCCTGTCCTAGGTTTATCTGCCCAGCGCCCGAAACGTTCTCCCCTGGATGGGCATGGGGAACCCCCCCCCCGTGACCCTAAGATAGAAGATAGAAGAAGATAATGAATGAATGAATGAATGAATATGGAACCTTGGCAGTCTTTGCTGTCGAGAGTTGGGGTGAAGCCTATCTCACACTCGCAACGAAATCCTCCTTGTATGTTCAGACACTGGCCATTTAAACACAGGTCAACATCCTCAGTACACTCATCAATGTCTGTAAAAAGAATTTATAAATAACAGTCAGTAGAGATGAATTTCACTTCAGGTGTACATATTTTAAGCTATCAAATAAATCATCACAACCAAACAGATGGACATTTTAAGGTGGTGAATCTACTTTTGCCCGGTGGCTTAGTGGTCAGCACGTTCACCTCTCAGCGCTAGGGATTCCCAGTTCGAATTCCCATCTGGGAGTTTCCATGTTCTCCCCGTGTCTGCGTGGGTTTCCTCCAGGTTCTCCGGTTTCCTCCCACAGTCCAAAAACATGGATCAAGTCAATTGAATTCTCAAAAAAATTGCCCCATATAGAGTGTGTCTGTGTGAGTGAGTGTGTGTCCAGCGATGGATTGGCACCCTGTCCTGGGTCTGTCTGCCCAGCGCCCAAGACCTTCTCCCCTGGATGGGCATGGGGAACCCCACCGCGACCCTAATAGAGGATAAAGCGGGAGATAATGAATGAATGAATTAATTAATTAATCTACTTTTGCCAAATTTTACATGCTTTTTATGATTCACATTTTACTTTAAATTTTCCAGGAATGAGTTATTCAGGTAGGATTTAATTATTCAGAGAGAGTAGTTGGATAAAAAGGGTACTAAATTCTAACAATGCCAAAATATAAGTAACAGATATTTTGAAATCATAAAACAATGTTAGGTATACAAAACCAATCCAAAATGATAATTATTTTTATATTATTTTATTACATATCAATTAAACAAAATACAAAATGAAAACCAAATCCATTGACTAAACGACAGTTCCTTTTGGTAGCCCTTGTGAAAATAAACACAACTATAAATAAAGTATACATACAGTGTGTATTGTGTCTTTTAATAGTACCTTGGCATGATAATCCATCTCCTCGAAAGCCCTCTGAACAGGCACAGTGGTGGGAGCCCGGTGTGTTTACACATTTAGCATTGGCATTGCACCTGTGGGTCCCACTGATGCATTCATCCAGGTCTAGGTGAGACAAATATGTCATTTCAGATAATGTTTTGAACAAATATCAGTTCCCACACACATTATATATAAAAAATGGGGTGGTCTGGCAGGGGGACCAAAAGCGATTTCATGAAACTACAGATAATTAATGCACCTTTTCAGAGGTTCCGCTATTGGCGGTTGTACAGCTGTAAGCTGAGCTGAGACATACAGTGTGAAAAAAGTTTGCAGTGGTGTCAGGAACATGGCTACATCAGCTAACAGTTCTGTAGTTACGTTAATAATGTCAAAAAATCAGTTCTCCGGTCCTTATCGTATCCCAGCAAGTAACAAACATCATATAAATCAATACATTTAGTGGGTCCAGATATAGAGTATATTTCTAGTATAGGCACAAACTCAACAAAACCACAATACTCACCAACACAATTTTCTCCATTGCTTATCCAGCCATCTTGGCATGAGCAATGAAAGCTTCCAGGGGTGTTGACACAGTCCGCATGCACGTCACAGTTGTGGGCATCAAGCTGACACTCATTCATATCTATAAAATACGTAAATATATTTGAATGGTAAAATATAAATATATAAATAAATTTGTTCCTTCTCTATCCCCAAATCCATCAGAACTATTTTCTTTTAAACTGCCTACCTGTGCAGCCTGAGGAACCTTTATTTACTGAGTAGCCGGCATCACAGTGGCAGATGAAGGATCCCTTGGTGTTCTCACACTTCCCAAACATGCAGATGTTGGCACTGACTTCACACTCATTCACATCTGGAGGAATTACAAAAGCATGCACTGATATTCCTTAAAGCCCCACGTCAAGACTCGCAGTCGAAAGATGAAGCTCTGGCTCAATATGGTGGGCAGATGCTCAACAGAGGGCTGCTGATCTACATCCACTTTATTGTAGTCAGATGATGAATGGAATGTACAGTATGACAAACAGCAATGCACTAGAACGTTTAAAGCATGTCAAAGGAATGTGACTATACATATAAACAGAATTTAGATATCTACTACTTTTGAAGAATTCTGTATTTCAATAAATAAAAACACGTAGGTGTTATTAGATTCTACAATGCACCACATGGACAAGTCCATTACCTGTACATGTTTTTGTGTTACTAGAAGCCATGAATCCATCATAACAAAGACAAAGATACTCTCCAGGAATGTTGGTGCACTGGCCACCTTCGCATATATTCAGGCTCTTCCTCACATTCATCCACATCTGGAGAAACACAAACAGAGACAAGACACAGCTGGTAAGCAGCTCTTTACCTACAAAAAGTATGGTACATAGAACTCTTTGTATGGAGTCTTTGCGTGTATCTACATTTTATTCTATTTAATTGTGACGTGTTAGTAATGAGGGCAGTCATGCAACTTGTTTTTCATTTCTTTTTTGTTTATAAAGTGTAGTTCATCTGTTTGTACATACTGTGAACGTCAGGACCCCAATAGTACCACCACGGAGCAGGCATTATTCCTATCCCAGCAGTGTAACTGAGGTGTTTAAATGAAACTACAGCAGCACTGCTGAACTAAAGCCCCCTCACTGCATCAGTGTCACTGCTGAACTGACAATAAACAATCCACCACCCAAATGATACATGTTCTGTGATGGTCCTGACCAATAGAGAAGAGAGAACCAACAGGATACTAACAAAAACAGGAAAACAGATGGACTACAGCCTGTAATTGTAAAGCTGCAAAGTCATCTATATGGTAAGTGCAGAAAATAGACAATAGAGCATAAGACATTGTGTTAATTGTGCATTGTGTTGTTAGTTTATTGCTGTACTGCTGTGTGATTAATTTATTTAAGTGTTAATCTTAATGTACAACTATTGGTATTCATTAAAAGGCTGCCAGCTTTTGGCAAAGCAATCGAGTGAAGAGGAATGTTGAGGTGACAATGGTACAATGGTTTCTTGGTACAATGGACAATGGTACAATGGACAATGGTTTCTTTTTACCAGTGCAGGTTCTTTGATCTGGCATTAGAGCATAGCCTTGACCACAGCTACAGGTGTAGCTTCCCTCCATGTTTGCACAGTGGAATTCACAGCCTCCATTGTCTATGGTGCACTCATCAATGTCTAAAAATAACATTAAAGAGAGCAGATAAAGATTAGTCACATACAATTTTAATAGTGCCACCTCAAATCACTTCACTGTTTATGGATTCAAATCTGGTGCACAGATGTAGAAAGCAGAGTTTAATTGTGAAATAATATACAAATGAGAAGTCCACTGTTTTTTTTCCATTCGATGTAAATACTATAAATAATACGCCAGACTCCATGGTTGGTTGATTTATTTGTATTTAAATAATTTGACAGTAAATAGGCATAATAGAGGGCGGCACGGAGGCTTTGTGGTTAGCACGTTCGCCTCTAAGCGCTAAGGATTCCCGCTTCGAATCCCAATCTGGGTGGAGTTTCCATGTACTCTCCGTGTCCGCGTAGGTTTCCTCCGGTTCTCCGGTTTCCTCCCACAGTCCAAAAACATGGATCAAGTCAATTGAATTCTCTAAATTGCCCCATATAGAGTGTGTCTGTGTGAGTGAGTGTGTGCCCAGCGATAGATTGGTGCCCTGTCCTGGGTGTATTTGCCCAGCGCCCAAGATGTTCTCCCCTGGATGGGCATGGGGAACCCCCTGCGACCTTAGTAGAGGAAAAAGCGAAAGATAATGGATGGATGGATGGATGGATAGGCATAACAGAAGGTGCCATGCGACTTTGACCTATAACAATGTAATGAACAAATAAACAAATGAATGAAACTAATTTGTTTTATTCATTCATTCATTATCTCCCGCTTTATCCTCTATTAGGGTCGCGGTGGGGTTCCCCATGCCCATCCAGGGGAGAACGTCTCAGACGCTGGGCAGATACACCCAGAACAGGGCGCCAATCCATCGCTGGGCACACACTCACTCACACAGACACACTCTATATGGGGCAATTTTAGAGAATTCAATTGACCTTGATCCATGTTTTTGGACTGTGGGAGGAAACCGGAGAACCCGGAGGAAACCCACGCAGACACGGGGAGAACATGGAAACTCCAAACAGATGGGGATTCGAACCGGGAATCCCTAGTGCTGAGAGGCGAACGTGCTAACCACTAAGCCACCGTGCCGCTAATTTCTTTTAAAATTATTTAAATATTACTAAATACTAATTGTATAAGACACTTCATAACACTTCATTCAAGTTTTTTTCCGTTTAAATCCATTGTTTCTTAATTTAGAAATATTTAAAAGATGTCATTCAGGTATTCTGTCCCCAGATTGCAACGACATTGCAAAGATTTGTTATAAAACTAATTTTAATTAAGTCTGGACAAATGAGGAAGGAACCAAATGCACTGATGCTCTATCACTTTAGTTGATAGAATTTACACATAATGAATATATTACCATTTAATGGTTCTGATTACAGATCCTCAAACACTATTGTCTACAAAAAGAAAAACATGAAAATCAGGTTTCCACTTCATTTGATAGAATTTACACATAATGAATATATTAGAAAATGTTTTCACTATACATGTCATCATATACCAAAGAACAGCAAAGAAGGCAAACAATGGTGGGAACCATATGCTGCTCATTGTAACAATATGAGTGAACTGTTTCTCATTGTTTCAGTCATTGTTTAGTTTGCAAAACAAAGCCCATGTTTAGCTCATGGTGATTTTGTTTGTGTTGTCTTTTCAAATTGAAACTCTTAAGTTTTTGATATTTTATAATTTTACATTATCATCCTAATTTGCACAGGTATGTAAAATTGAGCATCTGGCCATGCTTTTTAAAGAAGTTTTCTTTTTTCAGTATGACTCTGTAATACATAATGCAAAATCTTGGTTGAGTGAATTTGGTGTGGCCAGCACAGAGCCTGGACCGTAACCCCATCCAATACCTTTAGATTAAACAGGAATGAAGATTCTGATTCCTAACGTCTAACATCAGTGTCTGTATTATTAGACACCATTTTCCCCAAACACAGTCTAAAGTCTTGTAAAAAGTCTTCCAAGAAAAAGTGGACACTGTAAATTAAAGACTGAATTTAAATGGATTAAATTTAGTTAGAGGTTATAATAATATAATATAATAATAACAATAATAATAATTATAATAATAATAAAAATAATACAGGGCGGCACGGTGGCTTAGTGGTTAGTACGTTCGCCACTCAGTGCTAGGGATTCCCGGTTCGAATCCCCATCTGGGTGGAGTTTTCATGTTCTCCCCGTGTCCGCGTGGGTTTCCTCCGGGTTCTCCGGTTTCCTTCCACAGTCCAAAAACATGGATCAAGTCAATTGAGTTCTCCAAATTGCCCCATGTACAGTGTGTTTCTGTGCCTGTCTGTGTGTGTGAGTGTGTGCCCAGAGATAGATTGGCGCCCTGTCCTGGGTGTAAACGTTCTCCCCTGGATGGGCATGGGGAAATCCCCCCGCGACCCTAATATAGGATAAAGCGGAAGATAATGAATGAATGAATGAATGAATAATAATACATTTTATTTATATAGCACTTTTAGTAATTCACCTCAAAGACGCTTTACAAAAACGAATAGAGCAGTAAATCATAAATAGATTATTAAATCATAATAGATAAGTAAACAGTGGTGGTCATTTTAGGCATCAACATAAATCATTAGTAAGGTTTGCAAATATTAATAAAATTATTATTTAAGAATTCAGCCCTACTCTTCTACCAGAACCTTGTCAGATGTGTGACTCTTTTCTTTAAAAATGTTCTTTTTGAACTTTAAGAAGCACAAATTTAACTTATATTATAATTTACTTTGATAATGTGCCTCTCACTGTGTATTAAATTAAACTCAGTGTACTATTTAATTACTGTGCTTTTTTAGTTCAAAATGTTTTTCTTTGATATATCATCAGCTCTTCATCCATAACGCTGCCAGAGCTCTGCAGCAACAACAATCTCTGGACAGAACTTGGATTTCTGTTGGACTGGTGGTGTTGCAGGTGTTCCTGCCAGGAGTTCCTCACTGAACTGAAGTTTTTTATATTCTTTAAAATGGATTCCCGATTACTTAACAATCTGTACATGAGTGTCCTGCACTGTTTATGCATTGGTCCTCTCAAAGTTTCTTCTTTTAAGAAAACAACAATAACAGGGATTTTTCTTGCCACTGTTGCCTCGGCTTGCTATTTGGGGGTTTGGGCTCAGAACACTTTGAAGCTGATTTAAAACAATGTGGTGTTGTAAAAAGCACTATGAAATAAATAAACTTAATCTTGTATGTATCATTTCTATTTATAAGCTGAGACTCTGAATGTAACCCTCAATTAGTTTCCTTGTTTCTTATACTTGGCATTAACAAGTGTAAACCAGCACATGTTTAGGGCATTTGTTTCTAATTCCTTTGAATTCCTATCTATTTGATCATTTGGTTTGGTTTCGGAATTTGGTTTCTCCTCTTTACATTTGAGCATCTGTGCATCTGGTTCCTTCCGCATCTGTCCAGACTTAATTAAAACTAGCTTTATTTCAAATCTTTGCAATCTGGTGCACAAAATACCTAAATTACATGTTTAAATATTTCTAAATGTAAGAAACAATGTATTTAAATGGATGTGCTATAAAGTGTTTTATACAATTAGCATTTAGTAATATTTTTAAAAAAGTAAATTAGTTTACTATACTAATCATATGTGCTAAAATTGTTTGAATCTTATGAATTAGATGTTTCACAGTAATAAGTTCCACTTCAAAAATCTAGTTAGCTTTAGTTCTTTAAAAAAAATAACATGCTTATTCATAAAGGGTGGTACTAAATATTTCAATAAATTTAATGCAACATTGATAAATAAAGATAAAAGTAAAAATGTAAACATTATTGTTAGGGTAATGCAAAAATGTTTATGCTACAAGCAAAACTTTTAAAGCATGAGATTTCAAATGAGTAATTAAACAAATGTGGGAAAAACATGAACTGGTGAATAATAAAACAAGTAGCCAGTAAAAAATATTTATGGTTTTAAATATTACAGTAAAATTAGCTAAAAGCACTGAGTCACAACTTGGCATTAGCAGATTTCTGTGCAGAAACTTTACCTACACACACGGTCCTGTCAGGTGTCAGCTGATACCCAGAGATACAGGAGCAGTGGTAGGTGCCAGCCACGTTCAAACAATTTCCATTCGGACAAAGAGTGAAGCTCAGCTCACACTCATTTATGTCTATTAAAACACACACACAAACACACACACACACACGCAATTATAAACTTTGTAATACAATTTTATATTGCAATATGTGTCCTTAGGCCACATCACTATATAAAACTAAAATCTAAAATTATAACAAGAGAATCAATATTAAATATGTCCTGCATTAATAAAATGCCTAATGTGCATCTAGCAGCTCATTTTTCGAACAATCAATAACACAGAATTCACATTTCTTACCTTCACAAGCCAGTGCATTCTCAGATACCTGATGACCAGGTGGACACAAACACTGGTAACTGCCTTCTGTGTTTTTACAGGAGCCTCCCTGACACAGTGCAGGGTTTCGCTCACACTCATCAATATCTGCAACACACAGCAATGTTTAATGATACTTTTACTTATAAAAAAAATTACTTATATCTCCAGCACTTATCATTCAGTCATCATGTTAAACTGAAGTTTATAGTCTTTAGCAGACATACTAATCCAGATGTCAATGTGTTATTTATATGTAAGCTATTACACAGTTCTAAAAGCAAAAATATCTCTACACTAGATGAAAAGTTCATGAAGTTAACTACTACATCATTGCTGCCTTAATTTTAATATAACGAGAGTTTGCTTACCCTAGATATAAAACAAAACTACATACAATCATACATACATATAGTATGTCATGCGGATGGCATGTAAACTTTAAGGAGCACTAAATTAATATGTCCTGAATGATATTTAGCAAAACATTTAGCTGCTTTATGCTTTTTAATAAAAAAATTGCGTTCGTTTCATTTTCATTCGTTTTTAGAGAACAGTATATGAACTAAAGGGTTTTTTGTCTAAAAAGAAAGTTGCAATGCAATGAGCTGCACTATGCACTCACCCATGCAGGTTTTCATCATCATGAATCCACTATCATAACCAGAGAGACAGTCACACTCAAAACTGCCTGGAGTATTTACACATGTCCCATGTCCACACAGATCAGGAGAGATCTTGCACTCATCAATATCTGTTCACATGTATAAAAGCACTATGTCAATATCAGCCATGAGTGTTCAATTAATTTGTAGTATTGTTTCCATATTTTTGAAATACCCTGATTATATGTGAAATCATAAGAAAGCCTTTACTGTCAAATAAATAAACCTAAATTTAAAATATTATATATATACACTCTCTCTCTCTCTATATATATATATATATATATATGCACACACATACACACACACACACACACACACACACACACACACACACACACACACACACACACACACACACAATGATCACTGGCAAGTACATTTAGATTAACATTTGGTCGTTTAGCAGACGCCTTTAACCAAAGCAACTTACAAATGAGAGAACACAGTATTAATACAGCACCCTAGAGCAATCTGGGTTAAGGGTCTTGCTAAAGGAGCCACATGGGTAAATTCAGTGGAGGTGGGATTTGAATCCACAAACTAAAATTTGAACCAAAATAAATTAAAAAGCAAGTGTAAGGGCCTTTAAATGATCTGGACAAGAGCCAAGCTGTGATGCCTAGACGACTGGGTCAGAGCATCTCCAACACAGCAGCTCTTGTGGCTTCAGTGGTCATTATTTACTAGAAGTGGTCCATGGAAGGAGCAGTGGTAAACAAGCAAAAGGTTCATGGGCAGCCAAGGCTTACTGATGCACGTGGGGAGGCTGGC
Source organism: Corydoras sp. C115 (assembly GCA_019802505.1). Lineage (NCBI taxonomy): Eukaryota > Metazoa > Chordata > Actinopteri > Siluriformes > Callichthyidae > Corydoras > Corydoras sp. C115. The sequence continues at coordinate 144,324 of JAFMOC010000053.1, read as the reverse complement.
CTGTGTGGTCTGATCCAATTGCCAAAAATAAAGTTAATGTTGGTTCTGATAGTAAGATGTCATCACAGTTTGTTGAATAAAAAAAAAGCTGCATAGTCACAGTCCTAGGGTGCTCATGCTGACCCCTGTACACCCCAAAAAAACAACAATGAGCATGTGAGTATCAGAGTTGAGCCAGCAAATGAAACAAGGTGGACTGGCCTGATGAATCAGGTTTCTTTAACCTTTAACATCACACTGATGAAACACATGGCAACTGGATGCCCTTTGGAAAAAAGACAAGCTGGTGGAGGCAGTGTGATGCTTTGGGTAAAATCCTGCTGGGAAACCTTTGGTCTTAACATCCGTGTGGATGTTACATTAAGCATTGTTGCAGACTATGTACACACTCATATGAAAGCAGTATTCACTCATGGCTGTGGCTTGTTACAGCAGGATGATGTTCTCAGCCACAAAACAAAAATGGTTAAGGAACGGTTTGAAAGGCACAAACTTTAACAACCTGTGTACATATTTTTTCACCTGTGCAATTTCGTTCCTCTGCATCCAGAGCATATCCACTATTACAACGACACCTGAAGCTCCCTATTGTATTCCGGCATGTTCCATGTGTACAAAGACTAGAGAACACTTTACATTCATTAATATCTGCAAAACAAAGTATAAATAAGAGTTATCCAATGAGTGCAATGTACTAATATAAGCACTGAACACTGTGTGTAGCAAAAGATATCTTTAAACACTAAAAACACTCATAGGGCAGTCGTAGGCTTGTTGTTAAGGCACCAGGCTTGCGACCTAAAGGTCCCCAGTTAGATTTTCCAACAAGTACCAAGGCTAAAGTGCCCTTGGGCATGGCACCTCATACCAATTGCTCTTTGGGCAGTATGTACAAGACTGCCCACCACTCCAGGCACATGTGCTCACTTTACTCATTGTGTGTATATGTGTAACTCCTCTGGGTGCGATAAATCAGTTTATCACATTAAAATACAAAAGCCTCTGAATTGAAATCTGATTCGAAATTTGCTATCACTTTATGACTTAAAAGTAGGAAATCATATTTTACCTTGGCGGCACGGTGGCTTAGTGGTTAGCACATTCGCTTCTCAGCACTAGGGATTCCCGGTTCGAATGCCCATCTGGGTGGAGTTTCCATGTTCTCCCCGTGTCCCATGGGTTTCCTCCGGGTTTTCCGGTTTCCTCCCACAGTCCAAAAACATGGATCAAGTCAATTGAGTTCTCCAAATTGCCCCCTATAGAGTGTGTCTGTGTGAGTGAGTGTGTGCCCAGCGATAGATTGGCGCCCTGTCCTGGGTGTATCTGCCCAGCGCCCAAGACGTTCTCCCCTGGATGGGCATGGGGAACCCCACCGCGACCCTAATAGAGGATAAAAGCGGAAGATAATGAATGAAAAATATTTTACCTTTATATACAGGTCGACTGGAGAGCACATCTCCGCTGTTAGCAAATCCAGGCCCTCTGGGGCACAGGATTTCATACCTGCGGGTTCCGGGCTCTGGACAGGCCTCACATTCTTTCCCCCAGGCTCCTCCCACAGTGCAGCAGCATGCATCCATCCTGAACCGACCAGGAACTGGTTGGCCACACATGTCCTCATCAAAGACGAGGTAGCAGTGCTCTAGTCGAATGTCTAATGAATATGACACATATTTACGCTTATTGCATTAACACTCACTGCATTTTGCAAGTTAGTTAATATTTTTCACACTAAACTAACGATTACAGGGATGCAGGATTCATTTTTAAAAATTCCAAGGGTTGAAATTGATGGTAACCATATTCGCAAAACTTATTCCCCTTTTGTGGTTGTTCTACATTTGGGCAATTAACACTGCCCAGGCTGGACTCACCAACACAGCGCCGTCCAGTGGCATCCAGCGTTAGACCTTCAGAACACTGACAAATGAAGGAGCCTTTAATGTTCACACAGCGGCCGTTAGGGCAAACGCCAGGAAAGACCACACACTCATTTACATCTACAAAAAGGAAAATGTAAATGTCTGTTTACAGATCTACAAATACCACACTATATTAATATAAGTAAATTAAAAATAACTGAACGATTGACTTGCTCTTAAATTACCCTCACAAATGGTTCCCCTTGGTCGAGCAAAGCCTTTTGGGCAGACAGGATCTGAAAAAGCAGGCAAAAGGTACTAAATTAGAACAGCAATATGAAATTATTATGCAATAATTAACGACACCAAAAACTTTGTAGGAATTACAGGAACATTTCACGTTTTTTTTTTTTTTTTTGGTATTTATTGAATGTAAACACAAGATAGTATTTTATTATCAAAAAAAGACAATGCCAATTTTTTTCCTGAAAAGTAAAACAGAAGTATTTTCAAAAAATTAACTAAAATATCAATGATTCTTTCATTCCTAAAGTACATATTGGCATATCTATTTGACGTTTTTTTCCTGTAAGGACAAAGTAAATGGACAAGTGTGTTGCAAGTGTAACTTTATTATTGTTCTGGGGTGGATTTCCCAAAAGTGTCGTAGCACTAAGTACTTCGTAACTTCGTTCTTAAGAACGTTCTTAAATTTACGAGCCTTTCCCAAATGCATGCGTAACTTAAGTCGTTCTTAAAATCGCTCGTAACTTACGAGTGCTCAGACCCACTCGTAACTCACTAAGAGGTTCGTAACTGGCAGCGAACAAAGACTCACAGACGCACTGGTTGTTTAAATCGCACAGAAATAAAATAAGCACTAATATTATCAGTAATTTAGTCACGTATTATTTTATACATTATCATTATTTTATAGATATCTTTAGTTTCCGGATTTAAATCACACACACACACACACACATATATATATATATATATATATAAATGGTGGGGTTCCCCATGCCCAACCAGGGGAGAACGTCTCGGGCGCTGGGCAGATACACCCAGGACAGGGCGCCAATCCATCGCTGGGCACACACTCACTCACACACACACACTCTATATGGGGCAATTTGGAGAACTCAATTGACTTGATCCATGTTTTTTTGGACTGTGGGAGGAAACCAGAGGAAACCCACACATGGAACATGGAAAACTGGAACTCCAACATACATGGAATACATGGAATATATGGAAACTCCACCAAGATGGGGATATATAAATAAATAAATATAGGCGGCACGGTGGCTTAGTGGTTAGCCCGTTCGCCTCTCAGCACTAGGGATTCCCGGTTCGAATCCCCATCTGGGTGGAGTTTCCATGTTCTCCCCGTGTCTGCGTGGGTTTCCTCCGGGTTCTCTGGTTTCCTCCCACAGTCCAAAAACATGGATCAAGTCCATTGAATTCTCAAAATTGCCCCATATAGAGTGTGTATGTGTAAGTGAGTGAGCCCAGCGATGGATTGGCGCCCTGTCCTGGGTCTATCTGCCCAGCGCCCGAGACGTTCTCCCCTGGATGGGCATGGGGAACCCCACCGCGACCCTAATAGAGGATAAAGCGGGAGATAATGAATGAATAAATATATATATGAAGAATGTGAGAATGAAGACGGCATTCATGTTCCTGCCAAATACAGTTTATGCCTGATCTATTAGTTGAATTGCAAGATAGTTTGTGATACATCCTCCACTTTCTTCTTTGTTGGTGGAACTATCTCGTGCTTTGGAAAATAATGTAATAATGGATATAATTTGTCTTTTTGTTCTACTTAATCAAGCATCTTATTTAGTTTGCTTTCAGAAAAGTTTATATTACGCTGTTGGTTTGCCATGCCACTGAATAATGAATTCAGGTTAAAAGTGCACCCATTGATAAGCTTGCTTGTTAAGCGATTGGTCAAAAATTGGTTGTTTCCCGCTTTTTGTTACAGATTGTTACAAAATTCGCGTTCTTAAAGTTACGTCGTTCTTAAAGTTACGTCGTTCTTAAAGTTATCCGTAACTCGCTAAGAACGTTCGCTTTCGAGAAATCCACCTCTGTGCAATTTGAGCCTCTTTGCGTAAAATTCTGGATACCAGTATAATACATATTTTTCTAATGAATGTTGTCATGACGATGTTATTGTGCTCATAAAATTAATTATTTGTAACGATTTTAATCACGATGAATTGCAAAAGTGATTAAATGTTAGATTCCCAGCTGCCAGTTTTATTTCTAGCCATCTACTAATGATATACGGTTTCATTTTTATTCTCCAAATTCCAGAAAAGTCATATTTCCCACAGTCAAATTTTCAAATCCACATTTAGACAAGACACTGGTTCTAAACAGGGTCTTACAGTCACTTCCTCTGTTTTCGTTCGACAGCTGATCATTTTTGTCCGGAGGCTGAGTATAATCCTGTGAGGGAACATGCATGCAGCAGTATGTGTTTAAGGCTGTCATTATGAAACTCAGAGACTTACAGAAGCCGGAACCCAGAAAAAACACTTGAGGAAACGAGGTCAGAAGTTCACACACTATCAGATTTTAAAATGAATAAAAGGAGGTCGGCGGCACGGTGGCTTAGTGGTTAGCACGTTCGCCTCTCAGCACTAGGGATTCCTGGTTCGAATCTCCATCTGGGTGGAGTTTCCATGTTCTCCCCGTGTCTGGTTTCCTCCGGGTTCTCCGGTTTCCTCCCACAGTCCAAAAACATGGATCAAGTCAATTGAATTCTCAAAATTGCCCCGTATAGAGTGTGTCTGTGTGAGTGAGTGTGTGCCCAGCGATGGATTGGCGCCCCGTCCTGGATCTATCTGCCCAGCGCCCGAGATGTTCTCCCCTGGATGGGCATGGGGAACCCCACCGCGACCCTAATAGAGGATAAAGCGGGAGATAATGAATGAATGAATAAAAGGAGGTCTAGAATGCAATTACAATACTGAGCTGTCAGTAGTTCTATGAATTCAGACAGTAATTCACATCTCACTGAACATGATCCAGGAACCTGTCATTTTGTTTGGTTCCAGTTGAGAAACACATTCAACTGTGATGTGCAGAACAGAACAGCTATTTCAGGTAATATAAAAGTTTTTGTTTATATGTAAGGACTTCATTTTTAATCAATCTCAGAAACAGAACACATATTTCCCTGGACTACTACAGCTGGACTACTGCGATGCTTTCCAGTCTCTCAGCTTATATAATCAGGCCTGTACCGCTGCTAGTCAGTCAACCAATGGAAGCCCAAGTTACTCCACTACTCATCTCTCTATATTGACTTCCCGTAGCTGTCCACACTGAATGCAAGGGACTGACTTTGACATACAGGACAATCTCTGTATCTGCTCCCTCCATCCCATACTGTATCTTCCGAAAATTCACTCCAAAAAAACACCCATGAGTAAATGTGTTTCATAATTTTCCTGTCGTTGGCAAAGACACATTGACACACCCTAAATCAAGTTGTGCCTTGGAGGGTTTAGCTCACTAAAGAATCCTAAATGATGTTTTTTTTTTTTTTTTTTTACTCCAAATACAGTTAAATCTTAGGTGCACAAATAAACATTGTTAATTGGTTTATGTTATTGTTTAGATATTGCTCAGCAGAAATGTTTAGTTTGTTGGTTTAAAGTTTCTAAAAAAAGCACAATTTAGGATAGAATTGAATGCCTTTTTTGTCACTATACACAAATACATCCATCCATCCATTATCTTCTGCTTTATCCTCTATTAGGGTCGCTGGGGAGTTCCCCATGCCCATCCAGGGGAGAATGTCTCGGGCGCTGGGCAGATACACACAGGACAGGGCACACACTCACTCACACAGACAAACACACAAAAACACTCTATTTGGGGCAATTTGGTGAATTCAATTGACTTGATCCATGTTTTGGACTATGGGAAGAAACTGGAGAACCCGGAGGAAACCCACGCGGTCACGGGGAGAACATGGGAACTCCATCCAGATTGGGATTCGAACCGGGAATCCCTAATGCTGAGAGGAGAACATGTTAACCACTAAGTCAATACAATAAGATTAAAATCTCATTTCTTTTAATTTATTTTAAAATGAATGAAACAAGTCTTTTGTGAACTGAATGCACAGCCTGGGATTGTTTGCCAGCAAAACCATACTAAAGTCATCAACATACCCTTCTCGCATGGTTCACAGGGACTTCCCCATGCAGCTCCTAGCGTGGCACAGCACTCAGACCTCAGAGTAGCTCCATTAATGTTTACCTCACAACGGCCACCCTGCATGTTCTTCCAGCATGTAGCTTTTAGAGTGTCTTGAAAAAACAGTCACAGGTTCACTCTTAATATACACAATGATTCAAGCTCAGAATAAACACTATATTATGGAGGTGTTTATTCTATTAAAGAAAATAACTGAATAATATCAGCAGTGAATGAATAATTGTATGGAATGAAGGTAAGCCATGTTCATAAAAGTAAACATGAATCAACATAAAATTAACTGTATAAATACAAATAAAGTGAACATTTATAAATACAACTTGATTAACCTAAACATTTTTCTCCGAAACCGGACAAACAATAACACTGTAAATGTCTTTATTTTTATCCTTTACAATGTTTTTAGTGTTTTTTCTCTCCCTACTCCTGAAAATATTAATTCATTAAGCCTGTAGGCAATCAATCATTCATACGTGTTTATCCTGATGTGCTTCCTTTTCAGCTGGCCTTTTAAAATTATTATTTTCTAAATTTTGGGTGTAATATGGGTACTGGAGGCTATTGCAGTGTGTACTGGAGGTTAGGCTGGGAAACCCACTGGACAGATCAACAGTTTATTGCAAATTTAACCATTTTGATGATTAAATAAAATAAAAAAAACATAGAACATTTACATTACATTGAACACTTTTACTTTTACTCCCATGTACATTTACATTTGGTCATTTAGCAGACGCTTTTATCCAAAGCGACTTACAAGGTGAGAACAGGGTTAAACACAACAACCCTGGAGCAATGAGGGTTAAGGGTCTTGCTCAAGGACCCACATTGGTAACTTCAGGGGACCTGGGATTTGAACCGCCAGCCATGTAAAAGTGAATTATGAATTATCTACAGTAAATCTCTAGTAATCTTCAGCGTTCAATCAATCTAAATCAATCTAAAGGTTTTACAGACATTACATACTTTTATTTTATGCGTGTGATTAAATTACCCATGTTGAATTATTTCAATTAACAACAAAATATTTCTTGGGAGATGCTACAGTATTGGGTTCTGTTCTGTTAACTGACAAACACCTTCTGTTTTATATTTAAAAAAACCTATCCAAAATTAATTGAATAGTTTTATAAAACTAGTAACTTATAGACAGCATTTTTGCCAAACTCTCAAATCGGGCATTGCATACCAGCATTATATATGATTGTATAGTTAAGTATCATATAAGCTGAATACACTAGTCTGACCGATTTTTACAGATGTATATAATGTATATAATAGTAATATATGTTAAACCAAATTTACCTTTATATTTGATACTAAGAGATTATCAGCAAAAATTACATAAAATGTAGCTCCTACGTTCATTGCTTTAAATTGTGCAATGCTACCTTCCTGTTTATAGACATCTGTAGAACATTACCAATGCAAATGAGGCCAGTAGCATCCAGTTTGCTGCCAGAAGAACATACACAGGAGAAAGAGCCTGCATTGTTCCTACACACTCCACTGATACAAGGGCTACTTTCACATTCATCCTGATCTGAAAAAAGACAGAGTCATGCAGAAATAATCATAAGCAAAAATAATATATTTCTTTTTAAAAGTCATTGTTCTTTAATAAAACCTTAATGATTAAACCATAAACAGTAAAGCAGGAGTAATCACATCCCAACTGCTTTTTCCTAAAATAGTTCTGGCCAGATTCTATGCCTCTATTCCAGAAAGGACATTAGACTTCAAGTGGTGGACAGTTCCCCTAATTATCACATCATTAAAACAAAACAAAAGCTATCTGGAATGTCAAAAGTACTAAGAGATTTATTGGATATGTAGATATTGAGATGAGGCACAGATGATTCATGTCTGGAAACTTACACACCAACTCAAAAGGATTTGTTTTAAAGTTCTGGGAAGTGATTTAGAGTCACATGAAAGTGGATGATAACAACTATTACTACGGAGCAGGAGCAGAATGTAGAATAGAAACTTTGCCAGAGGTAGAGAGAATGTACATGTCAGTATGAGGAAATAAAACAAATGAAAGTTTATGGCTGTATTTGAATGTGATGTATCTGACAACATTAACAACCCAGATAATCACGTATGGCTCCATCCTGGAGACGCTACAAAGCTCTTTGTCTCATACAAAACTCTAAGCAGCTGTTCCTCCTGAACTCCAAAACGCCCACCCACCAAAACCAACTCCTACCCCTGCCCTACAAACATCCTGCTCACTCCAGCTGGGGATTATCATACATGGCCTGAGCTCCAAATTGCCTTGTTCACCAGTCAAAAAGTCTCCAAATAACGCTGCTCATTACAAATCCAGGATCTGCAAATAGTCTGTGATGACTCCTTTGAATTAAAAGTCATTAATTTATTTAATTAAAAATATTAACATTTTGTTTAGGTTGTAAATGTGATTTCCCCGACAGACTCGAAAAATTAGTAGTGTTGCTCATAAAGTTCTGCTGCTTTGAATCTTTATAAGACCTATGTTGTCTTTAATCTACAATAAGACAAAGTGCAGATTCTATTTTAAACACGAGGGGCAACAAAAACCTAATTTGTAAATCTCTATAGACACTTTTGTGTTTTTCTTTGTATTTCTTCAAAAATATGTATAAAAATCTAATTTTGGTGAAGTTAGATTAGTTTCTAAACAGTAGCTAGAAGATTCATTCATTCATTATCTCCCGCCTTATCCTCTATTAGGGTCGCGGTGGGGTTCCCCATGCCCATCCAGGGGAGAACGTCTCGGGCGCTGGGCAGATAGACCCAGGACAGGGCGCCAATCCATCGCTGGGCACACACTCACTCACATAGACACTCTCTATTTGGGGCAATTTTGAGAATTCAATTCACCTTGACCCATGTTTTTGGACTGTGGGAGGAAACTGGAGAACCCGGAGGAAACCCAGGCAGACACGGGGAGAACATGGAAACTCCACCCAGATGGGATTTGAACCGGGAATCCCTTAGCTAGAAGATGAAATCACTAATTTGATATTCATTCATTCATTTAATATTATTAACTTTATCCTGTACTAGGGTTGGGCAAATGTTTCAGACCCTGGGCACATACACCCCGGACAGGGCGCCAATCTATCACTGGGCACACTCACTCACACAGACACACATAAACACACACTATATGGGGCAATTTAGAGCATTCAATTATCCTCGAATCCTTGAAACTACAACAAGTATGCACAACATACTTATAATTTTGAAGATACTGATAAATGATTAAAAGTTACATTTTTGTTTGAGTCAACAATGCTGTTGCTCCACAGCAATCTGTGGTCATTGTCATCTGATTCTCGTGATCATTGTGCAGCATACTGTATATCTGAGACACACGGGATGCAGCCAGTAGAGTTTGACAAGGTAATAATTCAATCAGTTAAACATGTTAAAGGTTTTACGGGAAAAAAAGTCATTTAGTTCAGCAGATCTGACCAACAATAAGAAAAAAAATATTGCTAACAAAGAAACTTACTAGATATTTGATACAAATTGGAATCTGGATATGCTGCTGTTGCTTATTGCATATTGGATTCATTTGGAATGCCAAGAAAATCTGCCAAAATTTTGGAATATTGTTTGACCTTCTCACCGACAAACATTGTAAAAAGTGTGGAGGTTTCTTATTTTCACTGCTAGCTTGATTTCAGTATTAAGTCAAACTCAAAGTTTCCGAAAACACTTCCAGAACTATTCCATACTGGTAAAAACTGCTTAAAACTAGATTAACCCTTTACCTTACCTTCACATTTATTAGACTCCAGATTATAGACAAAGCCAAGTGGACAGGTACAGGTGTAGCTACCCGGAGTGTTCCGACAGAGGCCATGATCACAGAATAGTCGGTTCAGCTGACATTCATCTATATCTATAATGAATACATGAACCAGCATCATGATGAGAACACAAAAATAAAGCTTTATGCAGGGTGTATTTCAGCCTTGTAAATGTTGCAATCATTAACAATGTGTGAATTGTAACAAAATTAATAACAAACAAAAGTTAACAAATGAAATATAGCAACCAAAAAACCATTAAAAGATAAAAACCATATACAGAAAAGCAAGTTATTAAGTCATAAAGTTGCCTTATTTAGTTCTTAAGGTCTATTAGTTTATTAGAGGAAAGTCTAGTCTCATCATATGTTAGGATTATATAAGACGATTTTGGATAAAGACTATAAGAGTATATAAAACTAGTATATACTGTAACTACCATATTTACCAATAAAATGTAAAAAGCAGCACAGATAATGGTAGTTATTCACTAAAAAAACAGTTGCTAAAGTTTTATTCTGATGTAATATTTATTGAATAAATGTACTTTGTTTTGGTTACACATTACACACAAGTAAATAAAGTAAGTACACTCGAGTTGTTCAAATGTAAACAATATTATTTAAAGATGTTTGTTTTTAAGTATAATTTTTGCATTAGACATTTTTTATAGAGATGTTTTACTCAGTTTTTACTTTGAGAAGACTGCATGAGTTTCGCATTTTTCTTTTTTTGTTGGTACAAAGAACACTCATTATGTTTCCAGACACTTGTAGTTCAGATAATGCAGCTTTTAAGAGTTTAGATATTAACCCACAGTGCAGTCAGGCAGCTGTCTAACTTAAAGGCTCTTCATTTGTAACAATCTATTTAAAATTTCCATCCATCCATCCATTATCTCCCGCTTTATCCTCTATTAGGGTTGCGGTGGGGTTCCCCATGCCCATCCAGGGGAGAACGTTTCGGGCGCCAATCCATCGCTGGGCACACACTCACTCACACAGACACACTCTATATGGGGCAATTTGGAGAATTCAATTGACTTGATCCATGTTTTTGGACTGTGGGAGGAAACCGGAGAACCCGGAGGAAACCCACGCGGACACGGGGAGAACATGGAAACTTCACCCAGATGGGGATTCGAACCGGGAATCCCTAGTGCTGAGAGGCGAACCAGCCACCACTTATTTAAAATTTAATTCGATTTATTTCGTTTCGATTCATTCGATCAGCTACATATTTTTCTAGTTTATGGCTAATGTTCATTTTTTGGCATGTTTTAAATAAAACAGAGTGTGTCATAACACTAATCTACCAAAAGCGCTCCTTTTCAAAGATGGTAACACATTTTTAATTATGTATATTAGACTGCAAAGTGTAGAAATAGTTTCATTCTATTGAGGAAAAGTATTTGATACACATCCTAACAACAATGGGATGGTTCGGTTAAACAAAAATTCAGAATTCAATTATTGTTTTACAAATAAACATTCACGGTCTGTTCTGGATACTCACCTAGGCATGCATGGCCCCTCCTGTCAGGCTCATAGCCAGTGTTGCATATACAATGATACCCACCCATCATATTCTCACATACTCCATTTGAGCAGATTACAGGGTGCAGTGCACATTCATTAATGTCTGTGGGTAAAAATGACAGCTTAAATGTAAACAAACTGCTCAGTATAATAATCAAAATAGATCATACACATAGAAATAGCATTGGTCCTTGATGTTAAAAGAAACTATATATTAAATCAGTATGCCAATATTTAATTATTATAAAGGATTACCTAGTTCAAAATGTTGGTGTAATACCAAAGTATCTTTTCATTCATTCATTCATTCCTTATCTCCCGCTTTATCCTCTATTAGGGTCGCGGTGGGGTTCCCCATGCCCATCCAGGGGAGAACGTTTCGGGCGCTGGGCAGATACACCCAGGACAGGGCGCCAATCCATCGCTGGGCACACACTTACTCACACAAACACACTCTATATGGGGCAATTTGGAGAATTCAATTGACTCGATCCATGTTTTTGGACTGTGGGAGGAAACCGGAGAACCCGGAGGAAACCCACGCGGGCACAGGGAGAACATGGAAACTCCACCCAGAACATGGAAACTCCACCCAGATGGGGATTCGAAACGGGAAAAAAGTATCTTTTCATTCATTCATTCATTCATTCATTCTCCCACTTTATCCTCTATTAGGGTCGCGGTGGGGTTCCCCATGCCCATCCAGGGGAGAACGTTTCGGGCGCTGGGCAGATAGACCCAGGACAGGGCGCCAATCCATCGCTGGGCACACACTTACTCACACATACACACACTATATGGGGCAATTTGGAGAATTCAATTGACTCGATCCATGTTTTTGGACTGTGGGAGGAAACCGGAGAACCCGGAGGAAACCCACGCGGACACAGGGAGAACATGGAAACTCCACCCAGATGGGGATTCGAACCGGGAATCCCTAGTGCTGAGAGGTGAATATGCTAACCACTAAGCCAATACAATAAGATTAAAATCTCAAAGTATCTTAATTAGCTAATAAAAGTAATATATTTGTAATTTAACAAACTTAATCCCAATCATTTGTGTAATATGTCTTGGAACTACACACAGAATAATTATATCTAAATGACTTCTATGCAGTTCTGGATTGTATTTACCTACAACACAGATTGTTGCACATATACGTAATTCTACGAAGTAGATTAATGAAACGACTTAAATCGTATACAGCCTGGGGCACCTGTCCCTCATTTAACGGACTCATTGTCTCCATAGGGTGATTGGATTATTTTGTGCACGTGACGGGGTGTTTTTTGTATTTATCCATGTTCCCTTAACTCCGTGCACGTCTTTGTTTGTGGTTTATCCCAGGTGTTAGTTCATTTGTTTTGTTCCCCCTTTCTGTTGGTGTCCCTACACCATTTTAATCATTAAATCCTGTTGTTTTGGTTTTATCCCGGTGTCTCCGAACTCTCCTTCCGCGCTCAACCACGGTACGATATCCCCAGGTTATATCCTTGGAAGCGTTTCTTCTAGCGGACCGGCGTACGCATTCTTCTCCGCGTAGCCGTTCACGGGAAACGCTCAAAAGGCGCAAGCGACGTACGCATTTTCTCCCGCGTAGCCGATCTCCCGGGGAAGAGCGAGCGACTTCTAACATATACATCCAGTGATACAGACAAAAAACCTGTTGCTTTCACACAATGAGCACAATGGGCTCTGATAAGTATGTCTTAAATAAAGCCATTGTTGCATTACTGAAAAAGTGTTAGTCCTTTTTCATTCATTATCTCCCGCTTTATCCTCTATTAGGGTCGCGGTGGGGTTCCCCATGCCCATCCAGGGGAGAATATCTTGGGCGCTGGGCAGATAGACCCAGGACAGGGCGCCAATCCATCGCTGGGCACACACTCACTCACACAAACACACTCTATATGGGGCAATTTTTTTTTTTGAGAATTCAATTGACTTGATCCATGTTTTTGGACTGTGGGAGGAAACCGGAGAACCCGGAGGAAACCCACGCAGACACGGGGAGAACATGGAAACTCCACCCAGATGGGGATTCGAACTGGCAATCCCTAGTGCTGAGAGGCGAATGTGCTAACCACTAAGCCACCGTGCCAAAAGTGTTAGTATTAGATTAATTTAATTCAACACATTTTTAATAGTTAAACATTGTAATTCATTACAATACTTGTGAAATGTTATGTTATGAATGTTATAATAGAAAGATTCACAAGGTAAAATAATCAAAGCCAACAAAACGTCTGACGACGAGAAAGTGATTATTCCTAACAGTCAGAATCTCTAAATGGCGCATCTCAGATGTGACACCTGAGTCATAGATCTGAGGACTATCTCGCTATAAACAAATTCCAAAACACTGAAATACATATTCAAATACAATAAATGTCAATATACTGTACACAAATTTAGTGTTTAGCAATAACTTTGGAGGCAGCAAAGCAAAATCATATACCATGCTATGAAACATACTGTATTAAAACATACCCAGTCCATCAAATGAAAAGCCAGTTCCACTTGGACACAAGGCATTGAATTCAGCTAGAAAACAAACATCACAACAAACATGGTTATTTCAGATAAAAAGTGCTGTTTTTATTTTCTATTTCATTTCTGAATAAACTTTATGCAGCTTTCTAATGTAAAAAATGATCTAAATAATGATGTAAAGATCATTCTATTTAGATCTGAGCTAAAGTTATACAGAAAAAAGCACCAATGATTTCCAAATTCAGTTTCAAAATATATCATGGATAACATTATGCTCGGGGCGGCACGGTGGCTTAATGGTTAGCACATTCGCCTCTCAGTGCTGGTTCAACAACAGTCCAAAAACATGGTTTCTTAATTGCCCCATATGTGAGTCTGTATGAGTGTGTGCCTAGCCATAGATTGGCACCCTGTCTTGGGTGTATTTGCCCAGCGGTCGAAACATTTGCCCCTGGCATAAGGGTCACTTCCCTAGTAGAGGACTAAGTGGAAGATAATGAATGAATAAACAAATAAATAAATAAAATTTATTGGGCCCTGTCAATTATTCAACTTGCAAGTTGCAAAAAGGCAACGAATTGGCAACGATTTTGGCAATTGGTCCTAAATTTTGGTATCCATCCCAAATAGATGTAAAGAGCAGTTTGTACTGTTTAAATAAAATACACAAACTACAATCTGAAATATTAACTTTGTATTATCTTTCATTCATTCATTATCTCCCGCTTTATCCTCTATTAGGGTCGCGGTGGGGTTCCCCATGCCCATCCAGGGGAGAACATCTCGGGCGCTGGGCAGATAGACCCAGGACAGGGCGCCAATCCATCGCTGGGCACACACTCACTCAGACAGACACACTCTATATGGGGCAATTTTTGAGAATTCAATTAACTTGATCCATGTTTTTGGACTGTGGGAGGAAACCAGAGAACCCGGAGGAAACTCACGCAGACACGGGGAGAACATGGAAACTCCACCCAGATGGGGATTCGAACCGGGAATCCCTAGCGCTGAGAGGCGAACGTGCTAACCACTAAGCCACCGTGCCGCCACTTTGTATTATCTTATGTACTAAATTATTTTCTTACTATAATGAGCTATAGGACGGCACGGTGGCTTAGTGGTTAACACGTTCGCTTCTCAGCACTAGGGATTGACGGTTTGAATCCCAATCTGGGTGGATGTTCTCCCCGTGTCCGCGTGGGTTTCCTCCGGGTTCTCCGGATTCCTCCCACAGTCCAAAAACATGGATCAAGTCAAATAAATTCTCAAAATTGCCCCATATCGAGTGTGCTTGTGTGAGTAAGTGTGTGCCCAGCGATGGATTGGCTGATGGATGCACCCTGTCCTGGGTGTATCTGCCCAGCGCCCGAGACGTTCTCCCCTGGATGGGCATGGGGAACCCCCCGCAACCCTAGTAGAGCATAAAGTGGAAGATAATGGATGGATGGATGGATAATGAGCTATAAATACAAACGAACACACACACAAAGAAACACACAAACCTCCATTCAATTCATACAGATTTACCCAAACCTGAATACTACCCAAATACTAACCATAACTATAAGTTCAAGTTCAAGTTATTTATTTATATAGAGCTTTTTACAACAGTACATTGTCACAAAGCAGCTTTACAGAATGAAAAGCCTTTAAACCCCCAAAGAGCAAGCCGAAGCGACAGTGGCAAGAAAAAACTCCCTTTTATGTTGTTATTAAAGGAAGAAACCTTGGGAGGACCAAGACTCAGTGGGGGACTCATCCTCCTTGAGCGGCCGGGCAGCAACAACAGTGTAGGACAGCCATGTCCAGATATTAAACAAGACTATAACCATACAACATGACTGCACTTCAAAACTGAATGATTTACATTTTGAGGAGCAGCATGTAGTCTACAGTCTTATATGAAAAAATATAATGTAATATATTCCTGTACACACACACACACACACACACACACACACATGCAACTCGCCTGCCTTCTGTAGAGAGCTTTCTACATTCCCCAATGAATTACAGATGCTCTGAGAAACTACCTCCCTGTTTCGTTCCAAACAGTGTAATAACCCCAAATAAGAAACAGACCAATAAAACCACTCAATTAAGTCGAATCACTTGAATATAGGTCACATTTGTGATTATTTTGACAGGGCATTGTGGGTAAATTAGTAAAGGATTAAAACATACCTGAGTTTAGGGCAGGACAAGGCTGGCAGGGCTCACCGAAGCTGTGGTCTGTACTGGCACAGCAACATGTCGACTTGGTGACAGCTCCATGATAAGGACGTGTACACACTCCATTTCGAAAAGCTCCATAGCAGGTGCTGTGCATGTGTGAGTCTGACGGCAGAAAAACATGAAAATTAAAAGTGAAAACCACATGGATGCGGTGACTCAGTGGTTAGGGCGGTGGGTTATCAAGCTGGCGGTTTGGGGATTTGGATAAGTCCACAAAGCCACAATGAATGAACGACAGCGATCAAACTTAATGGTAGTAATTGTATGAGTTATGCTGAGGGATGTTATCGATTGCTGAAGGCAGGGTGAAATGCACGGTGAAGTAAATCAGCAGTCATGTGCAAAATATATGTACCCATCTGGGCGTGATGGAGCATTCCATTTGCGTTTGCCACGTACCTCGTTCAGACTTCAGGGTGCTGAGCGGATGACCAGAATTGGTTCATTCCAGTCCTAATACAGGGACTTTGTAATTCAGAAACAATGCTACGAGCTTTGTAATACTCATTCATTCATTCATTTATTCATTATCTTCCGCTTAATCCTTTACTAGGCTCGTGAGGGGCTCCACATGCCCATCCAGGGGAGCAGATTTTGGGCACTGGGTGATTTTAATTGACATTTACATTTACATTTAGTCATTTAGCAGATGCTTTTATCCAAAGCGACTTACAAATGAGAATATTACAAGTCAGAAGTTACACAGATAAACCAACTACACTGTAAATTCATCAAACCTGATTGTTATTCGAGGCTGCGGCTCCTCCCCCCCCCCCTTTTCTTTTTCTACAACAGGTATATATACAGTATATATATATATATATATATATATTCATTCATTCATTCATTCATTATCTCCCGCTTTATTCTCTATTAGGGTCGCGGTGGGGTTCCCCATGCCCATCCAGGGGAGAACGTCTCGGGCGCTGGGCAGATACACCCAGGACAGGGCGCCAATCCATCACTGGGTACACACTCACACACTCAAACACACTCTAAATGGGGCAATTTAGAGAACTCAATTAACTTGATCCAT
The DNA here is from genome assembly GCA_019802505.1 of Corydoras sp. C115. Taxonomy (NCBI): domain Eukaryota; kingdom Metazoa; phylum Chordata; class Actinopteri; order Siluriformes; family Callichthyidae; genus Corydoras; species Corydoras sp. C115. Next base: position 127,106 of record JAFMOC010000053.1, on the reverse strand, counting down.
GTTTTTGGACTGTGGGAGGAAACCGGAGAACCCGGAGGAAACCCACGCGGACACGGGGAGAACATGGAAACTCCACCCAGATGGGGATTCGAACCGGGAATCCCTAGCACTGAGAGGCAAACGTGCTAACCACTAAGCCACCGTGCCGCATATATATATATATATATACAATATTGTAAATATTTTGAAAATATCTTGTCCTTTTTAAAACTACTTTCTGAATTAAATAAACAACCCAACATCTCCACTGACCATCCATGTTCTCTCCACTGACCCCTGTGACCAAATTTTTATTATCTGGCTAGTGTGAGTATTTAAAGAGTGAACCAACAATGGCAAGAACCATTGAGTTTCTCCAGTGTCTTTGGAATGTGGGGGATTCCACAAAATACCAGAGAAAATGCATATGTGCAAAAGGAGACCATGCAAAAACAAAAACTTCCACTGATATCTAAATAGTCTCATTCAGTCTTACTTCTCACACTAGGCATTACAAAAAATTACCAACATATGAAAAAGAACAAGTCTCTGAGGTGGTGCAGTTTTACTCTACAGGCACATTTCCATGTTATAATGTCTTTCTTAGGATCTTAGTCAAAATGCATTATACGAAAGTGCCTCTTTTACAAGAGAGAATGAGTCACACAGCAGTAGTAGATTGGCACAGTAAACCTTGGCTCAGCTTCTTGTTGCCTTTTAAAGCAGATATTCACAGTTGAACCAAACTGTTCCAAAGGTTTTAATTCACAAAACACAAATAATTCTTAAAATAGGAAGCACAAAACGGCATTATCCAGTGATGTCATTATTTTGAAGGTCATTCAGTGCAGTTAACTTGTAAGGCCAAAGTAAAATTTATTTTTGAATTTTCAAAATATACATGTCAGCATGTTGGGGTAGTGGTTCATGTCTCAGGACTGGGGATCGAGGTTCCAATCTCAATTTGTGTGGAGTTTCCATGTTCTCATCGTGTCGGCATAGGGTCTTCAGTTTCCTCCCACAGTCCACAAAAATAAATTTAATGTGAATTGTCTTTCTCTCAATTGCCCCTATATATAATGTGCGTGTGTGTCTGTGAGAGTGTGTAAACGTGTGCCCAGCAACAGATTAATGCACTGTTCTGGGTCTATCTGACCAGAACCTCTCCCCCAAATGGGCATGAGGAAAACCTCTTATGACCCTAGTATAAGATAATGGATGGGTAAATAATAATATAAGATGTTTTAGTTAATATTTAGCAAGCCATGGCAGTGTTTGTGTTTTTTTCCATTCCTACCGATACAAGAACGTCCATCAGGCCCGACTGCTAATCCTGCGAGGCACTCGCACCTGTAGGAACCTTCTGTGTTTGAGCATCGTCCATTCATGCAGATCCCTGGAGTCAGGCACTCATCAATATCTAAGTATATAAACAAATATATCAAAATACTGACACAATGTCAAAAATACCTTATAAAGCATTTATTCATTCATTATCTCCCGCTTTATCCTCTATTAGGGTCGCAGTGGGGTTCCCCATGCCCATCCAGGGGAGAACGTCTTGGGTGCTGGGCAGATACACCCAGGACAGGGCGCCAATCCATCGCTGGGCACACTCACTCACTCAAACACACTCTATATGGGGCAATTTGGAGAACTCAATTGACTTGATGCATGTTTTTGGACTGTGGGAGGAAACCGGAGAACCCGGAGGAAACCCACGCGGACACGGGGAGAACATGGAAACTCCACCCAGATGGGGATTCGAACCGGGAATCCCTAGTGCTGAGAGGAGAACGTGCTAACCACTAAACCACCGTGCCGCCCCCTTATAAAGCATGTTACTAGTAAATTTATTCATGAATATAATTACATTTAAACTGAAAAAAAAAAAACGGTATTTGACTTGTTATTTTATTTATAAACGTTTACTTTGCTTATAACAGTATAATTTTATGAATATATAACATACATTCACATATATACAGATATGGGGGAAAATATATACCCTTTTAATTTCCAATAATTTGTGTTTCAGAATATAATGATGGGCGCCATGGTGGCTTAGTGGTTAGCATATCCACCCCTCAGCGCTGGTGATTTAGGTTTGAATCCTGATCTGGGTGGAGTTTCCATGTTCTCCCCGGGTCTGCGTGGGTTATCTCCGGATTCTCCAGTTTCCTCCCACAGTCCAAAAACATAAATTTAGGGTGAATTGGCTCTGAATGTTCCCTATATAGTGTGTGTGTGGGTATGTGTTAGTGAGTGTGCCCATTGGCGACCAGTCCTGTATGTATCTGTCTAGCACCCAAAACACTTTTTCTCATATCCCAAATAAAGAGTTCATTAAAAAATAACAAGATAAGATAAGAGGCACGGTGGATTAGTGGTTGGCACGTTCGCCTCTCAGCGCTAGGGATTCCCGGTTCGAATCCCCATCTGGGTGGAGTTTCCATGTTCTCCCCGTGTCTGCGTGGGTTTCCTCCGAGTTCTCCGGTTTCCTCCCACAGTCCAAAAACATGGATTAAGTCAATTGAATTCTCAAAATTGCCCCATATAGAGTGTGTCTATGTGAATGAGTGTGTGCCCAGCGATGGATTGGCGCCCTGTTACGCAAAACTTTTGCGAGATCTCGCAATAACTTTGCGAAATCTCGCAATAACTTTGCGAGATCTCGCAATAATTGTATTTATATTTATTGCGAGATCTCGCAAAACTATCGGTCCGCTTGCATTAAGTAGTCGCTTCAGGTGTCTCTCGTGTTGGAATTTATTAAACATAAAAAGACATGAAATGCATTATTTGTAAGGTTTTTTATACTTCGTAATGCTCTTTATTTTTGTAATGACATTTACTATTTCACATAGTTCAAACAACTGCTGAATGACTGCAGGGAACAGCGGGAATAGTCATTTGCGGGATGAGCGTGTATAATTGTAAGAATGTCCAGTTGCGGGATGAGCATGGGTGTCCGATCACAGGGGGAGCTGTAGACTTAGGGGGCAGGTAACATTTTTTAAATGTAATGATGAGACTGGGGCTCAGGAAGTCCCCACCATATATGGAAGGTCCATTCACACTCATCTACACACAGAAGGACAGCCCACCTCAGGGTTAAATACCGAAGCGGGATCTTAAAGAATTTAGAGATCTCTCATTAATCACAGTCATCTGCCATTGATGATTTAGATCTCGCATTATATTTTTTCTTCCATGGCACTTTAGGGGCTCCGTAAAAAGCTCCGTATCGCCAGGAATAAAACCTAAGATATACTTACTGTCATGTGATATTAATAACCTTAACAACCTGGAAGTACATCAATTTATAATAAACTTTTGCGAGATCTCGCAATATATTTTTTTTCTTCCATGTCACTTTAGGGGCTCCGTAAACATGAGATAAATAACATTAATAAAAATAAAGCCACAATGTAGAATCAAAATGTAAAAAAAGTACATCTTTACTGTATTCATTGGACTTAGTGAAAGTAATCAGGTGCTAATAATCATATGCCATTGATTAAGTGATCATCAACAAGTAATATTTTGTAGTGGCTCTACTTCCGTTAAAGTACAAGGAGCTAAACTTGCAGTTATGACATTTATGTGTACAAAAATAAATCAACAAGGTTTGAAAGGCTTAGCTTCAAGTGTTCCATAAACGCACACCTGTGCAGTAGCGTCCACTGGAATCCAGTGTAAAACCATGTTTGCACACACATTTAAAGCTGCCTTGTTCATTGATGCACATGCCATTTAAACACATGTTCACAACGGAGCATTCATCATCATCTGCAGAGACAAAAATATGATATTACAAAAGCACACAGCATAATGTTGCTATGACGATGTGTAACATGCACTATATTACCAAAAGTATTTTCTAATCTGCCTTCACATGCATATATAAACATATAAACTTAAGTGAGATCCAGTTCATAATTCATCACATCCTATTATGTGGTCCATGCACTTCCAAGGGAGAATGTTTCAGGCGTTGGGCAGATACATTCAGAACAGGCTGCTAATTCATCAGCACAATCTCTATTTTCTTTGTATCTGCACAACACCCAAAGCCCTCTGTATGGGAATGGGGAACCCGTGTATTGTGCATGCTGTCTATATTATTTACAGTAATTCAGGTTTTCATTATACACACGGCGGCACGGTGGCTTAGTGGTTAGCACGTTCGCCTCTCAGCACTAGGGATTCCCGGTTCGAATCCCCATCTGGGTGGAGTTTCCATGTTCTCCCCGTGTCCGCGTGGGTTTCCTCCGGGTTCTCCGGTTTCCTCCCACAGTCCAAAAACATGGATCAAGTCAATTGAGTTCTCCAAATTGCCCCATATAGAGTGTGTTTGTGTGTGTGTGTGTGTGTGTGTGTGTGTGTGTGTGTGTGAGTGTGAGTGTGTGCCCAGCGATAGATTGGACCCTGAACCCTGAAAGTAAGAAAGGTTAAATGATCAACCATCTAACCATCTAGTTTCTATGGAACTTGCTTTTAAAACTTGAAAGTTTGAAAAAACTCCATCCCCATCTGGGTGGAGTTTCCATGTTCTCCCCGTGTCCGCGTGGGTTTCCTCCGGGTTCTCCGGTTTCCGTCCACAGTCCAAAAACATGGATCAAGTCAATTAAATTCTCAAAATTGCCCCATATAGAGTGTGTCTGTGTGAGTGAGTGTGTGCCCAGCGATGGATTGGCGCCCTGTCCCGGGTCTATCTGCCCAGCGCCCGAGACTTTCTCCCCTGGATGGGCATGGGGAACCCCACCGCGACCCTAACAGGGGATAAAGCGGATGATAATGAATGAATGAATTATCCACACTGCACATTTAAAATCTTACCGATACAGTTCCTGCCATCGGCGGTAAGGTGGAAGCCTGCATTGCAAATGCAGCGAAAACTACCCGCCATGTTCAGACAACGCCCGTTCAGACAAAGCACATTATTTAGGCATTCATCATTATCTGTGGTGAAGCAAACAACATCTAAGAATCTGTTTATAAAACATTACTTATAGGCTGTAATAGAACTTGATTAGAAGGTAAATGTAGATATTACACTGAACTGTGCAAAGAATACTAAAGCCTATTGTTGTTCTAAAGTGTTTTGCACATATATTTACACATCTATTAAGTTAAAACCTGGCTCCATGATGTTTCACCACAAACAAACCTTTTCATAAAGTCACACTTAACCACACTTTAATTAAATCATTTACTTCTCACTTTGATTTTTTTCAAATCCAAATCCTTCAAAGGTTTTTGACCTATATAAATAAAATCTAGTACCAGACACTCACCATAGCACACTTGCTGCCCAGGAGGCCGATGATAACCCACATGACACTTGCAGTAGTAAGAGCCAGCTATGTTGACACAGTCTCCGTTTGTGCATGGCGCATATGCACACTCATCCAAATCTGAGATAAGACCCGCAGCAGAAACAAAAACTTTTTTTTTACTATTTGGTTATTTTTCAGTACACTTTAATGACTTGTCAATTTAAAGGATTTAAATTAATGTTATTTTAAGGATTTAAAGGATTTAAGGGTTTAAATTAATGTTATATTTTTTTAACTGTTTTTAAAGTGTGTTTGAGACTCCAGAAAGCACTATAAAAATGTATTATTATTATTTATTAAAATCAAAACAGTAGCAAGCGAGTAGTTTCGGTTGTAAAAGTTTGCATTTTGTGAACAGACACATGGTTCTAATTAAAGCCCATCAACACCAAATTTTATTCTTGCTGAATGATTTAAAACTGTGTTCTACAGCTGGAACGCAGATGTCCTAAATCCCAAACAAAGCTTTTGTCAGCCCCCTATTTCTCCCCCAGTCTTAAAATAAATAACATAATATTGCAGCATTCATACAAAGTGCAAACATCTAACAGTAAGTTTTTAAAATATTGCTTAAGACAGTTACCATTCATTACCTGTGCATTCTGCTTGAGCGTTCAATCCGTAGCCAGCATTACATTCACATTGATGACCAGACCCGACTGGGATACATCGTCCATTAAGACACAGGTTAGGAATTAGCAGACATTTGTTTGTGGTCTGATTTAAACTAACTGTAAAAAAGAACATAGAATATACATTTACATACAGTATATACAGTAGGAAAAGTCCTACTTAAATTAAAGACTGACTTTAAATGGATTAAATTTAGTTAGAGGTTATAATAATATAATATAATAATAATAACAAACAACAACAACAACAACAACAACAACAACAACAACAATAATAATAATAATAATAATAATGATAATAATAATAATAATAATAATAATAATAATAATAATAATAATAATAATAATACAGGGCGGCACAGTGGCTTAGTGGTTAGCACGTTCGCCTCTCAGTGCTAGGGATTCCTAGTTCGAATCCCAATATGGGTGGAGTTCCCATGTTCTCCCCGTGTCCACTCTGGGTTTCCTCCGGGTTCTTGATCCATTGTCTATTTTCTTCACTTATAATTTTGATGGACTGTAGTTTTACAATTACAGACTATAGTCCATCTGTTTTTTTTCCCACTATTTAGGTGGGGTTGACACACCAAGCGACTTTCATCACTATATAGATCACTAATTACATCACATCCATTACACCTGACTAATTTCATCTGCCAATCATAAGGTTTCTGATACATTTTTCACTCACAGATATGTATTACAGTAATTACATTAACATTACATTAACATTTAGTCATTAAGCAGATGCTTTTATCCAAAGTGAATTACAAATGAGAGTCGGGGGTCAGGGGAACCAGTTACACTGTAGTATTATTATCTATGATCATTATCCAATAAGGTTTCAGGGCTAAACTTACTCTAAATTCTTCATTACTTGATTGTTTTTATATTAAATGCTTCTGGAAAGATGTGTTTGAGTTGTTCTTTGAAAAAGCTGAATTTGTCAGCATTAAGAACAGAGTGAGGAAGATAACTCCACCATTCTGCAGCCATGAACGATATGGAGTGAGAATTAGCATCACAGGTTAATTATGGATCTTACCAACAGCTGTATCAGGTCTTCGTCCATTGTCATATTCGTTAATTAATATTTCATGGCCGTGGGGAAACTGAGGATATCGGTGTCCGTTTCCATTCACTGGGTGCAGTGTATGTTCATTCAGATGGGGATCTCTTTCCGCCAGGCAGTAGAGGAACCTCTGTTTCAGGATCCACATCTGGATCATTGACTGCTGTTCCATCTAAACACATCTTAAGAAATTCATCTAGTGGACATGAAAAATGTTAGTGATGAGCTGCTGGACAGTACCTCCAAGTCATGTTTATCCATCACATGCACCTTATTTATAATAACAGTTTTCCAGTTTCCAAAGTATTTTTAAATGTTAAAATGGTGAAGAATTGTTGTCTCTCTGCAAATAATGAAGGTGAAATAATATAGTTAATGATGTGCTTACCAGAGCTGGGAGCTGGACACCGCTCTTGTTTAGTCCCATGGGCCCAGCAACGTCCTCTGTCACAACAGCATTGTATTTTGCTCAAGCGTCCAGGCATCTCCTGAGCACAGCGACCAGCCATCACAGCTGTGAAACAGGAACCTGTCTGCTGGCCTTGAAGACACACAGTTTGACCACTTTCAGAACAGAGTACAGAGCATGACTTCAGCATCTCATTACCACCGGTGTGAAGCTACAAACAATGATTTAAATGAGCCAGTTTAAAGCTGTATTGAATCATATCTGATACATAGCACCAAAGCATAATTAACAAACTGCATCAAAAGGAGTAATTGATCTAAGTATCAGCAATGACATGATATCTTTATGATTAAAATAAAATAATCAACACATTTAATTTAGGATGAGATGTTTTATGTAAGAATTTGTACAGAATAAAATTGTAACTGATATTCGGAGCGGGCAGAATGGTTGCATGTGCTTAGTTTGTTATGCAATGTATTTACAGTATATACAAATATATTTTCGGCCAGTGGCTCACGCACGCTAGGGATTCCCGGTTCGAATCCCCATCTGAGTGGAGTTTCCATGTTCTCCCCGTGTCTGCGTGGGTTTCCTCTGGGTTCTCCGGTTTCCTCCCACAGTCCAAAAACATGGATCAAGTCAATTGAATTCTCAAAAATTGCCCCATATAGAGTGTGTCTGTGTGAGTGAGTGTGTGCCCAGTGATGGATTGGCGCCCTGTCCTGGGTCTATCTGCCCAGCGCCCGAAACGTTCTCCCCTGGATAGGCATGGGGAACCCCACGGTGACCCTAATAGAGGATAAAGCGGAAGATAATGAATGAATGAATTAATGAATGAATACGGAGCGGGCAGAATGGTTGCTTGGTGGTTAGCACGTTCACCTCTCTGCGCTGGGTGGAGTTTCCATGTCCCCTCAGTGTCCTATGTGTTTCCTCCGTTTTCTCTGGTTAACACCCACAGTCCAAAAACATGGATTCAAGGTAAATTACATGCTCTAAATTGCCCCATATAGTATGTGTGTTTGTGAGTAAGTATGTGTGCCCAGTGTCTTGTGTGTATCGGTCCAGCTCCCAAAACGTTAAAAATAAATGTTTAAGAAAATATTCAAAGTCTTAAATTCTTTTTTAATTACCCTTTTTCAATATTTTGGAACTTAATATGTTTAGATTAATATTTTTGTATTTTTTTTTGTACATTTTTTACAAGTATTAAATTAAAGATAATAGCATGGTTTAAGGCGGCACAGTGGCTTAGTGGTTAGCACGTTTGCCTCTCAGCGCTAGGGATTCCAGGTGGAATCTCAATCTGGATGGAGTTTCCATGTTCTCCCCGTGTCCGTGTGGGTTTCCTCCGGGTTCTCCGGTTTCCTCCCACAGTCCAAAAACATGGATCAAGTCAATTGAGTTCTCCAAATTGCCCCATATAGAGTATGTGTGTGAGTGTGTACCCAGCGATAGATTGACAGGCCGTCCTGGGTGTATCTGCCCAGCGCCCTGGATGGGCATGGGGAACTCCCCCGCGACCCTAATAGAGGATAAAGCGGAAGATAATGAATGAATGAATGAATGAATGAATGAATGCAAAATATATTAATTTAATTTTTAGCACAGTTGTTTCGGTTCTTGTCTTTTTATTAAGAAGCATTTTCACTTCTAAAGATTTTTCAACATGTGCCTTTAATCTAGTTTATGGACAGGTCAAAGCTTGCTCTGCAACCTTTAATGCTTGTAGAAGTTCACTCTGGGTGACTCTCCAAAGAACTTTTGATTAAGCATTAATTAGTTTAAGGGGAAAGAAGAAATATGTGCGGCTTGAAAAGCTGGAAATGTAAAACAGACCTTTTAAAGCAGGAAGCCCTGCTGCGCTAACAGAGGACACATGATTCATTTTCAATGTTGACAACTCTGTCACCGCATCTTTATGTGCACAGTACTCATGTGTTATATCTGTTCATTAAGCCTCCTGAAGGCTCCTTTCTGGTAATGTGTCTTAATTCCTTACTGTTTACAACAAGCCCTTTGATAAGATCTTGAGACAGTTTATAGTATTTTAAAACAATGTGTTCAAGTTAAAGGTTATTTAATTATATAATGCTTTTTACAACAGTACATTGTCTCAAACTCAACTTGGTCATGAGACTGGCAATGTTATGTACCCAAAGAATGACCCAAATTCAGCTGACCTGAATATACTGAACCACCAGGTTACTACATCCATATTTGCCAAGATTCATCAGGCTCAAATTATGAAGAAGTGGTTCAGGGAGCATGAGACATCATTTTCACACAAGTATTGCGTGAGTGTCCAGACCTAGAGTCCAGACATGAACCCTATTAAGAATTGTTAAGATGTGCTGAAGAAGACTTTGCACAGTGATTCAAATCTCCCATTATTCAACACAAGATTTTTTGGGGGGACAAATATAATTCTGGACATAAATAAATGGTGTGGCCTGATTTAGCTTGTGGAAACGATTGGATAACGCCATAAGATGTTCCAACAATTTATCAGTGTGTAAACCTTTTTTTCATACTCTATGAAATTATACCAGGACACGGTGGCTTAGTGGTTAGCATGTTCGCCTCTCAACGCTAGGGATTCGAATCCCGATCTGGGTGGAGTTTCCATATTCTCACTGTGTCTGTGTGGGTTTCCACTGGGTTCTCCGGTTTCCTCCCACAGTCCAAAAACATGGATCAGCTCAATTGAATTCTCCACATTGCCCCATATAGAGTGTGTTTATGTGAGTGAGTGAGTGCCCAGCGATAGACTGGCGCCCTGTCCTGTGTGTATCTGCCCAGCGCCCGAGACGTTCTCCCCTGGATGGGCATGGGGAACCCTGTCGCGACCCTAGTGGAGGATAAAGCAGAAGATAATGGATGGATGGATTAAATTATACCATAACACATCATTGTAATTTACTTATATTGAAATATAATTTAATTGTGGCAGGGTTTAAGTGGGTAAAATGTCATTGGTTTTGATGTACATTTTTGTCAGGTTGCATTCCTGTCTTTAAAGTGAAAAGTCCATTTACACATGTTTTACTCTGGAGGTACATGAGGTTAGAAATCCTAATTGCATGTTTAGATCCAGTAAAGATTTTGCTTGTTATGTTCAAAGCTTGTATATCTGCCTGCCTCAACAAGCTTCATGAAAAGTTTTCCAACTCAAAACACATCTACGGTCATGGAGAACAGCACTGTCTGCAATGAGGGCCAAACTTATTTAGAAACACACACACACACACACACACACACACACACACACACACACACACACACACACACACACACACAAACAAAAGAAGTGTTGGACTATTCTCTCCACTTTATTTAGAAGACCAACAGGGAACTGGAGGCAGTTTTGTCACAGAGAGTGGAATGGGGGGAGTGTCCAATGCTGTACATCAGCCTAAAGCAGTTAGTACATGAGCAGAAGTGAAACATCATAAAGAAAAAAATGTGGCAGGAGGGTTGTGATGCGGGAAAACACAGAGCCGTCGGCTTTGGACACGATCGGTGTGCTGCTTTTATGTGCGGTGGTAAGGCATGCAGCGGCGAGAGTGTTTGCAGCAGCACAGGGATTCTGGTGTTTCAGTGAAAACTAACATTACAGTTTAATGTGTTTGTTTAAAAAAAGGAAACACTGTAAAGACATCTGAATCACAGCTCACCCTCACACTTGCCGACATTATTAAGACGATGGCCAGTAGGACACTTGCACTCATATGACCCCACAGTGTTGATGCAGTTTCCTCCTTGACACAGACCTGGCACAGTCTGACATTCATCAACATCTGTATGAAGAGAAAAGAATCGAGGTCGAGGTAAAAAGGTAAAAAAAGGTAGAAACAGGGTACTGACTAAAATGCTGAACATGTCACCATTCTTTGGTTAGCAGACACACGAAGACCATTCACACTTCAGGGGAAAAATGCTACAACATTACACAATAATGAAAATTATGCTTCTAAAGTCAAGAATATAAAAACAAAAGACAAAAAGAAATGGTTTGATGTAATTAATATGAGGGAATTCAAGTGGCCTGTACAGAGTTCTGACCTGAACAATTTATTTTTACAACACAAATTGAGAATAAGCCTTTTTGAAATTATGCTTTGAGTAAACATGCTCACAATCCCACTTTAATATATACTTAATATATATTTTAATGTATATATATATGGTTTCATAAAAACAGAATGGGTAAAATAGTATTGAGCGAAGACAATAACAATTCAAGGCACATCATACTGGTTATAGAACTAAAAAGCTAAAAGGTTTATTGTGTCACATCTGTGTTACTGCCACAGTTAAACAACCCCGTATATATTCTGTGTGTATATATATATATATATATATATATATATATATATATATATATATATATATATATATATATATATATATATATATATAGGATAAGATGGTATCAGCCACATGTTACAAATTTGAATGAAATCATTCATTCATTCATTATCTCCCGCTTTATCCTCTATTAGGGTCGCGGTGGGGTTCCCCATGCCCATCCAGGGGAAAACATCTCGGGCGCTGGGCAGATACACCCAGGACAGGGCGCCAATCCATCGCTGGGCACACACTCACTCACTCAAACACATTCTATATGGGGCAATTTGAAGAACCCAATTGACTTGATCCATGTTTTTGGACTATGGGAGGAAACCGGAGAACCCGGAGGAAACCCACACGGACACGGGGAGAACATGGAAACTCCACCCAGATGGGGATTCGAACCGGGAATCCCTAGTGCTGAGAGATGAAACGTGCTAACCACTAAGCCACTGTGCCGTCTTGAATGAAATCAACTCTCCAAAATTACAATAAAATATAAATATAGAAGACATCTCTACACAGCTCACCCTCACACTTGCCGACATCACTAAGTCTATGACCAGATGAACATTTGCACTCATATGACCCCACAGTGTTGATGCAGCTTCCTCCTTGACACAGACCTGGCACAGTCTGACATTCATCAACATCTGTATGAAGAGGAAAGAATGTTAGAGTGAAGTCAGTAAAATGCTGGGAATGGCTCTATTCTACTGGAAGTATTATTAGTAATATTAAAACAGGTAGTTCCGGTTCGTAAATCTGATTGGCTGAGCTGTTTGTCCAGCCGTGACATTATAGTCAATAATTCACACCTCTGACCACTTCACATTTGTATTAATGCGTGATACAATATACTTTATATTAAGTCATGAACTACAGATTAATATTAACAGGGAGCCTGTTGAGGCTGTTTTTTATAAACAGCCTTCTGTAATTTGATTGTTAGAGAAACCGCAATCCTGTTAGTCAGTGATCATGTTCACTTGTTCACTAAAAAAAGACTAGTTTACATCGTGGAAGACTAGTTTATTAACTTTATTAAATTTTTATAGTGTGTTTGTAACTGTTTTATAGAAGCAATAAGGCACTCAAGGTTGTTCGAGTTGCAATACTGTGAAAAAATCATGGAAAAAAGATTTAAATAAACTTGATGCTTCCTGTGATTTATTCACAATAATGAACACTGAACAATAAACACATTACATTCTTCATACAGCAAATCTGAACAAATGAATTCAATATCTGTCCTTTATTCATAATAATAAAGTGCATGTTTTTACAAAAGGTAAAAATACATCGTTTTCAAACATTTTTTGGGATATTACAAGGTAGGCTGGACAGAATGTTTGGAGTTTGCTGATTTCAGTGTAATTCATAATTGAAATGTGTGCGCTGAAAGACAATGTTGTCGGAAATAGAAGTTCTATTCATGGGCCAGTTATTGCTGACCTCTGCCCACTTTCTATCAAGAAGGGCCCTCTGTACAGGAATGTGGGTAGTGTCTGCCAGTAACAAATCTTGCTCAGTGGGAAGGATGTAAATAAGGCCGGCGTTGGTTTATGTGCAAAGCAGAGAAAAAATCCTAGTATTACCATGAAAGTATAGAACAAACATTTGTGTCAATATTGAAATATTTCTAAAACATATATATATATATATATATATATATATATATATATATATATATATATATATTATCTTGTGGGGGGAGAACGTTTCGGGCGCTGGGCAGATACACCCAGGACAGGGAGCCAATCTATCGCTGGGCACACACTCACTCACACAGACACACTATTTATGGGGCAATTTGGAGAATTCATTTGACCTTAATCCATGTTTTTGCACTGTGGGAAGAAAACGGAGAATCCGGAGTAAACCCACGTGGACACGGGGAAAATATGGAAACTCCACCCAGATTGGGATTAGAACCATGAATCCCTAGCACTGAGAGGCGAACGTGCTAACCACTAAGCCACCGTGCCATATATATATATATATATATATATATATATATATATATATATATATATATATATATATATATATATATATATATATATATATTTATTTATTTATTTATTTATTTATTTTATTGGTCAGCAGTATGGTAGCTAGTAATTGGGGTGTAAGGCTGTAAATGATTTTTTTTAAGTCATGTCTTTTTATTACATTGTATTTTGTAATTGTAATGTAATAATTTTGCTCTGCACTTAAGCAAAATTGTATGCAGCTTATGCGATGCGTCTTTTCCTGTTATTTTTACATCATTTACATTTGATCATTTAGCAGACACTTTTATCCAAAGTGACTTACAATCCCAACTTGGTTGGGGTGGAAACACAGGGTTGATACAGCATCCCTAGACCAATGAGAGCTCTTGGAGAGGGTCTTGCTCAAGGACCCACATTGGTAACTTCAGTGGACCTGGGATTTGAACCCACAGCCTTCTGATTGATAGCCCAATGCCCTAACCACTGACCACTGAGCTACCACACCCCTATAATAGATGACAAATTCGATTTGTATTTTCTTTATCCACTAGTTGGGTAAATTGTTTTTTTTTATTATAAATGGAAAGGCAATCTTACATATTTATAGTTTTTAGTAAAAGTGTAGTTTTTAGTAAAAACTTGCTGTATCCTGTTTCATGGCCACAGCCCTCCAGTTGGCGTGCTACAGAAAGCTATGCACTACCAGACACAGGAACAGTTTTTACCTTCAGGCAATCAGCCTTATAAATAGCTAACCACCATCAACCACAAGGCCAATAATCACTATTACATCATCTTACTCATCCTTCTATTGTAAACACTATTCATCTTAGAGTGTTTCTTTTACATACTGAAAGTTTTCATGCTGTTTGCATCTATAATACTGGTTCTCATCTGAGTTTATTGTGTATACTTCTATACACTCTATATTGTGTATTGTTTTTAAATTAGATGCATATAGTGTTATGTACTAGGAAAACAAATCTCTTGTCTTTGTGAAAATACTTGGCCAGTAAATTTGATTCAGAATTCAGAATTTTTTGGAAATGATTCATCCATGAAAACTGTAGGCAAAAACACTTTATTCATTCATAGCTTGCACCCTTTAGATGTTTTACATGGCATTTCTTTTTTCATCTTAATCACGACATGGCTTTTTTGTTTTTAGTTAAATTTTATTTAAAGGTGGAAAACTAAATGCTACAATTAAAAAAAATGATAGAACATCTAGAATGACTGACTGCAGATTAGTTCCTTTGTCCCTTTGTAATGCAATTAATAAAGAGTAAGTTTGCGAATAATATAATTTTTGTTTTTTGTTTGTTAAAAGAAAGTTAAAATGTACAAAACCACAAAACTCAAACCAGTTTAAAGTGTTTAAATTATATTAATTGGTTACACATATTTTGGAAAAACTGAAATTCACAGAATGTGTGAACCGATAGTGTTTGTTAGGATTGAAAGTATTAAATCCAGGTCTAAAGCACCAGTCAGTGCTTCAAATAGGACAGATAAAGTTATTCCAGATGAGCAGGTGGTACCATTGTTGATGTTAGGACTTGGCATAAGAAGAAAGTGTCTCAGTAAATGCAGAAAAACAGACACTCAAATGCTACAGAATGTGGAGCACACTGCTAAATGTCAAGCCAGAATGTATGGTGGCACCAAAGGTTCTGACCTTTATTTGGAGCAGAGCAACTGTTCTTACATTACATTATGAACTACAGCTTAGTTTACTGTTAGAAAATATTGATCAGTTTGCCAACACAAAGACTAACAGTAAGAGCTGCTGTTTATTGACATGGTGTTTTATCAAGTTTAGTGTAGCAACCAGAAGTGCATCAAGAGCTGTACAAGGAAAGTAATCCAAATCTAAAAAGAACAAAGTGCACTAGATGACTCAGTTGTGTTGGACAGTAAAGCGTTTGGTAGCAGCACAGGGGATGATCAGACAGCAGCCTAAGCTCATTCTAGCTCACTGTCTCCTACAGTTAAGCTGAATGAAAGCACAATTACAAAGCCTGTGCTCTGCTGCTCCTGCTTAGGGCGAGGGATATTATCCATGAAATCCAGGAAATCCTCTCTTAAATCTGGACCGAGGGAGTTTTACTATAGTGAGACTATTATCCATAGAAAAACTAATTTAGCACCCTCTGTAGTCCGGCAAGATCTGCAATACTTTAAATGGTTAGTTTTTATACCTGTGTATCTTATTACTGGTTTTAGCTGGCTACGGCACAATTTATTACTCTTTAAACCAATAATGGACTCTTAAACTACTGCTTAGTTGGATCAGGTAAGTTGGGAGCAGGACAAAAAAAAAGAGTAAAAAACAGGGATTGAAAAGCAAGCCCGTTACAGAGTCCAGAGTGGAATAATCAGCTCTCTTATCTGAGTGTGACAAATGACATTCCTATTTCATGAGCCAGACTTCAGACATCAATTGGCTTACATGCAGAGATAGAGAAAGCTTGCAGGCATGTTTTTACTATAGTGATGATCTGGCCACCACATTTCAGAAGGTGGTAGTGTGCAGTCCTGCTTTTAATGCATGGCAAGTCATACATTTCAACATGTCAAGCTGTTTGAGTTTTTGTAATGTGAAAAGGTGTTAGTGTCAATGTGGTGACTGCAATGTTTCATCTAGTTAGGCTCTTCTGGGGGATTTGGCAAAGGTGTCTGTGTAATTGTGTATTAAAATCATATTTAGACCTTTACATTTACATTTACATTTAGTCGTTTAGCAGACACTGTAATCCAAAGCGACTTACAAATGAGAACCCCCTTTTTTTTATTATTATTATTTTTTTTTTTCACAACAGGTATTTGTTAAAAAGACGCGTCTTTAGTAGTTTCTTAAAACTGTTTAGTGATTCTGCCTTACGGACAGAGTTGGGAAGATGGTGCCACCATTTTGCAGTGGTGAACGCCACGGAGTGAGAATTAGCACCTCGGTGAGGTGGAATCGCCAGGCGGCAATCATCACTGGAGTGAAATGAACGAGTCGGAGTGTATTTTGAAAAGATAGAGAGGTCCAGAAATGGTCCTGTAGGCCAGAGTCAGTGACTTGTACTGAATGCAAGCAGCTACAGGGAGCCAATGGAGGGAAATGAGTAATGGAGTGACATGAGTTTGCTTGGGCTGGTTAAACACAAGCCGGGCTGCAGAGTTTTGAATTAGTTGTAGAGGTCTGATTGTGGAAGCTGGGAGGCTGGCAAGTAACGCATTACAATAATCAAGCCGGGATAGGACTAGGGCTTGAACTAACAGTTTGGTAGCATGTTTCGTCAAGAAAGGTCTGATCTTTCTTATGTTGTAAAGAAGGAATCTGTAGAATGGGAGGTTTTTATAACATGATCAGAGAGTTTAAGAAAACTCTTTCAATAAAACTGCAGGACGGTCACCTGATTCACTATCCACTGTGGTGCTGTGATAGATAATTATCTATCACAGCACCACAGTGGATAGTGGATAGTGAATATGTCCACCACAGTGGATAGTGAATGACAAGTCAAGTGAATATCACTGATTATAATCAGTGATATTCACTTGACTTGTCATTGGCCATAATGTTATGTTCAGTCACTGTATATAGAAGGTGAAACAAATAAAATACATTTTTTCAGTCACAGCTGCAGGGACTGTAAGAGTAAAATCTTTTAAAGATACATTAAAAATACGCTATATATATATATATACTATACATATATGTAAAAAAATCTTTTAGTTGAGTAATTTAAAAAAAAAAAGTATAATAAAATAAAATAAAATAAGTATATAAAAAATATAAACAGTTATTAAAACAAAAAAGATGGCAGCATAAATCACGGCAATAAATCACGGGAAAGAGGTGTTATTAGTTACACCTCTTTCCTGTGATTTATTCACAATAATGCCCAACCTCGAGTGTCTTATTGCTTTTTTAAAACGATTACAAACACACTATAATACAAAACAAGGTTAGATTCATAGAGGTGTTTATTAAAAGCATAAATATTAATAAACTGGCCTTTCGTCAATTTAATCTAGTCTGGTTTTTAAAGTGAAGGTTTCCTGTTTCTCTAACAATGAATTACTGCCATATAGTGGTCAAATTAGAGAACACAGTTTATAAAAAACATTGGGAATTAATGTATTGTATATCACGCATTACATAAAAATACGATTGTAAAGCGGTCAGAGGTGTGTGTCAGTATTGTCACAGCTGAACAAATGGCTCAGCTAATCAGATTTAAGAACCAGAACCCTGTTTTTAACTGCATATAACAATATAATACAACAAACAAAAAAAAACACTATATATACCATAATTGCTGCTGCTTAATAAATAGATAATTAGTGTAGGAGGTTACCAGTAAATATTAATGTACTGTATTTAACACCTACAAGACATATTTTTTACACAATAAATTAATGCATGTTATTTTTCTAGACCATGTGAACACAGAAAAAAGCAGAATGATAAGTATACTCTGACTCTCCTTCCGACAAGCTCCAGGCGCTGCGATGTTTGGTATGTACCGTGCCCCTGCGACGCAGGGTGGTGTGGTTGAACGTTGGGCGAGCAACTTCTCACCCGCGGCCGCCCCTACCCCAGGCTTGGCCATTTAACACTGTGGCACAGCAAATTAAAATCTTGGTGAACACACAGAATGCCAAGTATACTCACCTGGCCCAAGGCGGATGTTTGGTATGAAGCCCCTGCGGCAGGGTTGTGGTTGAGTTGGGCACTTCTCACACGGGTGACCCCAGGCTTGGCCAACTGTGGCACAGCATAAAATCTTGGTGCACACAATGCCACTCACCTGGCCCTGGCAAATGTTGTTGACCACTTGGGAGAAACAAGGGCCAGTACGGTAATCTGTGAACAGGGGTGGAATATTAAGATTAGATTAGATTAGATTCAACTTTATTGTCATAAGTACAAGTACAAGTACAATGTACAAGTACAAGTACAATGAAATGTAGTTAGAATCTAACCAGAAGTGCAATATATACATTATTTACATAAACTACAGTAGTAACAGTGACTGGCGCATGGAGAGGTGAAGTATTTAAATGTAGATACATAATATGAACATGATATAATATGAGCAAAATATATTAATGATATATACATAAACAATATATACAGTATGTTAAAATCAAATATGTTAATATCCAATAAGCTTGTGTAAGGTATGTTGTATTTTTAAAGTAGCACTTAGAGGGCGCTGTGTTTTTGAGTAAATTAAACAGAAGCCTGTAATACGACTTCACAATTAGGGCGGCATGGTGTGTTCCGGGTTCCGGGTTCGAATCCCAATATGGGTGGAGTTTCCATGTTCTCTGGTTTCCTCCCACAGTCCAAAAACAAGGATTCAATGTAAATTGAATGCTCTAAATCCCCCATATAATGTGTGTTTGTGTGTGTGTGAATGTTTTCCCAGGGATAAATTGTTGCCCTTCTCTTGGTGTATCTGCCCAGTTCCTGAAACTTTCTTCCCTGTATGGGCATGGGAAATGAATAAATGAATGACTTCACAATTAAATGGCGTGGTAGCTCAGTGTTTAGGGTTTTGGGATATCAATCTGAAGGTTGGGGGTTCATATCCCGAGTCCTCTCAGGTTACCAATGTGAACCCTTGAGCAAGTCCCTTAAACGTCACTGGGCCAAGGGTGCTGTATCAAGCCTGTGTTTTTACCCCAACCAAGTTGGGATACTTGTGAGTCACTTTGGATAAAAGCGTCTGTAAAATGACAAAATGTAATGTCAAAGGCCGTGGTAGCTCAGGGGTTAGGATGTTGGGATATCAATCTGAAGGTTAGGGATTCAAATGCGGAGTCCTCTGAGATTACCAATATGGGACCTTAACCCACATTAGATCAGGAGGAGGTTGAATATCTGACCCCCATCATCAAGATAGAATACATGTAAGTCACTTTGGATAAAAGTGTCTGTAAAATGACTAAATGTAATGTAAATATAAAATATAATGCAGGCACAGGTCAACAAAAGCCTAAAATCATTGTACACGCAAAACACCAGAGAACAGTAAGGCAGAATCACTAAACAAAACAAAAGCCTAAAATCATTGTACACGCAAAACACCAGAGAACAGTAAGGCAGAATCAGTTTAAGAAACTACTGAAGACGCATCTCTTTAACAAATACCTGTTGTAGTAAAATAAAATAAAAAAAAATAATAAAAAAAATATATATATTAAATTTAAAAAGGGGGAGGGGCCGCAGCATCAAATAACAATCAGGTTTGATAAATTTACAGTATAGTTGGTTTTCTCCATGGCTTCTGACTTGTGGTGTTCTCATTTGTAAGTCGCTTTGGATAAAAGCGTCTGCTAAATGACTAAATGTAAATGTAACAGTAAGAAAACAAAAAGTTACTTCAAAGACAGTGACATTATTGGCAGTCTACCCCAGTTTATTATCCAGCCCAAACTGTATGTGAGTTTTCACCACCTCATCATCAACTCACTTAACAAAGTGAGAACTCGGTCCTTCTAGACTGAATCCCAATCTGAGTCGGTCTTCCCTTGATCTAAATCACTAAACACTGATGATGTATACCTGAAATGTATGACATCTTGTCATATCTTGACATATCTGAGTTGAAGTTAAGGCCACAGATGTTAAGATTAAACAGGAAGGGGGTTAATACAGTTCCCTTGGTACCCTCAGTGCTGCATACAGCTATAGCTATGTCTGATACACAGCTGCTGTGCTGCACAAACTGCGGGCTGCCAGACATTGCATATTTAAAATTTGATCGTCTCCGTTTAATCTTTTTATCTATGGGTATACCTAGTGGAACTATAACATTTTGGCAATCCTAAAAAAAATAATAAACTGTTTCGAATGTGTTTTCTTCAACATCTGCAAAAGCAAGAGGAGCTGTTATTATGTGAATGTAAAGAGAAGTTTGTTGATTTGAATTTGGAAGTTTAACGTCTGGATATCATCAACAGCAGTTCCTTTAAAATGACACTAATTAGGATTTTTTCACCTATCACTTATTGGCATGAGGGAGGGAGTTCCCAGCAGAAAACCCATCCAGACGCCACATAGAAAACATATTTTTTCACCCTGAAGGTAAATTATACCTGAAACCTTTTTGCTGTCTGGCAGATGCATGTGCTGTGACACATGCCACATTTGTTATGCAATGTATGTACAGTATATACAAATATATTTATATAATATATAATATAATAGGGCGGCACGGTGGCTTAGTGGTTAGCACGTTCGCCTCTCAGCACTAGGGATTCCCGGTTCGAATCCCCATCTGGGTGGAGTTTCCATGTTCTCCCCGTGTCCGTTTGGGTTTCCTCCAGGTTCTCCGGTTTCCTCCCACAGTCCAAAAACATGGATCAAGTCAATTGAATTCTCCAAATTGCCCCATATAGAGTGTGTCTGTGTGAGTGAGTGTGTACCCAGCGATGGATTGGCGCCCTGTCCTGGGTCTATCTGCCCAGCGCCCAAAACGTTCTCCCCTGGATGGGCATGGGGAACCCCACCGCGACCCTAATAGAGGATAAAGCAGGAGATAACGAATGAATGAATATAATAGGGCGGCACGGTGGCTTAGTGGTTAGCACATTCGCCTCTCAGCGCTAGGGATTCCCGGTTCGAATCCCCATCTGGGTGGAGTTTCCATGTTCTCCCCGTGTCCGTTTGGGTTTCCTCCGGGTTCTCCGGTTTCCTCCCACAGTCCAAAAACATGGATCAAGTCAATTGAATTCTCCAAATTGCCCCATATAGAGTGTGTTTGTGTGCGTGTCTGTGTGAGTTAGTGTGTGCTCAGCGATAGATTGGCACCCTGTCCTGGTTGTATCTGCCCAGCACCCGAAAAGTTCTCCCCTGGATGGGCATTGGGAACCCCCCCGTGACCCTAATAGTGAATAAAGCAGAAGATAATGGATGGATGGATTTAATATAATATTCCCCACTGTGTTAATCTCTAATAATAACAGTCAGGAGAAGAATACATAAAATAATGTATGTATTAATAAAAATTAAACCAGAGTACACAAAGAAAACCCATGTACGACACAGGGAAGACATGCAGACCACACAAAAACGACCTTTGTTCCTCAACTGGAAATCAAACCCGAGACCTTCTTGCTGTGAGGTGGTGATTCAACCACTGCACCACTGTGCCATCCTTAATAAGATATAGGTAACCTTTTTTAAACAGCTTCTTGATGATGCTTCAACCTCATGATGCTTTAACCTCTGTGTAATACTCTGTAATATTTCATCTCATCTGATTGTCTTCTGCTTATATTATATTAACTTATACGAGGAACTAGGGTCGGGGGGGCTCCCTATGTTTATCCAGTTAAAAAATGCCTCAGGTGCTGGGCAGACATGACCAGGACAGAGCGCCTCCGTCTAATCTTTGTCATCACCGTTCAATAACTCCTGAATATAAAATGAATCATGGCGGGACGGTGGCTTAGTGGTTAGCACGTTCGCCTCTCAGTGCTAGGGATTCCCGGTTCGAATCCCCATCTGGGTGGAGTTTCCATGTTCTCCCCGTGTCCGCGTGGGTTCTCCGGTTTCCTCCCACAGTCCAAAAACATGGATCAAGTTAATTGAATTCTTCAAATTGACCCATATAGAGTGTGTCTGTGTGAGTGAGTGTGTGCCCAGCGATGGATTGGCGCCCTGTCCTGGGTCTATCTGCCCAGCGCCCGAGACATTCTCCCCTGGATGGGCATGGGGAACCCCACGGCGACCCTAATAGAGGATAAAGCGGGAGATAATGAATGAATGAAAAAATGAATCATCTCTTTCTCTACACTACACAAATTGAAATATTATGATTTTCTCTAAATGTTCTTTAGGCAGCAGCACAGCATTGAAACCTACTGTCCAATTTACTTTATTCAACATCCACATGTTACATTTTAACATTAATCTTGTTTGTAAATGCATATTTTTGGTTTATATTTTAACAAATGTACAAAGCCAAAGACATTTTCAAACACAAATCTGAAAAAATCTGGAGTGTGTTACATGATAAGGAACAGGAGCTGATTGCATGTTTCCCCAAAAACATACATTTACTTTTACGAGCAGAATGTAGAACCGCAGTGAGACAGTCCCAAACTCGAGGCGCTGCTGTTTTGAAGCCACTTTTAAACCATATTATAAACATTTACTAAAAAAACGTTTGGTGGCCAAGGCAGGAAAAGCTTAAAATGAGATTCTGGCATCAGAGCCTCAGCAGCTGGTAAAGCTGCTTTTACTAATGAACACAAAAATGTAAACAGTTTGTTCAACCTGAACTTATGATTAACATTGCATTCTAGAAAAACAAGCACGAAGAAATGATATAAAACAACATGGTTTGACCTGTTAAATACTGATACCGCATTTTTCAAGAAACAACACAGAACACAGCTGCAGTTATAGGCTGTAGGTGGTTAAGGAACAAGGCTGGTGACCTGAAGGTCCCCGGTTCGATGGAAAATACTATGGTGAAGTGCCCTTGGACAAGACACCTAACACTAAATGCTTGGATGTCGTATTCAGATCTGCCCACCACTCCAGGCAAGAGTTATCACTTTACTAGTGTGTGTATATGTGTGTGTATCACTGCATGGATGGGTTAAATGTAGAGAATAAATTCCACTGTGTGCGAGAACAGTACGCAAATTAGATTAATTTTAATATTTAGAAGCACTGCAATAAAAGAAATAAAAAAGGATTGGAAAACTTTTTGGTTTTCAAACCAGATTGAATCATGATTGATCCTGCAGCTCAGCTGCTTTCTTCTTAACTTACTAACTTGTGTTGTTAAATCAGTGCTTCTCAAATAGTGGGGCGCGCCCCACTGGGGGGGCACAGTGCGGTGCCTGGGGGGCGCATAACAAGAAATCACAGAGCAAGCGATATTAAGTGTACTGAACAAACCCTCAAGAGACAACATGGAGAAATATTTAACAGGAATGACGGAGAGAAAGACAGAGAAAGACGAAGATAATGAGAGCAACAAAAGTCAACCGGAAGTTAAATGTGGAAGTGTATGTAGCGCCTGGCTTCACGGTAATGAAGGTGGGAGACGAAGAAAGAGCGGTGTGTCTTCTGTGTCTTTAAATGTTGGCAGCGGACAGCGTGAAATAAATGAAGGCGTCACTTAAAGACATTACACCCCAATCACGCTGATAACCGCTTGAGTTTTTAATCGTAAATGTGACGCGTAGAGCAAGCAATCATCCCGCTTTATTAAAGCTACTGCAGAAAAGCTGGGTGCTGCAAAACGGGAACGTTGAAGACATTAGTTCTGACTTCCACATTTTGATAAAAAAAAAAAACAGCACAAATTGTTGTATTCATTTTTGTTTTGTAGGTTAAAGTGTTAATAAATTGTGCTCCTGAATTAATGTTGCTGATGAATGTAAATTTATTATTATTTATTGATTTTATTTCATTTATTTTTTCAATTTTTTCAGTATCAAATGCCAGTCAGTTCAAAAATGTTTCTAGTTTAAATAAGGATTTCATTCGTTTCTGTTACAAACTAAAAAACAAAGTTAATACAATTATTCTTTGTTCTAAGTTGATCTATATTTCTTTGTTTGTTTTCTTTATTGTTAATAAGGAGACATTGTTATAAATGAGGTGAACTTATAACAAATTTATAGACGAATCATACTACAGTGGGTGTGTAAATATACTTTTTCATCCCATTTTGTCATGTACGGGGGGGGGGGGGGTTGAGTGTGAGTGTGCGTGTGTGTGTGGGGGGGGGGCGCAAAAAGTTTTCTTCTTCCTAGGGGGGGCTTAACAGAAAATAATTGAGAAGCACTGTGTTAAATGTATGTTGTTACAAGCCTTCTAACACCAGTTTCAGTAAAAAGGTCTAATTTTACAGCATTTTAAATAATTTTACCATACCTGTCAAAAGTTGGAACACACCCCCTTTTTTGCTCCACTTTTTGTCCATGTAATCAGTTCCACTTACTGCAAAGATGGTGTAACGATCACCTGCGGCACCTGTCCCTCGTTTCGGTTTCTGATTATCTCACTTGGGTGATTGGTTGTTTTTGTGACGTGTTTAGTTGGGATTTCTATTTAATCTGTTTTCTCCTGTGATTCTGAGCACGTCTTTATTTTGTGGTTATACACGCTACGTTACTTTTGTTCGGTTATCCCCGTTCTGTTGGTGCTTCGGCACCATCTTTTAATAAATTCTCGTTTGGATTTTATCCCGGTGTTCCAGTTGCCTCCTTCCCGCATTTCTGCCACGTTGTGTCGCTGCGCAGGCGTTCCGCGCAGGTCACATTCGTGGGAGCGTCTCCCTCCGTTTAGACCGGCTGACGCTGTGGTTTACGCGCAGCCGGATCCCGGAAGACGCTCATTATGCGCGAGCGGCGTTCACTATTTCCCCCGCGGAGCCGTTCACCCCTGGGGGACTACGGACAATTTATGACAGATGGACTTTGTAGTTCTAGAATTACAGCTTGTAGTCCATCTGTTTGAGGACTACAGTACATACCGTGTTTACTCTGGGTTTTTTTTTCATTTTTGTTTAATTGTTTAATTCTTAAACCTGGCCCTATTCTCGCTTTAGAGCTGATCCATCACATTTTTCTTTCCTTTCATGAAGCAATGCTATATTTTGAAGTTCTCTTTACTCACACTCTTCTCTCAACCCCTCCCACAATCCTCCTCTTCACCAGCTTGCAAACCCGGCCCCACTGATACCTCTGCCAGCACAGAATTCATAAGGTGGCACTGAATATTTGTTCAGCACCTTGATAAACTGAAGAAGGTAAAAAGAGTCCCTTCAGTAGTAAAAAAAAGGTTTAGATATTGTATTTATTTGTTATCATTCTTTTACAATGTTCTTTAATAACCACCACATATCAGGTATTATTTGAGTGGAGGATCATTACCAGCACTGCAGTGACTCTGACATGATAGTGGTGTGTTTAAACTGTTGTGTTGGGATTACTCATACCAGCACAACACACCGACATACCTGTCTTTATCACTTCAGCCTCTCTGTGGTAATGTAATTGGGTCCCCACAAGCTTTCTTCCTGAAAATAACAACCCGGCAGGGAGTTTTTTCTTGCCACTGTCACTTCAGCTTGCTCTTTGGGGGTTCCAAGGCTTATAAAACTGTAAAGCTACTTTGCGACAATATACTATTGTAAAAAGCGCTTTATAAATAAATTACATGAATGGGCGGCACGGTGGCTTATTGGTTAGCATGTTCACCTCTCAGCACTAGGGATTCCCGGTTCGAATCCCCATCTGGATGGAGTTTCCATGTTCTCCCCGTGTCCGCGTGGGTTTCCTCCGGGTTCTCCGGTTTCCTCCCACAGCCCAAAAACATGGATCAAGTCAACTGAGTTCTCCAAATTGCCCCATATAGAGTGTGTCTGTGTGAGTGAGTGAGTGTGTGCTCAGCGATGGATTGGCGATCTGGGTGGAGTTTCCATGTTCTCCCCGTGTCCGCGTGGGTTTCCTCCAGGTTCTCCGGTTTCCTCCCACAGTCCAAAAACATGGATCAAGTCAACTGAGTTCTCCAAATTGCCCCATATAGAGTGTGTCTGTGTGAGTGAGTGTGTGCCCAGCGATGGATTGGCGCCCTGTCCTGGGTCTATCTGCCCAGCGCCTGAAACGTTCTCTCCTGGATGGGCATGGGGAACCCCACCGCGAACCTAATAGAGGATAAAGCGGGAGATAATTAATGAATGAATGAATGAATGAATGAACTTCAACTTAAAATCCAAGAACCAAGGCAAAAAGTATGCAAAGAAACAAATAGCCTACATTCTCATCATCTTTTACTTGATTCTATACCAGGGACTAGGGTCGAGAGGAGGTTCCACATGCCCATCCAGTAGAGAACGTTTCTGATAATGGGTGGATACACAGGGCAGGGCACCAATCCTTTACTGGGCACACACACACACTCACTCACTCACACACACACTATATAGGGGCATTTTAGAGCATCCGATTAAAATGTATGACTTGAGGGTGTGATTGGCATGATGAGTGGAGCCTCTTGAGGTTATGCAGATCAGGTGAGCAGCAACACCTGGCTGGAGTTAAAGCACTGTAATAGTAAATGTATCAGATCCGTGTTTTTGGACCACGGGAGGAAACTGGAGAACCCGAAGAAAACCCATAGGGGCACATGGAGAGCATGAAAACTCCACCCAGATAGAGATTTGAACCTGGATCACCAGCACTGAGAGGCTAACATGCTAACCACTAAGCCACTATGCCCTGGACAACATTCTGTATTTAAAAATAGATCAACATGGCAAGTGAAGTTGATATTTCACATTGTATAACCAGGAAATAATCAATCACTGCATAATGAGAACCTGAATTAGAGAACCTGAGACGAAGAAAGCATCGAAAAAACAGTGCAAGCGACTGAGCAAAGAACTCTGCAGCAATTAGCAGACTTAAAGTGACAACTTACTGCTGATTGTCCAGGACCTCCACCGTGCAGTAATAAATAACAAAATGTAATGTGGTTGGATACTTTTTTGACTCTTTGTGAACTATGTATTTTTGTAAAAAAGTGCCTTTTCGATCGTCATTATTTAATTATTATTATCCATCCATCCATTATCTTCCTCTTTATCCTCTACTAGGGTCGCGGGGGGGTTCCCCATGCCCATCCAGGGTAGAACGTTTCAGGAGTTGGGCAGATACACCCAGGACAGGGCGCCAATCCATCGCTGGGCACACACTCACTCACTCAGATACACAAACACACACACACACTCTATATGGGGCAATTTGGAGAGCTCAATTGACTTGATCCATGTTTTTGGACTGTGGGAGGAAACCAGAGAACCTGGAGGAAAACCACGTGGACACGGGGAGAACATGGAAACTCCACCCAGATTGGGATTCGAACCGGGAATCCCTAGCGCTGAGAGGTGAACGTGCTAACCACTAAGCCACCGTGCCGCCCTTTATTATTATTATTATTATTATTATTATTATTATTATTACAACCCCTATATTAGCTTCATCCGTTTGTCTGTGTGTCTGTTAAAAAGTTTGTAAATGCTATTTCACCCACTTCCCGTTATCCGATTAAGCTGAAACTTTGCACAATTGTTCATCGTCGATGACAATACATAAATCAATTAATTTACCAATTAATTAACCAATGAGTGCTAAATAATTAATTTTGCTTTCTATGAAAAAGTTGCCAATTTTCTATAAAATTTTATATTGCTATTATTACTATATTACTATTTTACTATAGTTATTATTGTTATTATTATTATTATTATTATTATTATTATCATTACTGTTACTATTTAAATCACATTTACATTGACTTTCATTGTCACTACATAATCATAGTATTTAAACTTTTTTACTGTTGAATTCCGTTACATCACACTACATTTCACTTTCTTGTTTTATGTCTAAATGTCATAAACGTCTTGTAACGGTGGGACAGCGAGGAACGTAATTTCGATTACTTTGTATGTATAGAACATGTGAAGGAATTGACAATAAAGCCTACTTTGACTTTGACTTTGACTTTATATTTCACAAGCAGAATTAATTTAGGGTAAAGTAATTTAACACGATATAGTGCTGTTTTTTTAAAAAAAAAAAATAATAATTTCAATATTTTGCTTGTTAGATTTAATTTCACCAATTTCACATCTAACGTTATTAACAGTTAAACCAGTGTGTGTGAGTGTGGTGGGGGGGGTTTACCTGGTGTTTAAACTATCACCGGACTTCAAAAGCATTCCGGCTGCTTTGATTACAGGGGCTTTGATGGCAGACAATAAATGTGGTCAGAGGACCAGCCCAACTTTTAAAAAATCATTATTTTTCCTTTCCCTCCTAAACCTGCCAGCCAAAAAAGCACTTTTCCTTAAAATGGGTCAGACGAGTTAAACTATGACTCTGTAAAGGTGATGCACTTGTCTTCACGACAAAGAGAAAGTTATTCTTTAATACTTAAGTAGAAATTGCCATGTTGTCTTATGCTTAAACGCATCACTGTCCAGCAACAGGGACATTATACGCACAGCATTCTGCTTTTCCCACAGTCACCCAGAAATGTAAACTTGAACACTGCATGGTGCACCATCTGCTCCAACTCACCACACATTTCCGATGGCTTTTCCAGATTTACACACACAAGATGAACATAAATGTGATTTTTACTAGCAGACCTGGTAAAATCCAACTATGGAAGTGACTTCACCTATAACTCATCCAACCAACCATTTTACTGTTTAAAAATAAAAAGAAATCAGACGTATTAAATCAGTTTGTCAATAAACAGATGAGCGGTGCCAGTACCACAGTACCACGCTGATATTATGTAAATTGTGAAGCCTTTTGTATGAGGATGAGATGAAAATGGTTCTGTTACTAAAATATCCATCCATCCAACTTCCTCTTAATCCGCTTTGGGTGTGGTAGCTCATTCGTTAGGGTGTTGGACTATAAATCTAAAGGTTAAAGGTTCAAATTCCAGGTCCACCAAAGTTACCAATGTGGGTTTTTGAGCAAAGCCGTTAACCCTCAATGCTCCTTAGGTGCTGTATAATAGCGACCCTGTATTTTAACAGGATACTTGTAAGTTGCTTTAGATAAAAGCGTCTGCTATATGACTGAATGTAAATGTAATCCTATTCTAGGTTGTGTCCACCAATTAGTCATTGTTATAGATTGTCCGTCTTTCCCCGGAAGAGGGCGGCTACGCGGTGGAATAACGTACGACCACGCGGGGAGATAATGCGTGTGTCGGTCCATGGAAGCACTCCCACGAATGTGACCTGCGCGGAAATAATGCGCAGCGCCGCAATGTGGTTGAACGCGGAAGGAGAGTCCAGAAAAACACCGGGATAAAATTCTAAATCGAATTTATTAAAAATTGGTGACGGGACACCAACAGAAAGGGGGAACAGAACGAACACAAAAACATTGGGTATAATAACCACAAACAAAGACATGCGCCGACTTGAAGGAAAACAGAAACTAAATAATAAACCAATTAAACACGTGCACAGAAACAAACCAATCACCCAGCTAAGACAATTAAGGACCAAACGAGGGACAGGTGCCCCAGGCTCCTGTGACAGTCATCAACTAGTGTTTTAATTAAAGGATTGGTGGCACGGTGGCTTAGTGGTTAGCAAGTTCTCCTCTCAGCACTAGGGATTCCCGGTTCGAATCCCAATCTGGGTGGAGTTTCCATGTTCACCCCGTGTCTGTGTGGGTTTTATCCTGGTTCTCTGATTTCCTCCCACAGTCCAAAAATATAGATTCCAGTTAAATTGAATGCTCTTAATTGCCCCATATAGTGTGTGTTTGTGTGTGTGTCTGTATGAGTAAGTGTGCCCAAAAATGGATTGGAGCCCTGTCTTGGGTGTATCTGCCCAGCACACGAAATGTTCTCACCTGGGACCCCCTGTGACCCTAGTAGAGAATTAAGTGGAAGATAATGAATTAATGAATAATTAAAGGACTTCAAGAAAAAACTAAAGCCAATAAAAATGTATGAAAGGGAATAAAGGTTTTATACACCTACGATCGTCAATATCAATATACTTTTTTGTTGCCAATTGTCGGTATATTGCACAATGATTTAACATCCTTTCTTTTTTTTTACATCAGAGATCAGTGACTTTGAAAGTGAGCATGTCCTATTATATATCCAGAACACATTTAACCCAAGAAAATTAGGATTATGCAAGTTATGAACAGATTAAAGCCCTTAAAGAATAATACGGACTGTTTGAAATACACTATGAGAACTGAGCATATAATTAAACCAAAAAATAAGTATGCCAAAACTATGTTTACATGTAACCAGTTGTAGTGAACATAAAACCTTGGTTATCTGAATATTCCTTATATAAACAAACCATAATATTCCATTTATCTCCCTTAATTCAAGTAGAAACTGCTCTAAAACAAAGAAACTATTATAACAATACAAGAAGTCACACCTGGAGCTCATTATTTTGGAAACCGTTAACAGGCACACATGGCTGTCATATTCAACACTTTAAATACTTTTAGACATGTAGTGTAATGTTTCTGTGATGTGTTTGTGAATGCCATATTTTATGATAGTTATACATTCACATGTTGGCGACTGTAACCAAGTGCACAACACAATACAGTATGATTATGGACTAACAATGGAATGAAAATAAGCCGAGTGTCTAACCTTCAAAGCATTCCCTCCCCAGGTAAAGTACATATGGTGAAAGATTGAACATCTGCTTTACAATGCAGCGAGAGAGAGAGAGAGAGAGAGGGAGAGAGAGTATGCTGAAACGTGACAGTGCACATATTCATTGTTTTTTGACTAAGAAAACTGAATTGTACAGACGACATTAGAAAAACTCATTTGACATTTGAACTCATGTTTACCTCTTTCACATTGTGGACCAGTAAAGCCATAGACACATGAACAGAGATTCGGCCCAACGCAGTGCCCTCCATGCTGACACATTTTCTCACACATTGCTGAAAACGGAATACCAAAACATAATACAGAACTAATCAATCAAATAGATAAAATAGATACAAGAACATAATGGATAACATACAGTTAAAAATGACTAAAAATATTTCTCTAGTTGGTTCTGATTCATAGTTCAAATCATAAACAATTGTTATTTAACTAAGAACACAAACAAAACTGAAATGTTTAAATGCTTAACATTATGACCCATACAATCTTATGGCTAATAAAGATGTTTTTGCATGATCTCATACTGAACTTCATGTATTTCTTTTCTTATCAGGGGTCATGAAGCCTATCATAGGATTTATAGTGAGAAATACTGATAAAATGTAAGGACATGACGTTTCATTTGGTTCTATACGGTTTGGGATTAATAAATTTGAGGGGAATGTGTATCAGTAAACTGTAAAATAGAGAATTCTGCTTAGACTAACTGATTAAAAAAAAAATGGTTTCAGGCTCAGCTTGAAACGATGACAGCTGGATATATTCAGAACATCAAAGTGCTTAAGCAAAAGAGGGTTTTACTGCTTTAATATATATATATATACTGTATATATACAGCGATAGATTGGCGCCCTGTCCTGGGTCTATCTGCCCAGCGCCCGAAACGTTCACCCCTGGATGGGCATGGGGAACCCCACCGTGACCCTAATATAGGACAAAGCAGAAGATAATGAATGAATGAGTGAATGAATGAATAAATAAATAAATATATATATATATATATATATATATATATATATCCATCTATTATCTTCCGCTTTATCTCTACTATCTTCCGGGCGCTGTGCAGATACACCCAAGACAACCTCTACTAGGGTCGTGGGGAGAATGTTTCGGGCGCTGTGCAGATACACCCAAGACAGGGCGCCAATCTATCGCTGGGCACACACACACTCACACAGACAGAAACACACTCTATATGGGGCAATTTGGAAAATTCAATTGATCCATGTTTTTGGACTGTGGGATGAAACCGGAGAACCCAGAGGAAACCCATGTGGACAGGGGGAGAACATGGAAACTCCACCCAGATTGGGATTAGAACCGGGAATCCCTAGGGCTGAGAGGTGAAATTGCTAACCACTGAGCCACCGTGCCGCCCATATATATACAGTCGTGTTGTTAAAACCTCAACATTACTCAATTTCCCCAAAGTGGAACTAATAATGAAGTATCTTATCTATTAATATAACCCTTTACAAAATACATTAAACATTCATTCATTCATTATCTCCCGCTTTATCCTCTATTAGGGTCGCGGTGGGGTTCCCCATGCCCATCCAGGGGGGAACGTCTCGGGCGCTGGGCAGATACACCCAGGACAGGGCGCCAATCTATCGCTGGGTACACACTCACTCACTCAAACACACTCTATATGGGGCAATTTGGAGAACTCAATTAAATTGATCCATGTTTTTTTGGACTGTGGGAGGAAACCGGAGAACCCGGAGGAAACCCACGCGGACACGGGGAGAACATGGAAACTCCACCCAGATGGGGATTCGAACCCGGGAATCCCTAGCGCTGAGAGGCGAACGTGCTAACCACTAAACCTCCATGCCGCCCCTACATTAAACATATCTAATAAATGTAATTTATACACAGATTATAACAAAAAACATTAATTATTAAGGTCTCAACAGGACTATTTTATCATACAAACAGTAGATAATAAAAAAAGCAAGTTGCATTCACTTTTACACAGCATGACCATCGGTCCATCGGTGTCAGACGTTTAAATAATCCTATAACTAATCTTTGGTCATTTCAGTCACGCTAATCTCTAAAGTACATAAAAAATGGAGCAGTCAAGTTGAGTTAGCAGCATTTCTACACTGAGAACAGTTGGTGTTAAAATAAACTTGTTTGAACCTATTATGATGAAATAAAAAAAAGTAGATAACTAATTTTTACTCACGCAGTCCACAGTTAGTCCCAGTGTAGCCTTTTTGACATTGGCAGTGATTCCCATTACACACCCCTCCATTCACACACCTGATGCTACACTGCTGAGCTGCAACACAAAAAATGACAACTGAACTATAAACACATAAAAAACTTAACTTCTTAAATCTTAAAAGAAACTTACATCTTGAAAGAACATGAGAAACCTGTTGATTCATATTAAGATACTACTTTAGGGGCAAACCAGAGAAATATCAACAGGTGAGATGGGCTTGGCATTGCCTACACATAGAAAACATCTGCCCACCCTATACAAACTGTTGATAAACATCTGGATCATGAGAGGCATTCATCCAAACCACTATTTTAATACTAAAAGGACATTTTTGCTGACACAACTTGCCCGACGTGGTCCAAAATTGCTTTGGTATAATTTCTGCTTAAGAATTTATGTTTTGCTAAAAGGTTATTTTAATTTATAACATTTATTTCAATAACAAACATATTAACTGTATCTGTTTAACAATGTAAGTCATTATTCTATCTTAGACAAAACCATCCTTAAAATAAAATGCTTGTGTTCCATGTAAAGGAAAATAACGTTTTTTGTATTGTCCATTGAAAATAATTCAATAGCCGATCCAAAAAAATTACACCTCAGGAGCCATCAGTAATAAAGATTTTAGGTGTCATAATTACTATTAATTTTACAATATTAATATATTACAGCAATTAAAATTAAGATTTAAAACTCTGTAGATAATTGAAACTTACATGATTTAGCAGGACAAGATGAAGAGATCTGACCAGTTGAGCATGTGCACATATTGGGTCTGGAACAGAATCCATCACCACAGCCATTACGGCATATGGCTGCAGTAACAAACAGAGTACATACATATATATAAATGGTATATGTATTAATAAGGCTCAGATTATAAATGTAAGGTATTTTCATGTCAAAAGAAAATATAAATGTAAGGAAATGTAACTCATTATGAAAATTATTCATTCATTCATTATCTCCCACTTTATCCTCTATTAGGGTCACGGTGGGGTTCCCCATGCCCATCCAGGGGAGAACATCTCGGGCAGATACACCCAGGACAGGGCGCCAATCCATTGCTGGGTACACACTCACTCACACAGACACACTCTATATGGGGCAATTTTAGAATTCAATTGACTTAATCCATGTTTTTGGACTGTTTTTGGACTAAGCCACCGTGCCGCCCTATGAAAATTATAATACATGAAAAATTTATATAATATTTTATTTATTTCTATTTATTGGTGATTCTTTATAGAATTAAAAAAATCGTCTTTACAGTCTGATCAAATGAAACAGTCAGCAAATTACCCAAAGCAGAGCAGCAAGCAGAAAGTAAGTGAAAGCTTTGACCATCGATCAACTGCAGTGGTTTATAGTGTGCAACATCTGGTGGAGTACTTACGCACAATACACTGGTTGCCCCCAGGCAAAGTCTTCCAGCCAGGACAGCAATATGAGTGCAAACGAGATCCACACACATTTGGCCTGTAAAGGATTGTTCATAGAGGCCACCTCAGTATAAACATTAGATATCAAACAGAGCACTGACAACTGTCTTCAACTTCTCTTTTAAGCAAGATTTATTTTGGGAATACTCTCAGATTTATTTCAAATTTATTCCCCTTTACATGAGTGGCATATACGAATGATTACCACGGACAATAAATTTTATGTTTCCCTTGTGAAAAAAAAGAACTGGAATATGATTTCAAGTCAAGTGCACTTATTAAAGAACTGCAATGTGTAGGATTATATTGTATTTGATATCATTTTTATTTTTACTTGTTTTAGTCTCAAGTTATCCTCTTTTTTCAATATTAAAGTATGATTAAATACAGGGCAAGCTGTGCATTTCACACCAAGGACTGCTGTCTGGCCTTTGAATACCATATAGGCCAGTTTACAATGGTTCTGATTCATAAGGCCCTGTTATATAGATATTTTGCAAGCCATCAGACATGCAATGCTTGTGATTTAGGATGTGTCTGAAGCATTGCTATTACAAAGACGGGAAAACTGCATTAGTATAAAGTATTTGACTCCAGAGATAAACATACAGTAGGACGTAGGATGTAGTTACATACATACATGTAGTTACAGTATACACTTATATACAAACATAAGACATGTCCAATTATGCCATCATCATTATCTTGGCAGTCATGTCCTGGTATTTTATAGAGAATATTGTGTCATGTAGCCTACTCTAAAAATTTCCCATAAACAGCCCTTTCTGTTTGTGAACATTCATTCATTCATTCATTCATTATCTTCCGCTTTATCCTCTATTAGGCTCAAGGTGGGGTTCCCCATGCCCATCCAGGGGAGAACGTCTCGGGCGCCGGGCAGACACACCCAAGACAGGGCGCCAACCTATCGCTGGGCACACACTCACTCATACTCTACATGGGGCAATTTGGAGAACTCAATTGACTTGATCCATGCTTTTGGACTGTGTGAAGAAACCGGAGAACCCGGAGGAAACCCACGCAGACACGGGGAGAACATGGAAACTCCACCCAGATGGGGATTCGAACCGGGAATCCCTAGTGCTGAGAGGAGAACGTGCTAACCACTAAGCCACTGTGCCGCCTTCTAAAATGTGAACATATGAAGCTTATTATATTATTTACATTTAAATAATTTAAAACATTTAAAACATTGTCACATTAACTTTTGCTCAGCCCAATGTGATTCAGATTTTTTTGGATAGTTAAAAAATGCCCCTCAGGCTGCACAAGTTGTTGGCCACTTTTAATATGTCTTTGGATGGTAAGAAGAACCCATTTTGGCCTATAGGGTTTCAGCTTCCCAAAACTATTCAAACTAATAGTTTGTGTCTATTATCACTTAAGAAAATGGTTCACTGAGGACTGGTTAACTAAAAGCTTCCAATTGTTCATTTAAAATAAGCAGTTGCATGTGATTGTATCTATACCTAACGGTCTATACATATGAATTGAGCTTTGCAGAATTTAAAATATATCTATAGGGGTTTACATTTTTTATTAAGCTCTACATAAATACACACACACACGCATATACACACACACATTAATTTATGTGTAATTGGTGACTTCTTAGTGTTTTTTCTTTTGTTTCAGAAAAAGAAACTTAAAAAAAAACACCAAGCAAACAACTTCCACATCACCTAAACATAAGTTTCCCCTGTGCATAATAGCGCTAACAACTCTTGGCCACCAATCAGTGGTGTTGGTCCATGAACCACATAGAGGTATAGAGGTGTTTACCCTATCTTGTGTAAACAACCAGTCAGATGTTCATTGCTAAATGGAAGCTGGGTCCCGAAAAGTAAGTATGTCAAATTTTGTGGTAATTGAAGCAATGGTGAGGATTTTTATAGGGAGCACACACACACACACACACACACAAACACAGACACACACACACACACACACACACACACACACACAGACACAGACACACACACACACACAATCAGATTATATCTCATCTCATTATCTTCTGTTTATACTATAAAGTGTACTATATATATATCCATCCATTATCTTCCGCTTTGTCCTCTATTGGGGTCGTGGGGGGGTTGCCCATGGCCATCCAGGGGAGAACGTCTCGGGCACTGGGCAGATACACGCAGGACAGGGCGCCAATCTATCGTTGGGCACACTTACTCACTCAGACACACTCTATATGGGGCAATTTGGAGAACTCAATTAACTTGATCCATGTTTTTGGACTGTGGGAGGAAACCGGAGAACCCGGAGGAAACCCACGCAGACACGGGGAGAACATGGAAACTCTACCCAGATGGGGATTCGAACCGGGAATCCCTAGTGCTGACCACTAACCACTAAACCACCGTGCTGCCATATATATATATATATATATATATATATATATATATATATATATATATATATATATATATATATATATATATATATATATATATATATATATATCCATCCATCCATTATCTTCCGCTTTATCCTCTACTAGGGTCGTGGGGGGGGTGGGTTCCCCATGCCCATCCAGAGGAGAGCGTCCCAGGCGCTGGGCAGATACACCCAGGACAGGGCGCCAATCCATCGCTGGGCACACACTCACACACACAGACACACTCTATATGGGGCAATTTGGAGAACTCAATTAACTTGATCCATGTTTTTGGACTGTGGGAGGAAACCGGAGAACCCGAAGGAAACCCACGCAGACACGGGGATAACATGGAAACTCCACCCAGATGGGGATTCGAACCGGGAATACCTAGCGCTGAGAGGCGAACGTGCTAACCACTAAACCACCGTGCAGCCTTTTATACATACATATATATATATATATATATATATATATATATATATATATATATATATATATATATATATATATATCCATCCATTATCTTCCGCTTTGTCCTCTATTGGGGTCGAGGTGGGGTTCCCCATGCCCATCCAGGGGAGAACGTCTCGGGCGCTGGGCAGATACACCCAGGACAGGGCGCCAATCTATCGTTGGGCACACACTCACTCACACAGACACACTCTATATGGGGCAATTTCGAGAACTCAATTAACTTGATCCATGTTTTTGGACTGTGGGAGGAAACCGGAGAACTCGGAGGAAACCCACGCAGACACGGGGAGAACATGGAAACTCCACCCAGATGGGGATTTGAACCGGGAATCCCTAGTGCTGAGAGGCGAGCGTGCTAACCACTAAACCACCTTGCCACCCTATATATATATATATATATATATATATATATATATATATTCATTCATTATCTTCCGCTTTGTCCTCTATTAGGGTCGAGGTGGGGTTCCCCATGCCCATCCAGGGGAGAACGTCTCGGGTGCTGGGCAAATACAACCAGGACAGGGCGCCAATCTATCGTTGGGCACACTCACTCACTCAGACACACTCTATATGGGGCAATTTCGAGAACTCAATTAACTTGATCCATGTTTTTGGACTGCGGGAGGAAACCGGAGAACCCGGAGGAAACCCACGCGGACACGGGGAGAACATGGAAACTCCACCCAGATGGGGATGGAGTTTTTTTCAAACTTTTAAGTTTTAAAAGCAAGTTCCATAGAAACCAGATGTTTGATCATTTAACATTTCTTACTTTCAGGTTGCGGTGTGAGATTCGGAGCCGCCGGCTGATCAGAAGTCACTCACCCCTGCAGAGACTCCTGCCTGCCGCGTCTCCTCCCTCGGTTCGCCTGGAGATCCTCCACCTGAACCTGGCTTCTCGCGGTCGCCTGTGCTGAGAAGATCTCCATGAAAGCAGCCAGCAGAAGCACAGAGACCGTGCACCAGCAGCAGCACCACCGGCTCCTCTCATTCCACATGGTTCCTGCACACAGCTCGCGTCCGCACGTCGATGTAAACATCCCACAGAGGGAGCAGGTTACAATAAACTCTCTGCACTTAAATAAAGTCCATCATTCCTGCCACACTGTCCGTTCGCGTGGAAGAACGAGCTGGTAACGGAGCAAAGCGCAGGTCCCGGCAGAGCGCAGTCATTTAAATGATGTGCTGTGAGATGGAGCTCAGAGCTTCGTGTGTCTCTGTGCAGCATACAGTTCAGTTCAGACAGGAGGCAGGTGGAGTCTGAGAGGAGGACAAACTGACTCCGCTTTGTCCCCAAAAGGCATGTCACCACTCCCATCACTACCTCCTAATACCCCCCCCCCCCCCCCCCCCAAACTACCACACTGTTACTGCCACACGTTATCTTCCATCCATCCATCCATCCATCCATCCATCCATCATCTTCTGCTTCATCCTCTATTAGGGTCACAGGGGGTTCCCCATGCCCATACAGGGGAGAACATTTCGGGCGCTGGGCAGATACACCCTGAGCAGGGCGCCAATCTATCTATCACTCACACAAATACACTCTATATGGGGCAATTTGGAGAATCCTATTGACCTGATCCATGTTTTTGGACTGTGGGAGGAAACCGGAGAACCTGGAGGAAACCCACGCAGACACTCCCATCACTACCTCCTAACACCCCCTAACACCCCCCCCCCCCAAACTACCACGCTGTTACTGCCACACGTTATCTTATCTTCCATCCATCCATCCATCCAATCCTGCTTCATCCTCTAGGACAGGGCGCCATCCATCAATCCATCAGGACAGGGCGCCAATCTATCTATCACTCACACAAATATACTCTATATGGGGCAATTTGGAGAATCCTATTGACCTGATCCATGTTTTTGGACTGTGGGAGGAAACCGGAGAACCCGGAGGAAACCCACGCAGACACTCCCATCACTACCTCCTAACACCCCCTAACACCCCCCCCCCCCAAACTGCCACGCTGTTACTGCCACACGTTATATTACATCCATCCATCATCTTCTGCTTCATCCTCTATTAGGGTCGCAGGGGGTTCCCCATGCCCATCCAGGGGAGAACGTTTCGGGCGCTGGGCAGATACACCCAGAGCAAGGTGCCAATCTATCGCTGGGCACACACTCCCTCACACAAATATACGCTATTTGGGGCAATTTGAAGAATCCTATTTGCCTGATCCATGTTTTTGGACTGTGGGAGGAAACCGGAGAACCCGGAGGAAACCCACGCAGACACTCCCATCACTACCTCCTAACACCCCCCCCCCCCCCCCCCCCAAATCTACCACACTGTTACTGCCACACGTTATATTCCATCCATCCATCCATCCATCCATCCATCCATCCATCATCTTCTGCTTCATCCTCTATTAGGGTCGCAGGGGGTTCCCCATGCCCATCCAGGGGAGAACGTTTCGGGCGCTGGGCAGATACACCCAGGACAGGGCGCCAATCTATCTATCACTCACACAAATATACTCTATATGGGGCAATTTGGAGAATCCAATTGACCTGATCCATGTTTTTGGACTGTGGGAGGAAACCGGAGAACCCGGAGGAAACCCACGCAGACACTCCCATCACTACCTCCTAACACCCCCCCCCCCCCCCCCCCCCCCCCCCCCCCCCCCCAAACTACCACGCTGTTACTGCCACACGTTATATTCCATCCATCCATCCATCCATCCATCCATCATCTTCTGCTTTATCCTCTATTAGGGTTGCAGTGGGGTTCCTCATGCCCATCCAGGGGAGAACATTTCGAGCGCTGGGCAGATACACCCAGAGCAGGGCGCCAATCTATCTATCACTCACACAAATATACTCTATATGGGGCAATTTGGAGAATCCAATTGACCTGATCCATGTTTTTGGACTGTGGGAGGAATCCGGAGAACCCGGAGGAAACCCACGCAGACACTCCCATCACTACCTCCTAACACACCCCCCCTCAAACTACCACGCTGTTACTGCCACACGTTATATTCCATCCATCTATCCATCATCTTCTGCTTTATATCCTCTATTAGGGTCGCAGGGGGTTCCCCATGCCCATCCAGGGGAGAACGTTTCGGGCACTGGGCAGATACACCCAGATACACCCAGGACAGGGCACCAATCTATCTATCTAGCAATTTGGAGAATCCTATTGACCTGATCCATGTTTTTGAACTGTGGGAGGAAACCGGAGAACCCGGAGGAAACCCACACGGACACAGGGAGAACATGGAAACTCCACCCAGACTGGGATTTGAACCGGGAATCCCTAGTGCTGAGAGGCGACCATGTTAACCACTAAGCCAACGTGCCGCCACTATTTTCATTCTCACTAACATAGACACGCACACACAGACACACTCTATATGGGGCAATTTGGAGAATTCTTTTGACCTTGATCCATGTTTTTGGACTGTGGGAGGAACCCGGAGCAAACCCACGTGGAAACTCCACCCAGATTGGGATTCAAAATAGGAATCCCCAGCACTGAGTTCCGAACATGCTAACCACTAAGCCACTGTGCCACCCCACATGTTGTCTTAATATACTTAAAAGGGCAATTTGGAGAATTCAATTGACCTTGAGCCATGTTTTTGGACTGTGGGAGGAAACCGGAGAACCTAGAAGAAACCCACACGGACACGGGGAGAACATGGAAACTCCACCCAGATTGGGATTCGAACCGGGAATCATGGAAATGAATCATGGTTTTCTTTACAGGGGCAGCACGGTGGCTTAGTGGTTGGCATGTTCACCTCTCAGCACTAGGGATTCCCGGTTCGAATCCCAATCTGGGTGGAGTTTCCATGTTCTCCCCGTGTCCGCGTGGGTTTCCTCCGGGTTCTCCGGTTTCCTCCCACAGTCCAAAAACATGGATCAAGTCAATTGAATTCTCAAAATTGCCCCATATAGAGTGTGTTTGTGTGAGTGAGTGTGTGCCCAGCGATGGATTGGCGCCCTGTCCTGGGTGTGTCTGCCCAGCGCCCAAAACGTTCTCCCCTGGATGGGCATGGGGAACCCCACCACGACCCTAATAGAGGATAAAGCGGGAGATAATGAATGAATGAATGAATGAATGAATGTTTTCTTTACAGG
The DNA here is from genome assembly GCA_019802505.1 of Corydoras sp. C115. Taxonomy (NCBI): domain Eukaryota; kingdom Metazoa; phylum Chordata; class Actinopteri; order Siluriformes; family Callichthyidae; genus Corydoras; species Corydoras sp. C115. The sequence continues at coordinate 85,408 of JAFMOC010000053.1, read as the reverse complement.
CTATTTGGATAATTCCCCATGCCCATCCAGGGTAGAACGTTTCGGGCGCTGGGCAGATACCCAGTAAAGGGTGCCAATCTATCGCTGGGCACACACTCACTCACACAGGCACACTTGTGGGTTTATTTGGAGAATTTGGAGAAGCACCATGGGTTAAATTGGAGAATTCAATTGATGTTTTTTTCAAACTGTGAAAGGAAACCGGAGGAAACCCACGCGGACATGGGGAGAACATGGAAACTCCATCCACCATATTACCCTGACCTCACAAATGCTCTACATAAATATTAGATAGATATACTTTATTTATTCGAAAGGAAATGTAGTCACCAGTAGCAGGAACATAATAAGAAAAAAAAAGCATAGACACTGTAAAATCTGATATATCTACAATATAGAAGCAATTTGGAATTTATTTGTCTCTATAGATCACATCTATACGTCTCTGCTGACCTCTAGTGACAGACAGTTGTAAAATACTTGTCTCATACAATGTCTATTACTGGTAAAAACATGTCTTTCGGAAGCTTTAAAGGCGATATATAAATTAAAAGTATTATCATTATTATTATTATTTTGAGGTACAAAAAAACAATACACATAGCTGACTTCCGAAGTTATTTAAACTATAGCTATAACTACAGCGCGGCTCGGTGGCTTAGTGGTTAGCACGTTCGCCTCTCAGCACTAGGGATTCCATGTTTCCATGTTCTCCCCGTGTCTGCGTGGTTTCCTCCGGGTTCTCCGGTTTCCTCCCACAGTCCAAAAACATGGATCAAGTCAATTCAATTCTCCAAATTGCCCCATATAGAGTGTGTATGAGTGAGTGTGTGCCCAGCGATTGATTGATCTGCCCAGCGCCCCAAACGTTCTCCCTTGGATGGGCATGGGGAACCCCACCGCGACCCTAATAGAGGATAAAGCGGGAGATGATGGGTGGATGTATTAATATTTATATTTGATATTTTAGTGATTATATGAAGGGTAGGGCGGCACGGTGGCTTAGTGGTTAGCACGTTCTCCTCTCAGCGCTAGGGATTACTGGTTCGAATCCCCATCTGGGTGGAGTTTCCATGTTCTCCCCGTGTCTGCGTGGATTTCCTCCGGGTTCTCTGGTTTCCTCCCACAGTCCAAAAACATGGATCAAGTCAATTGGGGTTCCCCATGCCCATCCAGGGGAGAACATCTCGGGCGCTGGGCAGATAGACCCAGGACAGGCCGCACATCCATCGCTGGGCACACACTCACTCACACAGACACACTCTATATGGGGCAATTTGAAGAATTCAATTGACTTGATCCATGTTTGACTTGATCCATGTGGGAGTGGTAGCTCAGTGGTTAGGGCGTTGGACTATCAATCTGAAGGTTGGGGGTTCAAATCCCAGGTCCCCTGAAGTTACCAATGTGGGTCCTTGAGCAAGGCCCTTAACCCTCATTGCTCCCAGGGATGTTGTGTTTAACCCTGTTTATCTCACTTTCGTAAGTCGCTCTCAGGGATGGGCAGATAAAACAGCGTCCAATAAATGACCAAATGTAATGTTTTTGGACTGTGGGAGGAAACCGGAGAACCCGGAGGAAACCCATGCAGACACGGGGAGAACATGGAAACTCCACCCAGATGGGGATTCGAACCGGGAATCCCTAGAGCTGAGAGGCGAACATGCTAACCACTAAGCCACCGTGCCACCCTACCCTTCATATAATCACTAAAATATCAAATATAATTATTAATACATCCACGCATTATCTTCCGCTTTATCCTCTATTAGGGTCATGGTGGGGTTCCCCATGTCCATCCAGGGGAGAACGTTTTGGGCGCTGGGCAGATACACCCAGGACAGGGCGCCAATCAATCGCTGGGCACACACTCACTCACACAGACACACTCTATATGGGGCAATTTGGAGAATTCAATTGACTTGATCCATGTTTTTGGACAGTTGGAGGAAACCGGAGAACCCGGAGGAAACCCACGCAGACACGGGGAGAACATGGAAACTCCACCCAGATGGGGATTCGAACCGGGAATCCCTAGTGCTGAGAGGCGAATGTGCTAACCACTAAGCCACCGTGCCACCCCTGTTACAATACAGCTTTACAGAAATCAAAGTCGAAATGTGGCATCACAGCTGCTCGGCCTCGATTACCTCCCGTCCAACCTGTAGTGTCCACTTGTCGTTTAAAGCACCTGTTAAACATTTGGACCAAATGATCTGTACAGTTAGAGTGTTTTAAATGCCTTTAATAGAATTTCGTATAAATGTATAGTCCTATAGACTGGCTGAAAAATACCTGCAATAAACAGTCAATAAAATGCAAAACTCCAGTGTTTTTTTAAAAGTCCAAAATAAGATAATAAAAATAAAATTGATTTAAAATTTTTTACTTTAAAAAACTAACCTATTTCTCTGTAGCAATAAAAACACACAAAAAAAACATTTTGTTCTGTCCATATTCTGGTGCACGACCTTTTGCTGTATTCTGGAATTAAAGTCTTATTTTCCCAGAGACAATGTCATCATACACACTCTGAGACAGGGGGATGTAGGTCTTCTGAGAGCTCTCCAGGAAGTAAAGAGGGTCTGGTATAGCCTGAGGACAGAAGCCGTCCTCCACTAGCTTTCTCTTCTGTTGTTTAAAAGTCTCAGTAACATCCAAGGAAGTCTGAGGAAGACAGGATATAAATAAATGCAGAAGCAAATACTTCCCCTTTAGCAAAACTTTTAAAAACCCAAATTCCTGACAGATTTAATTAAAAAGAATTAAAACAGGACAAGATTTTTAAAAGAGGAACACATTCAAAGTCTTGTGGTTAAAGAATCAGTACGGTTCGATTCCCGGTCCCACCAAGTGCCGTATTTTCCGGACCATAAGGCCATAAGACCATAAGTATTATAAGGCGCAGTCTGAATTACGGGGTCTATTTCTGTACGGTACTTATTCTGTACGGCACCGTATTATAAGACACTTACTAAAACATACGATCTACAAGAAAAGTAAAGGATGCAAAACGCTGATTTAGAATTGAAGTTTATTCTACTACTTGACAAAACACATTATTTTTAATCACGCTTCTCCCACAAATCCATCAAAGTCCTCGTCTTCTGTGTCTGAATTAAAAAGCTGTTTCACTATCGAGCACTCCGGTGTTCCCTCTCATCAATGTCTGAGTCCGTCTCGTCACCAGACGGCTGTTCAGCGATGATGCTGGCTTTCGTGAAAGCTCGGACGACGGTTACAGCAGAAACCTCAGCCCAGGCTTCCACAACCCATTCACAGACGGTGGCGTAACTCGCCCGCCGCCGCCTCCCGAGTTTTAGTAAACGTGTGTTCACGTCTATCATCCATCGCTCCCACGCCGCCCGCAACTTTACTTTAAACGCCCCGTTTACACCAATGTCCAGCGGTCGGAGTTCTTTATTTAATCCTCCCGGAATGACGACGAGCTCCAAATTAATTTTCGGTCGCACAACAATACTTTTATAGATTTTGGAACTCAGACAGTTTGCTAAAAAGGTGGCTTAGTGGTTAGCACGTTCGCCTTTCAGCACTAGGGATTCCCGGTTCGAATCCCCATCTGGGTGGAGTTTCTATGTTCTCCCCGTGTCTGTGTGGGTTTCCTCCGGGTTCTCCATTTCCTCCCACAGTCCAAAAACATGGATCAAGTCAATTGAATTTTCAAAATTGCCCCATATAGAGTCTGTGTGTGAGTGAGTGTGTGCCCAGCGATGGACTAATAGAGGATAAAGCGGGAGATAATGAATGAAAAAAATTGTTCTCAAAATTGCCCCATATAGAGTGTATGCGTGCGTGTCTGTGTGAGTGAGTGTGTGCCCAGCGATGGATTGGCGCCCTGTCCTGGGTGTATCTGCCCAGCGCCCGAGATGTTCTCCCCTGGATGGGCATGGGGAACCTCACCGCGACCCTAATAGAGGATAAAGCAGAAGATAATGAATGAATGAATGAAAGTTTGCTAAAAATTGCTAACATAATCTGTCAACCTTTATACATTATAATACCATGTGATCGGCTAAGTGATACTTTGATGAATGAGAAGCTTGTATGTATTAAAATGTGCTCATTATATAGGGCTCTGAGTGCACAGAAGACCTCCACCTCTGTTTTTCTTACCTGAACTCTTAAAAACCACGGCCATGCGTATGCTGGAAGGTTTTCTATCAAATGATTGTAGAGACTTTCTCCATCCATGTCATGGCCTTCTTTTAACACTATAGCCGCCATACCGGCTCTCCCCTCATGGCCTGAGTAGAAAGGGAATGAAAGAGAGAAAGGAGAGAGATAAGTTCTGCATATTTCTTACTGATGTCATATTTGTTCTATATGAGTTTGCATTTTGCACAGAACGTTGTCTCCATGTGTCAATTTAGCACCCCATTTACTTTCACTGGTATTCAATTAAAAAAGGCAGTTAATTAAAGTGGATTTTGTGAATGTGTGTAATGGTTTAAAACACAAACAGTCCTCATACATTACTTTGCCTCAGCCTGTGGGTATACTTTTTGTAATAATATAAATATTATTTATACTAATATAAATACTATTATTTAAACTAATATTAAACTAATATAAATACATAAAAATACCTGTAATTCTTACGACATCTTTGACTAAAGAAACCAGTGCTAGTCAAGATTTGCGCTATATGAACAAAAGTAGGTGGCACGGTGGCTTAGTGTTTAGCATGTTCTCCTCTCAGCGCTAGGGATTCCCGGTTCGAATCCCCATCTGGGTGGAGTTTCCATGTTCTCCCCGTGTCTGCGTGGGTTTCCTCCGGGTTCTCCGGTTTCCTCCCACAGTCCAAAAACATGGATCAAGTCAATTGAATTCTCAAAATTGCCCCATATAGAGTGTGTCTGTGTGAGTGAGGGTGTGCCCAGCGATGGATTGGCGCCCTGTCCTGGGTCTATCTGCCCAGCGCCCGAGACGTTCTCCCCTGGATGGGCATGGGGAACCCCACCGCGACCCTAATAGAGGATAAAGCGGGAGATAATGAATGAATGAATGAACAAAAGTACAGAAGTTTTAACGACATCTTGTTCTTAGTTGAATATTGACGCCCCATAGTCACTGGTTTTCACTCTGCTGCCAGTGCTTTCTACATGAATTTGAGGAATTTTTGGCCATTCCTCCAAAAAAGCATATGATAGTGGATGATAGCAGATGGTTTCCAATTGATATTTTAGTTCATTTCAAAAGTGTTCTGTGGGGTTGAAGATGGTGCGTCACATGCTCCTGTCAAGATCTTCTACACCAAACTTAACCAACCACGCCTTTATAAGCCGTTTCATATTGAGTTGGTTAAGTGTGAAAGGACAGACGTGGACTGCATTATGCCCCTGCTCAACATCAAAATATAACAAGCATGTGTTGTGTATTATAATTAAAAACTAAACACATTGAAGGGCGGGGTAGCTCAGTGGTCAGGGCGTTGGGCTATCAATCTAAAGGTTGGGGGTTCAAATCCCAGGTCCACTGAAGCTACCAATGTGGGTTTTTGAGAAAAACCCTTAACCCTCATTGCTCCAGGGATGTTGTGATTAACCCTGTGCTCACCTTGTAAGTCGCTTTGGATAAAAGCGTCCAATAAATGACCAGATGTAATGTAAATGTAAATTTACACACCTTGATGAAGTTAGACCACGTGTCCGGAGTGGTGGGCAGCTTTATATACAGAGCCCAGAGAGAACCTGACTGGGATTAGGGGTTTTTCCCAAGGGCACTTAAGCCATAGTGGAACCAGGAATCGAACCAGGGACCTTTAGCTTGCGAGGCTGGTTTCTTAACCACAAGCCTCCTTAACCACTGCCCCCAACTGTAGGTTTGCACAACTGTATGGTTCTAACTTTGTGGGAATAGTCTGAAAAGAGCACATCTCTGCTTCTGCATTCCTCTAGAACTTGGAAGAACCTGACTGGATTCTTTAACATTACAAAGTTAGTTGTTTTAGAATACAAATTTTGATTTTATACACAGTGATTTACTTTTAGTTATCTTTACTAAAATGTTAACTGAATATACAGTTAATAAACCTAAAAAAACTAGCATTTTTTGGAACGGAACAGAATTTGTTGAATTATTATATGGTTGAGTGAGACTTAACCCGAAACAGTGACCCCATAGACATTCACTTCCTGTAGGAAATCCAGACATCCCAAAACGTCTGACACCTCAGTCGTGGAAACGTTCTCTCCTTTCCATCTGAAATTCAAAAAACAATTCAAGGAAACACATACTGTTATTAGAAAAATCATCATGGTGGGATGAGAAGGGGGTTAAAATATAAATAAATACAAACATGAATGTTTCGAAAGAGCAAACTTTTCAAATGATAATAAAAGTATGAGAGGTGTAACAGCCACCATTATAAATTAATTTCAATTATTATTACGTCTGTATGTTATTTATGGTTAAATATAAAATTATAAATGTACTCATTTTATATTATATATCTGTCATAAGTAATATGTTATGTTTTTGAAACGTCCTGACAGTTTTGCATTGTATACCAGGTATAATCTTTATTTAATGCTAAATTAAAGAATATCGCTCAGAAACACGTACTACCTTCAGCGACCACAAGATGGCAATATTTGATTAACTTATTTCTCCTCTCAGCACTAGGGATTCCCGGGTAGCACTAGGGATCCCCATCTGGGTGGAGTTTCCATGTTCTCCCCGTGTCTGCGTGGGTTTCCTCCGGTTTCCTCCCACAGTCCAAAAACATGGATCAAGTCAATTGAGTTCTCAAAATTGCCCCATATAGAGTGTGTATGAGTGAATGAGTGTGTGCCCAGCGATGGATTGGTGCCCTGTCCTGGGTGTATCTGCCCAGCGCCCGAAACGTTCTCCCCTGGATGGGCATGGGGAACCCCACCGCGACCCTAATAGAGGATAAAGCAGAAGATAATGAATGAATGAAAGAAATTTTTCTTTGTAGTGTTCGGATACAGTATATATATTCACAACTAACAGAACAGAACTAACAGAACAGCAGCAGAATTAATCCTTTTGCGTCACACACCAGAGACAGTGTTAGGTGTTAGTAGTTAAAGCAGTGGTGCTTAGTCTTTCTCTCAACTCAGTGTCAAGTTCGGGTTAAAAACAATGATGAGATCAAAACATACATTCTGTGATGTTAAAAAAGGGGCAAAAATAATTAACACAGCTCTAGTCCCAACTGTGTGCTAAGTAACTTAGTGTATGTATTAAACCTCGAAAACACTAGTGTACCTAAATACTGCTATTGGTACAACATGCATAATTGCATTAGCGTACAAATAGCAATACCACCTGACCAACCACATTAACTTAGTAATTGGTGACAAATATTTTCAGTTTGTAAAAAAAAATCTTCAACACCTACACATTTATTCATTCATTTATTCATTATCTCCCGCTTTATCCTCTATTAGGGTCGCGGTGGGGTTCCCCATGCCCATCCAGGGGAGAACGTTTCGGCGTGCTGGGCAATACCAACTGGCCCAGGACAGGGCGCCAATCATCGCTGGGCACACATTCAACTTATATAATTTTGAGAATTCACAAATATTTTTTGGACAGTGGAAGGAAACCGGAGAACCCGGAGGAAACCCACACGGACACGGGGAGACATGGAAACTCCACCCAGATGGGGATTTGAACCGGGAATCCCTAGCGCTGAGAGGAGAACGTGCTAACCACAGTTTGCCGCACCTAAATTTAAAAAAATCTTCAACACCTACACATTTATTTATTCATTATCTTCCGCTTTATCCTCTATTAGGGTCGCGGTGGGGTTCCCCATGCCCATCCAGGGGAGAACGTTTCGGGCGCTGGGCAGAAGGCCCAGGACAGGGCGCCAATCCATCGCTGGGCACACACTCACTCACACAGACACACTCTATATGGGGCAATTTTGAGAATTCAATTGACTTGGTCCATGTTTTTGGACTGTGGGAGGAAACCGGAGAACCCGGAGGAAACCCACGCGGACACGGGGAGAACATGGAAACTCCACCCAGATGGGGATTCGAACCGGGAATCCCTAGTGCTGAGAGGAGAACGTGCTAACCACTAAGCCACCGTGCCGCACCTACACATTTAAATATGAATTTTGGCAAACATTTAATAACAGTCTCAACATTCAACATACTGAAAACTGCAGAAATAAATAAATAACTGATACATTTCTGATTTTCGGGGTGGCGTGACGGCATTTCGGGTCTGAATCCCGATCTGGATGAAGTACATGCTCCCCACATTTCTGTGTCGGTTTCCGCCTGGTTTTCCGGATTCCTCACACAGCCCAAGAATGGATTCAAGGTGAATTGGCTGCTTTCTAAATTACCCCTATATAGGTATATCTGTGCAAGTGTGTCCAGCAATAGATTGGCACCCTGTCCTGGGTGTATCTGCCCAGCGCCTAAAATATTTTCCCCTGGAACGGCATGGGGAACCCCACCGCAACCCGAATTTAGGATTAAGGGAAAGATAATAAGATAAGATTATAATCAGATGAATTTGGGTAATTACTTTTTACTCATGGAAGATCGAGATGTTTGTATTTTATATCAAAATTTAAAATTCTCTTGTAACTTTCTTATTAAATACTACAGTAGAACAATGCAAGTGAATTTTCCCCCAACAGTTCACTACAGCAATAAGCCACAATAAGCATATAAATAGCACACTTCTGATTCATTAAAATACATACCCTATTTTCCGGACCATAAGGCTTTATAAGGTATTATAAGGCGCAGTCTCAATTACGGACTCTATTTCTGTACGGTATTTCGAGCCAGGCGACCAGGTAAGCAAACACAAACACTTTTAATGGCTTTAAATAGCGGGAACGCCGCTAGCAGTAGCCGAAAGCAAATAACAAAATAAACCGATGCAGCGGGAACGCCGCTGAGGACACGGTGAAACGTGCCGCGCACCGAATTATCCAGAACCAGCGCAGACAACGGAAACGGCGCTGAATGCAGGGCGAGATGAGCCCAGAGCGAAATATAGACAATAACAATAAATCTACAATTACAATAACCCACGTGGGGACAATAACGGGACCCGACGTGACGTTTGAGCCAAAGCTCAATCGAATGCTGACCTACTGGCTGTTCAGCTGGGATGCCTCAAATGCAGTCAGTAGGTCGCACGCGATCAGGTAGGACCCCATCCCTGCTCAAGGGGGTGGGTCCTACCTACGGAAGCCCTATACGGCCGAAACCCGAAACACGGGAGGCAGGGGGAGGGGCCCAACCCTCCCAACCTGACACTTATTCTGTACGGCAGTGTATTATAAGGCACTTGCTAAAACATACGATCTACAAGAAAAGTAAAGGATGGAAAACGCTGATTTATAATTGAAGTTTATTCTACTACTTGACAAAACGCACATTATTTTAATCACTCTTCTCCCACAAATCCATCAAACTCCTCGTCTTCTGTGTCTGAATTAAAAAGCTGTTTCACTATCGAGCACTCCGGGTTCCCTCTCATCAATGTCTGAGTCAGTCTCGTCACCAGGCGGCTGTTCAACAATGATGCCGGCTTTTGTGAAAGCTCGGACAACAGTCACAGCAGAAACCTCAGCCCAGGCATCCACAATCCATTCACAGACGGTGGCGTAACTCGCCCCGCCGCCTCCGAGTTTTAGTAAACGTGTGTTCACATCTATCATCCATCGCTCCCACGCCGCCCGCAACTTTACTTTAAACGCCCCGTTTACGCCAATGTCCAGCGGTCGGAGTTCTTTATTTAATCCTCCCGGAATGACGGCGAGCTCCAAATTAATTTTCTTCACTCGGCTTTTCACGAAACCCCCCGGTCGCACAACAATACTTTTATAGAATTTGGAACTCAGTACACGTATAAGGCGCACCGGATTATAAGGCGCACGTCCGATTTCTGGGAACATTTTAGGCTTTTAGGTGCGCCTTATAGTCCGGAAAATACGGTAAATTTTATAATCCCCTTTACCAACAAATCAAAAAGCATGGGGGGAAATATCTAATAAGTAACAGAACAAGTCCCTCTGTTATATCTGATGAATAACGATTGAAGATATAACAGATTACCCCAGGCTTTTGTCAGAGTCGTTCTTTTCCATGACCTGCCAAATTGGAGCAAGACAAATAGCCCCTCTGTGACATTTTTTTTTTGAGCATCTACAATGAAGGGCCCAAGCTTCTGACCTGATGTTATGCTTACTAATGCGCCTATTGTTCTTGAGTTCCCTTGCCGTTTCCCAATGAACATCGGCCAACCAGCCTCAGCGTGTCTCATTTACTCTTCTCCAGGACACTGGTCTCTATTGTAAAGCCATCACTGGGACAGGCTTCAGATGGGGAGCGCTGCGTCACTCTTGGCATCTTCCTGAATGAGAGGCAGCTTGGTCCTTGCTCTGGCTCTTCAGAAGCCCTGCCAGGTTTTATTAGGGCTCGTTCATGGTTTCCACTCGAGAAGAGGGAATGGGAGTCGCTCCCTTCCTAGCCATTCTTATCAGCCTGAACTCATTCACACAAAGGCTAGAATTAGGGCTATTCTGTGGCAACGGGCTGGGAAGGCTCCAGTGTCTTAGCATTGATGCCAATTTTGATGAATGGCCGCACATTAATCTAGAACTCAACGGCACTGTTGGACGGGTGATGAATGATGCGGAACACCATGAGCGTGGAAGACGCTGGCTGAGAAACATTTCCTGGGGAATTCTGCGTTCTCATCACCGATGTGTGAAAATAAATGGTATAAATTGAGCTGATGAGGTCACGTTTGAAAATGGACACAGTGGCTATGGAAACCTGATTTTTGTTTCGTTGTAGCAAAGTAAGTTTGATTAAAAACGCAATTTAACGGGGGCGGCACGGTGGCTTAGTGGTTAGCACGTTCGCCTCTCGGCGCTAGGGATTCCCGGTTCGAATCCCAATCTGGGTTTCCATGTTCTCCCCATGTCTGCGTGGGTTTCCTCCGGGTTCTCCGGTTTCCTCCCACAGTCCAAAAACATGGATCAAGTCAATTCATTCATTCATTCATTATCTTCCGCTTCATCCTATCATAGGGTCGCGGTGGGGTTCCCCATGCCCATCCAGGGGAGAACGTCTCGGGCGCTGGGCAGACAGACCCAGGACAGGGCGCCAATCTATCGCTGGGCACACACTCACTCACACAGACACGCACGCATACACACTCTATATGGGGCAATTTTGGAGAACTCAAATGACTTGATCCATGTTTTTGGACTGTGGGAGGAAACCAGAGAACCCAAAGGAAACCCACGCAGACACGGGGAGAACATGGAAACTCCACCCAGATGGGGATTCGAAGTGGGAATCCCTAGCGCTGAGAGGCGAACGTGCTGACCACTAAGCCACCGTGCCGCCGATCAAGTCAATTGAATTCTTAAACTTGCCCCATATAGAGTGTGTCTGTGTGAGTGAGTGTGTGCCCAGCGATGGATTGGCGCCCTGTCCTGGGTCTATCTGCCCAGCGCCCGAGACGTTCTCCCCTGGATGGGCATGGGGAACCCCACCGCGACCCTAATAGAGGATAAAGCGGGAGATAATGAATGAATTTAAAGGGATTTCTTCACTCATACAGAATGTACCAACTACTGGCCTTGTTTAGTTGAATGCTATTATACATCATGTAACTGGAACATTCGCATTCCCTGTAAAAACACTGTTACTTTGGTATTTAACCTTTGTAAAATATGTAAATTGTGCACCAGAACTATTTGAAATTTTATGTATATGTTTGCTTTGGAAAGCTTTTAATCGCATTGTCCCTGTGTAACGTGACAATCAAGGCATTCTCTGTTCTTTTTGCTGACGAATACTGGATGGAACCTGACAAGGCGGTCCTGCAGGACGCCCCCTAATGGACTCACATATAGTTTTCCAGTTGTTAGTTTTTCCATTTGTTTAATATCTGTACATAGCTGTCCTACACTGTTGTTGCTGCCTGGCCGCTCAAGGAGGATGAGTCCCCCACTGAGTCTTGGTCCTCCCAAGGTTTCTTCCTTAAATAACAACATAACGGAGTTTTTTCTTGCCACTGTCGCTTCGGCTTGCTCTTTGGGGGTTTAAAGGCTTTTCATTCTGTAAAGCTGCTTTGTGACAATGTACTGTTGTAAAAAGCGCTATATAAATAAATTACTTGAACTTCTTTTAAGGCAGTTTGTTCTGTGCATTCAGAGATGCGTTCTGATTAACACAGATATTTAGTGGAACTGGGCATGTCATGCTGGTAAAAAATGTGAATTCAGCTTATGTCAGTAAACATTTTTTTTTGCATTTTTGTTTCTTTTACCTTAGAACCTCTGTTTCCGTTATTAATCCGTCCGCTAATTATCTGTGAAATCTGAAATCGATGAAAACTGAACTACCTTTTTTCATTCATCAATCCATCCATTATCTTCTGCTTTATCCGATGTACATTTACATTTAGTCATTTAGCAGACTCAACGGCACTGTTGGACGGGTGATGAATGATGCCGAACACCATGAGCGTGGAAGACGCTGGCTGAGAAACATTTCCTGGGGAATTCTGCTTTCTCATCACCGATGTGTGAAAATAAATGGTATAAATTGAGCTGATGAGGTCACGTTTGAAAATGGACACAGTGGCTATGGAAACCTGATTTTTGTTTCTTGCACCAACTACTGGCCTTGTTTAATTGTATGCCATTATACATCATATCACTGGAACATTCCCATTCCCTATAAAAACACTGTTACTTTGGTATTTAACCTTTGTAAAATATGTAAATTGTGCTGCTATGTCTGCTATGTATCCGATACACCCAGGACAGGGCGCCAATCTATCGCTGGGCACACACTTACTCACAAACACACTCTATATGGGGTAATTTGGAGAATTCCATTGACCTCGATCCATGTTTTTGGACTGTGGGAGGAAACCGGAGAACCCGGAGGAAACCTACGCGGACACGGGGAGAACATGGAAACTCCACCCAGATTGGGATTCAAACAGAGAGGAGAACATGCTAACCACTAAGCCACCGTGCCGCCACTATTTTCTAGGGGTGTCTTCAACTAAGGATTTTCATAGTCGAATCTGATTCGTCAGATTTTCCCTATAGTCGACTGATAGTCGAATCAGTTAAAATTTCACCACAAGATGGCGCTATAAGCGTGGTTTTTAAAATTTTTTTTTTTTTTTAATTTTACTTGTTTTTCTAGAGCACCGTAAATGGGATCCCCCTTCTGGACTTTTTAAAATATTAAATATTTAAAAAATATTAACAGAAATTAGGATGATTTTATTTGACAAAAGGCTATATATATAATGAAAACAAAGACATTTCATGTAAAAACTAATGCTTAGCAGCAGCCATGGGCGCCCCCATGTGGTCAAAATGGTACATTCGACTATGAGGTTCATAGTCGACTACGGTTCTCCGAATCGAATCGTCGAATCAGCGAATATTGCAGCTCACCCCTTACTATTTTCATTCAAAAGAATTTAAATCAGGAATTGAAACGGGGACCTTCAGGTCACAAGGCTGGTTCCTTAACCACAGCCTATGACTGCCCCATATTTAAATGAATACAGGAGTACTAGGTATACAGGTATACAAGAAAAAATGCAGAAGTACAGAATTTTTTGTGTAAGTCTGATAGCGATATAGAATTTACTAACACTGTATGTCAGGAGCAGATTGCGGATGCACAGCAACCTCGTCATCATACCTGAATGTGTCTCCTATTCGGTCTTTGAAGTATACAAAGTCTCTGTGGTCCTGAAGCATTAGGTCTCCTGTGTTAAAATATACATCCCCCTCTTTAAACACATCTCTCAGCAGCTTCTTTTCAGACATGGCTTCGTTTCCCGCATAGCCTAAGAAGGGGTTGGTGAAAGACAGTGGAGCAACCAGCAAGCCAGCTTCACCTGAAACAACAGATGCACAAGAGCAGAGAAAAGAAAAGCAAATACAGCGGAATGATCTTTAAAACAAACGTAAAGGAGCATCTTTTATTTTTACCTTTCTTTACTCTTACACAGCGCCCCGTTTCATTTCGGATCGGTTCGAAGGTTTCTGGGTCACATTTTAGAAACTCAAAAGGTAGACTGCGCTGCAATGTGAAAGACAGAAGAAACCGAGATCAATTAGAGGCCTTAGATTGTTTACTGCCCTAGAGCAGCATATGTAGAGTGGGGGGCTTTTAACAAGTGGAGCATATACCCCAGGGGGTTTAAAAAGCCTGTCAAATGAGTGTGAGACAAACAGAATGGGACAAGAGAGGTCGAACTGCAGCTCTTTTGTTGTTCTTTTTCTTCTAATAGTTATCACTATCCACTCAATAAAATCATTATGGTCTTTATGCGTTATCTGACAAATTAAAATCTATAAGCTGAATCAAATTATAAACATTTTATATATAAAAAATAAGATAATTAAGTAATAATACAATATATTATGTGTTAGGGCGGCACGGTGGCTTAGTGGTTAGCACGTTCGCCTCTCAGCGCTAGGGATTCCCGGTTCGAATCCCCATCTGGGTGGAGTTTCCATGTTCTCCCCGTGTCCGTGTGGGTTTCCTCCGGGTTCTCCGGTTTCCTCCCACAGTCCAAAAACATGGATCAAGTTAATTGAGTTCTCTAAATTGCCCCATATAGAGTGTGTTTGAGTGTGTGAGTGTGTACCCAGCGATGGATTGGCGCCCTGTCCTGGGTGTATCTGCCCAGCGCCCGAGACGTTCTCCCCTGGATGGGCATGGGGAACCCCACCGCGACCCTAATAGAGGATAAAGCGGGAGATAATGAATGAATGAATGAATGAATTATGTGTTAGATTTAGATTTTTCTCCTAATTTCTATTCTATATAAATTAAATAGGGCGGCATGGTGGCCTCTCAGCGCTAGGGATTCCCGGTTCGAATTCCAATCTGGGTGGAGTTTCCATGTTCTCCCCGTTTCCGCGTGGGTTTCCTCCGGGTTCTTCGTTTTCCTCCCACAGTCCAAAGACATGGATCAAGGTTAATTGAATTCTCAATATTGTCCCATATAGAGTGTGTATGTGTGAGTGAGTGTGTGCCCAGTGATGGATTGGCGCCCTGTCCTGGGTCTATCTGCCCAGCGCCTGAGACGTTCTCCCCTGGATGGACATAAGTAACCCCACCGCGACCCTAATAGAGGATAAAGCGGGCGATAATGAATGAATGAATGAATTAATTAAATAGATCATGGTGGCTTAGTGGTTAGCACGTTTGCCTCTCAGCACTAGGGATTCCCGGTTCGAATCCCAATCTGGGTGGAGTTTCCATGTTCTCCCCGTGTCTGCATGGGTTTCCTCCGGGTTCTCCGGTTTCCTCCCACAGTCCAAAGACATGGATCAAGGTTAATTGAATTCTCAATATTGTCCCATATAGAGTGTGTATGTGTGAGTGAGTGTGTGCCCAGCGATGGATTGGCACCCTGTCCTGGGTCTATCTGCCCAGCGCCCGAAACGTTCTCCCCTGGATGGGCATGGGGAACCCCACCGCGACCCAAGTTAATGGATGGATAGATATAAATTAAATGTGTGCGTGTGTTTTAATCAATATGTCCATCACAAATGAAAACTGTCATATTACCAATCATTTGGTCATTTATTGGACGCTTTTATCCAAAGCGACTTACAAGGTGAGCACAGGGTTAATCACAACATCCCTGGAGCAATGAGGGTTAAGGGTCTTGCTCAAGGACCCACATTGGTAACTTCAGCAGACCTGGGATTTGAACCCCCAACCTTCAGATTGATAACCCAACACCCTAACCACTGAGCTACTGCTCCCTCTATCGATACATTGCTTCCATTTGTGTCTATATTAGGGGTGTATTCAACTACAGATTTTCGTAGTCGAATCTGATTCGTCAGATTTTCCCTATAGTCGACTGATAGTCGAATCAGTTAAAATTTCACCACAAGATGGCGCTATAAGCATAGTTTTTAAAAATGATTTTTTTTATATATTTTACTTGTTTTTCTAACAAAAGAAAACTTTTTTTTTTCTTTTTTCTTTTTTTTCTAGAAATTAGGATGATTTTATTTGACAAAAGGCTATATATATATAACGAAAACAAAGACATTTCATGTAAAAACTAATGCTTAGCAGCAGCCATGGACACCCCCATGTGGTCAAAATGGTACATTAGACTATGAGATTCATAGTCGACTACGGTTCTCTGAATCGAATCGTCGAATCAGCGAATATTGCAGCTCACCCCTAGTCTATAGCATTATTTGAAATGTTATATATCATTCATAATGAATTCAGCAGATAAGTCAATAACAGAAGTTGAACTGGTAACTGGCCTCAATCTGTACATAGGACTTTGTCCAGGAAAATTTCATGGACCACAATACTGAAAAATGCTGATTGACCTTGTTGAAATAACTGGCTCTTCCAATCGGTCCGATTTCAGTGGTGTAGTTGATGAAGCCAATGCTGGCCTCAGTTAAACCATACGACTCGTAAATCCGCATTTTCCCAAAGCGCTTTGAAAACTCCTTCCAGACGTCTGCTCTAAGACCACTTCCTGCAGCAATCCGCACTTTATGTGCTGTCTCCTCTGCAGTCTGGACACAATAAAACCAGATTAGCAAAACGAATAGAGGCAAATGAAGAAATGAGATCCAAGTGTCCTGCTTAATAAATAAATCTTCCAACTGCAACTTTTTCGAAATGAAGTATTTATTTAATGGTTTCCTTACAGTCCTAAAAAGCCTTAAGTAAGCTTTAAACACAAAAAATATATTTGATTCTTGAACCACTGCCGACCACAACGACCCTGTGAAGTCCTGTGAGTTCCTGTCAAATTTATTTACAGCATTTCGAAATTTATCCAGAGCGGCCAACAAAATGTTACATAATCCAGGTAAGCAGCAAACCAAGTGTTCTACAGTTCTAAATTTGATACATGTAACTGTCAAACATACAAAAAAATCCCATTAAATAAAAAAATAAAAAAATTTATCTTGCTTAAACACTTTTGAAACTTGAAGTAAATCCCCTATAACAGCTTCTTGTCCATGTCTTTATGTTTATGTATTTGCTTGTGTGCTAAAAGGTGTTTTTTTCGGGACCTCAACCTGTGCTTATTATTATTGGGAGCAGGTTGTTCTTTTTATCGCCTATTCTCTCCTAATGTATCGCGTTTTTTTTCTACCTATTTCTAATGATAGTGCCTAACGGCGCGGTGGGCGGCGCGAACTATCGCAGCGGCTCCCTCTGTCTCGGTCTATGGAGAGGAGGAACGTAATTTCGGTTCTCTGTATGTCCTGATATGTAGTGGAATTGACAATAAACCTTGAATCCTTGAATCCTATAAGTACCCTAGTAGAGGATTAAGTGAAAGATAATGGATGGACTTTCCCTAATTGTGCATTCCTTCTACCATATCAAGTAATAAAGTGATCTTTTTTGCCTACAGTGCTTACAAACAGAGGAATTTGTCCTCCACATTTAACCCATCAGTGCAGTGAAACACACACACACACACACACACACACACACACACACACACTGAGTGAAGTGAGCACATGTGGCCATGGTAATTGGTGGGAACAGGAATCAAACCTGGGACCTTTAGGTCACAATCAAGCCTTGCTTGGGGTGAAAAACACAACATGAGTGTTTCACTACAAATATTAAATGAGATTTAAAACACATTAGGGACGAACATGCCATGTACATAATTGACTAAGTTTTTACTTTATTTTATTTTATTATATACTGATCAGACGGCATGGTGGCTTAGTGGTTAGCACGTTCGCCTCTCAGCGCTAGGGATTCCCGGTTCGAATCCCCATCTGGGTGGAGTTTCCATGTTCTCCCCGTGTCTGCGTGGGTTTCCTCCGGGTTCTCCGGTTTCCTCCCACAGTCCAAAAACATGGATCAAGTCAATTGAATTCTCAAAAAAATTGCCCCATATAGAGTGTATCTGTGTGAGTGAGTGTGTGCCCAGCGATGGATTGGCTCCCTGTCCTGGGTCTATCTGCCCAGCGCCCGAGACGTTCTCCCCTGGATGGGCATGGGGAACCCCACCGCGACCCTAATAGAGGATAAAGCGGGAGATAATGAATGAATGAATGAATGAATACTGATCAGGTGGCTTAGTGGTTAGCACGTTCGCCTCTCAGCGCTAGGGATTCCCGGTTCAAATCCCCATCTGGGTGGAGTTTCCATGTTCTCCCCGTGTCTGCGTGGGTTTCCTCCGGGTTCTCCGGTTTCCTCCCACAGTCCAAAAACATGGATCAAGTCAATTGAATTCTCAAAAAAATTGCCCCATATAGAGTGTGTTTGAGTGAGTGAGTGTGTGCTCAGCGATGGATTGGCACCCTGTCCTGGGTGTATCTGCCCAGCGCCCGAGACGTTCTCCCCTGGATGGGCATGGGGAGATAATGAATGAATGAATGAATATACTGATCAATTTCTATTACATTTTTCTTTTTTAAGTACTTCTTGTAAAAGATACATTAGATTTATTTATAACTTTCCCAATTACTGTCACTTCTGCCTGTGAGAAATGTGATTTTCCCCTACTGTGGGACCAATCAAGGATTATCTTATCTTAATAATTTGTGAAGTGAATTACGGATGCATCTGAGCCTATCCGCCGCTACACTAACTGCAGCACACATCACAGTGCAAAAGCCTGCAGCCACGGATGTCACACTATGGGGTAGTTATGTGACTGTACACCTTTTCTGCCCAAACAGAGTCTGCTGGAGTCTATATTATGAGGGTAAATAATGAGCTGACTGCACACATGTTCACACATGGACATTTAAACACATTTTGCAGTTTACTTGCATAAGTTTACATTGTGAATTAATTGCACTGCAATACTAATATTATTAGTAAATTATTAAAGTACCTACTTTGGGTTGATTGACTAGGTATCGACAGAGCTCTCCAATATACTGGAAGACGGTGACTTCGTACTTGATGCAGTCCTTCCAGAAATGAGTAGCAGAAAACTTTTTCTTTAGAACACAGGTTGCTCCTGCAAGCAAATATCTAGGTTAAAACTCATTTTGTGTTTTTGGTCCTATTAAAGCCTGGTGTTTTATATTAGCTTAATGCAGTGATTCTCAATTATTTTCTGTTAAGCCCCCCCTAGGAAGAAGAAAACTTTTTGCCCCCCCCCCCCCCCCCCCCAAATGACAAAATGGGATGAAAAAGTATTTTTACACGCCCACTGTAGTATCATTTGTCTATAAATTTGTTATAAGTGCACCTCTTTTATAACAATGTATCCTTATTAACAATAAAGAAAACAAAAAAGAAATATTCCATGTTCTCCCCGTGTCCGCGTGGGTTTCCTCCGGGTTCTCCGGTTTCCTCCCACGGTCCAAAAACATGGATCAAGTCAATTGAGTTCTCCAAATTGCCCCATATAGAGTGTGTCTGTGTGAGTGAGTGTGTACCCAGCGATGGATTGGCGCCCTGTCCTGGGTGTATCTGCCCAGTGCCCGAGACGTTCTCCCCTGGATGGGCATGGGGAACCCCACCGTGACCCTAATAGAGGATAAAGCGGAAGATAATGGATGAAGGAATGAACCTACTTTACATGCCACATCATTTTATTTTATTTTGTATTATTTTAATTTTAATGTTCTTTTAAGGCGGCACGGTGGCTTAGTGGTTAGTACGTTCTCCTGTCAGCGATAGGGATTCCCGGTTCGATTCCCAATCTGGGTGGAATTTCCATGTTCTCCCCGTGTCCGCGTGGATTTCCGTCGGGTTCTCAGTTTCCTCCCACAGAAACATGGATCGAGGTCAAATGAATTCTCCAAAATACCCCATATAGTGTGTGTGTGTGTGTGTGTGTGTGAGTGTGTGCCCAGCAATAGATTGGCCCAGCGCCTGAAATGTTCTCCCGTGGATGGGCATGGGGAACCCCCCCGCGACCCTATTAGAGGATAAAGTGGAAGGTAATGGATGGATGTTCTTTTAATTTTAACAACAAAAGAAGCATCTGTGATAGCTGCAATTTCTCCCGGGGCTTAATAAAGTTTTTTTGATTCTGAAAGAAAGGATTGAGAAAATGTACCAAGCACAGATTATACTTTTTGGCAGTTTGCTAAATCAGAATAATTAAAGCCATTTGGTTTGTAGTTCACTACAGAACACCACAGTTGAGTTTAGTCTTATCAGTGTATCAGCATTCGCTCATAGATTTCAGTTGGTATGATTGCTGTGTAAACTTTTAGTTGCACTGAAAGTTTCAAAACCCAAGGAATACAAGAGGACTTCTAAACTCATTCATTCATTCATTATCTTCCGCTTTATCCTCTATTAGGGTCGCGGTGGGGTTCCCCATGCCCATCCAGGGGAGAACGTCTCGGGCGCTGGGCAGATAGACCCAGGACAGGGCGCCAATCAAAGCAGGGTGCTGGGTACACACTCACTCACACAGACACACTCTATATGGGGCAATTTTGAGAATTCAATTGACTTGATCCATGTTTTTGGACTGTGGGAGGAAACCGGAGAACCCGGAGGAAACCCACGCAGACACAAGGAGAACATGGAAACTCCACCCAGATGGGGATTCGAACCAGGAATCCCTAGTGCTGAGAGGCGAACGTGCTAACCACTAAGCCACCGTGCCGCCGACTTCTAAACTGATATGATAAAAACAACAAGATTCATCGTCTGATTTCATGGTTATTAGAAGCTCTAAAGAAACACTGTGTTATCCTCAAATAAACACCATCAACCAAACTATAGGGGAAATTATTACAGTTACATCTTTGTTGTGCCACAGTAACTTTTCTACTGCACTTCCTAAATTTAGGCAGAAATCCTTCCAGGAATTGTGAATGTTGTAAAAACATGTGGTACCAGAAGATTCCCCGAGGGCAACGTGGCTAGGTATTTCCTGTAGACCTAAACAAGAGATTCCATTAACTAAACACACTACTGCATGAGAATATCTCCTACACACAGATCTATGAGCTGCTATGAATTTCCTTTCTGGCCAAGTTTGTATGTTTTATAATTTGTTTTGTTGCTAGATTTTCTTATTTTTATTTTTTTCTGTAAACATTAGTGTTCAGTGATTTTGTACTTGCAGAATAACCTTGTACTTAATGGAATTTATATTTTATTTACATTATTTGACCTTAATTTGCATGACAGGTTCAAATTAGTTTGGGCAGCACACTAGCCTCTCAGTGCTGGGACTCCAGGTTGGAATCTTGATGTGGGTGAAAGTGTTCTCCCTGTTCTCTACATGGGTTTTCTCAGAACTGGGTGAATTGGCTGCTTTAAATTCCCCCTTTATTGTGTGTGTCTGTGTGAGTGAGTGCGTGTCCAGCGATATATTGGCACCCTGTCCTGGGTGTATCTGTCCAGCACCCAAAATGGACATGGGGAAGCCCCCCCTGCAACCCTAGTATAATTAACATTCATTCATCCATTATCTCCCACTTTATCCTCTATTAGGGTTGAGGTGGGGTTACCCATGCCCATCCAGGGGAGAACGTCTCGGGCGCTGGGCAGATACACCCAGGGCGCCAATCCATCGCTGGGCACACACTCACTCACACAGACACACTCTATATGGGGCAATTTTTAATGAATTAAATTGACTTGATCTATGTTTTTGGACTGTGGGAGGAAACGGGAGAACCCGGAGGAAACCCACGCAGACACGGGGAGAACATGGAAACTCCACCCAGATGGGGATTCGAACCGGGGATCCCTAGTGCTGAGAGGCGAACGTGCTAACCACTAAGCCACCGTGCCGCCTAGTATAATTCATTCATTCATTATCTCCCGCTTTATACTCCACCAGGGTCGCGGTGGGGTTCCCCATGCCCATCCAGGGGAGAACGTCTCGGGCGCTGGGCAGATAGACCCAGGACAGGGCGCCGATCCATCGCTGGGCACACACTCACTCACACAAACACACTCTATATGGGGCAATTTTGAGAATTCAATTGACTTGATCCATGTTTTTGGACTGTGGGAGGAAATCGGAGAACCCAGAGGAAACCCACGCAGACACGGGGAGAACATGGAAACTCCATCCAGATGGGCATTCGAACCGGGAATCCCTAGCGCTGAGAGGCGAACGTGCTAACCACTGAGCCACCGTGCTGCCCAGTATAATTAACATTACAAATTAATTTACATTTGGTCATTTAGCCAACGCTTTTATCCAAGGTGACTTACAAATATCCAAACCTGGTTGGGGTCAGAGCACAGGGTTGATACAGCACCCCCTGGAGCAATGAGGGTTAAGGGTCTTACTCAAGGACCCACATTGGTAACTTCAGTGGACCTGGGATTTGAACCCTCAATCTTCAGATTGTTAGCCCAACACCTTAACCACTGAGCTACCACACCCTTAAGCGGAAGATAGTGGATGGATGTATAAATCCACAAATAATACTTAAGCAAAATTAAACATATTGATTAATTAAATTAATTAATTAAATTTAAGTAATTAAAGCATATGTAATACATTTTACTTTGCAAATTTGAAACTATATTTCCACACAATTTATTATTGTTTTTTTTCAAACTAGCCTCTTCTTGGCAGGCTTTTGGCTTATGATGCAATTTTTTTCTGCAAACAGTGTAAACATTAAATTATGGTCAACAATAATTAGTCATTAATAATGATTTAGAGGATGAAAAATAAATCTCCCAGAGGAAACATTCACAGACATGTTGAGAGCTTGCAAACTTCATTCAGAAAGACTGATTCTAAGACTGTTCTACCCAGGTATAATCTCAGAACCTCAGGCAGGGGTTCAACCCTCACTAAAATGAATGAAAGTTAGTGTGAAATGAATAAACCAACTAATCCATCAACAAAATGTCTTCATTACACTACACCTGAGAAAATACTATGATTGTTTAATGTACTGTGTAAATGCAGGTACATCATACCTAGATCAATGCATCCACCAATACCCAGGAGAGAGGCTGCCATGTGGTACAGCGGCAGTGTGAGATAGATGGTATCGTTTTCATTGATGCCACACAATCGAAAGAAAGCCATGCTCATCACACATTTGATGTGACTGACTCTAGCAGCTTTCGGCAGTCCTACATAAAATAGGACAAAAAAGGAGTGTTTTTAACCAAAGCAAAACAAATGCATTATATTTGTAACAGGGTTGAGAACCGTTTTATTCACAGACTGTTAAATGAATGGTTAAACATGCAGCAGCTGGCTGATGGAATTGCCATCAAGCCACCTCTGGCTAGTTCCCAGTGCCAGCTTTCAAAGGCAGGTGTGTTATTCATTCATTCATTCATTATCTCCCGCTTTATCCTCTATTAGGGTCGCGGTGGGGTTCCCCATGCCCATCCAGGGGAGAACGTCTCGGGCGCTGGGCAGATAGACCAAGGACAGGGCGCCAATCTATCACTGGGCACACTCACTGACTCACACTCTATATGGGGCAATTTGGAGAATTCAGTTGACTTGATCCATGTTTTTGGACTGTGGGAGGAAACCGGAGAACCCGGAGGAAACCCACGCGGACACGGGGAGAACACGGAAACTCCACCCAGATGGGGATTCGAACCAGGAATCCTTAGCGCCGAGAGGCAAACGTGCTAACCACTAAGCCACCGTGCCGCCCTGCAGGTGTGTGAATTACTTCTAATTAACGCTAATTGCAGACGGCTCTACCTTCACCATAGTGCCACTGCGCTTCTGCAACAATACTCTTTAAACAAATATAAATACCATTACAAACAATGTAGAAAATTATTGGGCCTCTCGGCGCTAGGGATTCCTGGTTCGAATCCCCATCTGGGTGGAGTTTCCACGTTCTCCCCGTGTCCGCGTGGGTTTCCTCTGGGTTCTCCGGTTTCCTCCCACAGTCCAAAAACATGGATCCAGGTCAAGTGAATTCTCCAAATTGCCCCATATAGAGTGTGAGTCAGTGAGTGTGCCCAGTGATAGATTGGCCTGGGGTGTATCCGCCCAGCGCCCGAAACATTCTTCCTTGGATGGGCATGGGGAACCCCCCCGCGACCCTAGTAGAGGATAAAGTTGAAGATAATGGGTGGATGGATGGATAGAGAATATAGTCATAGTTTTAATACTGCAAAAGGTTATCTGTCTTTCAAACCAAAGCAGAGTAGCATTTGTATTGAGAGTGTAATGTTTAAGGTTTGTTGGGAATAAGATTCTGCTGTTTCCCATTACAACTAATGATTTGATTTGTTATTCAGCATCTGAGACTTTATTAAAAGAAATGTGGCTTTTGTCCTATTCATTCAGATACTCATGTTAAAGTTCATATGCTGGTATTTATTTAAAGGGTCTTGGTTGCATCTTCTGTCTGGTTCATCTCAAAAGTGATTGTTATTGTTAAAGTTCTTTTTGGAGCTTGTTTTGTGCACTGGAACACAATCGTGATGGAAGAGAAAAAGGTTCTCAAGTTAGAAACACGCATGTCTAAGTGCTTGTTTTTAACTGTGGCAATGTAGCTGAATGGAACACCTGTATTCAATGATTAGAAGGTGTGTCCTGGTACTTTTGCCGGTAAATTGTGTTTTAAAGTCCAGGAAAATCCATCAGGGAAGAACGAATCCATTGATGGAATAACCTGGTCATTTAATACTCACTTTATATTGACGCCAAGTAACATTGCCTAAAGTCAACATGATCAGCTGAAGCAACACCACTTCATAACATTTGAATGTCCAAACTTTTTAAACATTTTAATATTACTGTTAGGTTAGCAATGCTGTGTTTCATTCATTCATTATTTCCCGCTTTATCCTATTAGGGTTGCGGTGGGGTTCTAGGGTTAGGGTTAGGGTTAGGTTTCCCCATGCCCATCCAGGGGAGAACGTCTCGGGCACTGGGCAGATAGACCCAGGACAGGGCGCCAATCCATCGCTGGGCACACACTCACTCACACAGACACACTCTATATGGGGCAATTTTGAGAATTCAATTGACTTGATCCATGTTTTTGGACTGTGGGAGGAAACTGGAGAACCCGGAGGAAACCCACGCAGACACGAGGAGAACATGGAAACTCCACCCAGATGGGGATTCAAACCGGGAATCCCTAGCGCTGAGAGGCAAATGTGCTAACCACTAAGCCACCGTGCCGCCCCACACACACACACACACACACACAAACACATATATATATACACACAGTATAGTTGGTTTTCTCCATGGCTTCTGACTTGTGGTGTTCTCATTTGTAAGTCGCTTTGGATAAAAGCGTCTATGACTATGACAATTGATCGCAGCATTTGTTATTCAACACTCTATTTGGGGCAATTTTGAGAATTCAATAGACTTGATCCATGTTTTTGGACTGTGGGAGGAAACCGGAGAACCCGGAGGAAACCCACGCAGACACGGGGAGAACATGGAAACTCCACCCAGATGGGGATTCGAACCAGGAATCCCTAGTGCTGAGAGGCGAACGTGCTAACCACTACCACCATGCCACCCAATGCTGTGTTTATAACTTTTAAATTGAGTGCTATTGTTTACATGCTGATATGCAATCAAAATCCCTCCATTATGCTGTAGTAAAGGTTCTTCTGTAGAATGTGGGAAAGGATAAGGACTGCAGACAGGATTTCCCAAGAACAGGAACTGCCAAAGCCTTGCATTTCTGACTGCTTCACGGTCATTTGGGGCAGTCATGGGCTTATGGTTAAAGAAACATCCTTGTGACTTGAAGGTCCCCGGTTTGATTCCCGATCCCAAGTACCATGACTGAAGTGTGCTTGGGCAAGGCACCTAACCCCAATTGCTCCCTGGGCGCCATGTTCAAGGCTGCCCATCGCTCCGGGCACATACATACACATGGTCACACATTACATTTGGTCATTTAGCAGATGCTTTTATCCAAAGCGACTTTACAAGGTGAGCACAGGGTTAATTACAACATCTCTGTTTGAGGTATCATCAGCTTCTTTAAGGTATCATCAGCTTCTATAAGGTATCATCAGCTTCTTTAAGGTATCATCAGCTTCTATAAGGTATCATCAGCTTCTATAAGGTATCATCAGCTTCTATAAGGTATCATCAGCTTCTTTGAGGTATCATCAGCTTCTTTAAGGTATCATCAGCTTCTTTAAGGTATCATCAGCTTCTTTAAGGTATCATCAGCTTCTATAAGGTATCATCAGCTTCTTTAAGGTATCATCAGCTTCTATAAGGTATCATCAGCTTCTTTGAGGTATCATCAGCTTCTTTGAGGTATCATCAGCTTCTTTGAGGTATCATCAGCTTCTTTGAGGTATCATCAGCTTCTATAAGGTATCATCAGCTTCTTTAAGGTATCATCAGCTTCTATAAGGTATCATCAGCTTCTATAAGGTATCATCAGCTTCTTTGAGGTATCATCAGCTTCTTTAAGGTATCATCAGCTTCTATAAGGTATCATCAGCTTCTTTAAGGTATCATCAGCTTCTATAAGGTATCATCAGCTTCTATAAGGTATCATCAGCTTCTATAAGGTATCATCAGCTTCTTTGAGGTATCATCAGCTTCTTTAAGGTATCATCAGCTTCTTTAAGGTATCATCAGCTTCTATAAGGTATCATCAGCTTCTTTAAGGTATCATCAGCTTCTATAAGGTATCATCAGCTTCTTTGAGGTATCATCAGCTTCTTTGAGGTATCATCAGCTTCTTTGAGGTATCATCAGCTTCTTTGAGGTATCATCAGCTTCTTTGAGGTATCATCAGCTTCTTTAAGGTATCATCAGCTTCTTTAAGGTATCATCAGCCTCTATAAGGTATCATCAGCTTCTTTGAGGTATCATCAGCTTCTTTGAGGTATCATCAGCTTCTATAAGGTATCATCAGCTTCTATAAGGTATCATCAGCTTCTATAAGGTATCATCAGCTTCTTTGAGGTATCATCAGCTTCTTTGAGGTATCATCAGCTTCTTTGAGGTATCATCAGCTTCTTTAAGGTATCATCAGCTTCTATAAGGTATCATCAGCCTGTATAAGGTATCATCAGCTTCTTTGAGGTATCATCAGCTTCTTTGAGGTATCATCAGCTTCTATAAGGTATCATCAGCTTCTTTAAGGTATCATCAGCTTCTTTAAGGTATCATCAGCTTCTTTAAGGTATCATCAGCTTGTTTGAGGTATCATCAGCTTGTTTGAGGTATCATCAGCTTCTTTGAGGTATCATCAGCTTCTTTGAGGTATCATCAGATCCTCGTCCATTACACTGCCGGAGCACTACGGCAACGACAATTTCTGGACCGAAGCTGGATTTCTATTGGACTGGTGGCGTTGCAGTCCTACAGAATGGCCTCACTAAACTGATTTTTTTTATTTTGAAAATGGACACCTGACCATCTGTACATGGGTGTCCTGCACTGTTAATGCTGCTGGGCCGCACACTGAGCCTTGGTCCAAAGTTTCATCCTTATTATCCAACTTAACAAGTTTTTCTTTCTACTGTAGCTTCAGCTTGCATGTTGGGGGGGGGGTCAGGCTTAGAAGACTGTAAAGCTGCCTTGAGACGATGTACTATTGACTGTAAAAAGCGCCATAGAAATAAATGAACTTGAACCTTAAACTCAAAGCAAATTTGATGTCCTTTGCGCTACATAAAAGTTCTCTCACGTGCTATTCTCACCTGGATGGGCATGGGGAACCCCCCCCCCCCCCCGCGACCCTAATATAGGATAAAGCAGAAGATAATGAATGAATGAAATTGCCCCATATAGAGTGTGTTTGTGTGTGTGTGTGTGTGCCCAGAGATAGATTGGTGCCCTGTCCCGAGTCTATCTGCCTAGCTCCCGAAACGTTCTCCCAAGGATGGGCATGGGGAACCCCACCGCGACCCTAGTAGAGGCTCAGAAGACTGTAAAGCTGCTTTGAGACGATGTACTATTGATTGTAAAAAGCGCCATAGAAATAAATGAACTTGAACCTTAAACTCAAAGCAAATTTGATGTCCTTTGTGCTACATAAAAGTTCTCTCACATGCTATTCTCCCCTGGATGAGGAACCCCCCCCCCCTCCCCCCGCGACCCTAATATAGGATAAACCGGAAGATAATGAATGAATGAATGAAATTGCCACATATAGAGTGTGTTTGTGTGTGTGTGTGTGTGTGTGTGTGCCCAGAGATAGATTGGCGCCCTGTCCTGGGTCTATCTGCCCAGCTCCCGAAACGTTCTCCCATGGATGGGCATGGGGAACCCCACCGCGACCCTAGTAGAGGCTCAGAAGACTGTACAGCTGCTTTGAGACGATGTACTATTGATTGTAAAAAGCGCCATAGAAATAAATGAACTTGAACCTTAAACTCAAAGCAAATTTGATGTCCTTTGCGCTACATAAAAGTTCTCTCACATGCTATTCTCCCCTGGATGGGGAACCCCCCGCGACCCTAATATAGGATAAACCGGAATATAGTGAATGAATGAATGAATGAAATTGCCACATATAGAGTGTGTCTGTGTGAGTGAGTGTGTGCCCAGAGATAGATTGGCGCCCTGTCCTGGGTGTATCTGCCCAGCTCCCGAAACGTTCTCCCCTGAATGGGCATGGGGAACCCCACCGCGACCCTAGTAGAGTACTATGTACGATGTACTATTGATTGTAAAAAGCGCCATAGAAATAAATGAACTTGAACCTTAAACTCAAAGCAAAATTGATGTCATAAAAGTTCTCTCACATGCTATTTTTGTTTAGTTCAAAGAGAAAGTCATAAACATACATCCTTATAACGCTGATTGAAAACAAAGACTGACAATAAAAATGTTGTCTACAAAAGAAGATTTCATAAACTTCATTTTAAAATATAGTTCTGTGGCTGCATCCATCAAAGCTGCATTGAGTAGAATTCTGTTAATGGTTACCAGATCGACAGAGTGGATGGAAGAATCTGTTTACTTCTGAACTCCACCTTCCAGCCATTCACATGAACTGAAGCTGTGAAAATTCTGGAGCTTTTGGACTCGATGTAACATGTGAGGACAAGTAAACGCAGCAGGGATTCCTGCTCGTTTCAACATGTTCAGATGTTTCTAAAATGATATTTGTTATTATTAAAAAATCTAACAAAATGTTTACAAGTGGCGGCACGGTGGCTTAGTGGTTAGCACGTTCGCCTCTCAGTGCTAGGGATTCCCGGTTCGAATCCCCACCTGGGTGGAGTTTCCATGTTCTCCCCGTGGGTTTCCTCCGGGTTCTCCAGTTTCCTCCCACAGTCCAAAAACATAGATCAAGTCAATTGAGTTCTCCAAATTGCCCCATATAGAATGTGTTTGTGTGTGTGTGAGTGAGTGTGTGCCCAGTGATACACCCAGGACAGGGCGCCAATCTATCGCTGGGCACACATTCACACACACAGACACGCACACAAACACACTCTACATGGGGCAATTTGGAGTCAATTTGATCCATGTTTTTTTGGACTGTGGGAGGGAAATGGAACCGGAGAACCCGGAGGAAACCCACGCGGACACGGGGAGAACATGGAAACTCCACCCAGATGGGGATTCGAACCGGGAATCCCTAGTGCTGAGAGGGGAACGTGCTAAGCACTAAACCACCGTGCCGCCCAGCAAAAACAATGTTCTTTTAAAATGTACTTCAACATCCAAACATCTGTGCAAAAGGAAAGGTTTCTAGACTTTTCTTTTTTTGGATCAGGGTTGGTGCTTCCACCCTTCTGTAAGTAAAACGGCTAAACATTACCTGTAGTGCCAGATGTGAAGATAAACAAGAAGTTGGATGTGAGATTTGGAGGGGGGAGGTCAACCTGTGGCTTTCCATCTGAGGCCGACTCCAGTTTATCCAGTAAAGTGTTGACATTCTGATTCGGTGTGTTTGCAGCGGTGACCCACACACTGATGTTATTCTCTGAGAGGGTCTGAAGAATGTCATTTAAAGAGTCGATCAAATCTGAAAAGAATATAGAAAAAGGAAACTGTAACAGGGGCGGCATGGTGGCTTAGTGGTTAGCACGTTCTCCTCTCAGCGCTAGGGATTCCCGGTTCGAATCCCCATCTGGGTGGAGTTTCCATGTTCTCCCCGTGTCTACGTGGGTTTCCTCCGGGTTCTCCGGTTTCCTCCCACAGTCCAAAAACATGGATCAAGTCAATTGAATTGTCAAAATTGCCCCAAAATATAGAGTGTGTCTGTGAGTGAGTGTGTGCTCAGCGATGGATTGGCGCCCTGTCCTGGGTGGACGTTCTCCCCTGGATGGGCATGGGGAACCCCACCGCGACCCTAATAGCGGATAAAGCGGGAGATAATGAATGAATGAATGAATGAATGAATGAATATTTAGCTCTGGTTTTAGTTTTTAACCCCAAAGAAAAACTAAAGTACTTTTAGAGGTCGCCTTGTAACCTGCTTCTTCAGTAGTACGATAATAAGCTAACGGGGAAGTCCAGGCTTGTGGTTAACGAACCAGCATTGCGACCTGAAGGTCTCCAGTTCAATTCCGGGTTCCACCAAGTATGATGCCTGAAGTACCCTTGGCAAGGCACCTATAAATAATTGCTCCCTGGGTGCTGCGTAAAAGACGCTTCAGCCATGGTACTTGGTGGGACTGGGAATTGAACCGGGGACCCTCAAGTCGAACACATTAAGTGAAGTACCTGGAGTAGTAGGGGCAGGCTGAAGGGCAGGAAGCAATTGGGTTTTGGTGCCTTGTGAAGGGCACTTTAGCCATGATACTTGGTGGGACTGGGAATTGAACCGGGGACCCTCAAGTCGCACACACTAAGTGAAGTACCTGGAGTAGTAGGGGCAGGCTGAAGGGCAGAAGGGCCTTGTACAAGGCACCCAGGAAGCAATTTTTGGTGCCTTGTGAAGGGCACTTTAGCCATGGTACTTGGTGGGACTGGGAATTGAAACGGGGACCCTCAAGTCGAACACAGTAAGTGAAGTGCCTGGAGTAGTAGGGGCAGGCTGAAGGGCAGAAGGGCCTTGTACAAGGCACCCAGGAAGCAATTGGGTTTTGGTGCCTTGTGAAGGGCACTTTAGCCATGGTACTTGGTGGGACTGGGAATTGAAACGGGGACCCTCAAGTCGAACACAGTAAGTGAAGTGCCTGGAGTAGTAGGGGCAGGCTGAAGGGCAGAAGGGCCTTGTACAAGGCACCCAGGAAGCAATTGGGTTTTGGTGCCTTGTGAAGGGCACTTTAGCCATGGTACTTGGTGGGACTGGGAATTGAACCAGGGACCCTCAAGTCGCACACACCAAGTGAAGTGCCCATGACGGAAGGGGCAGGCTAAAGGGCTGAAGTATGCCCTTGTACAAGGCATTTTTACATTTACATTTAGTCATTTAGCAGACACTTTTATCCAAAACGAATGACAAATGAGAACAACACCAGTCAGTAGTTATGAAGAAAACCAGCTAGGCAATTGGGTTTAGGTGCCTTGCAAAGGGCACTTCAGCCATGGTACTTGGTAGGACTGGGAATCGAAGCGGTAACTTAAGGTCGCAAGGCGCACATATACATACACATTGTGTGTTTATCTGGGTGTTCCTTGTCCATAGCCTGGTGACATCCCGTCTTGATTATTGTAATTCTCTTCTATCTGGTCTTCCCCAAAAATCCCTTCATAAGCTTCAACTGGTCCAGAATTCAGCTGCCCGCATCATCACAAGAACCCCTTTTACTAACCATATCTCCCCTGTCCTGCAACAGCTTCACTGGCTTCCTATAAAACACCGCATTGACTACAAAATCCTGATGCTCACTTTTAAGGCTATTCACAATCTCTCTCCTCCATATCTCTCAGACCTCATTAATATCGCTACTCCCTCCCGCTCTCTCAGATCCTCCTCTTCTATCTGGCTGTCCCCGTTGCTCGTCTCTCCACCATGGGGGGTAGAGCCTTTAGCCATTCAGCCCCCCATCTCTGGAATTCTCTACCACCACACATTCGGAACATAGACTCACCGTCACTATTCATGTCATCACTAAAAACCCATCTTTTTAAAATTGCATATGCCCTTTGATTGTTTTATTCTGTCTTCTTCTGTTGTCTTTACTTGTTTTAATGCTGTCATAATTTAATCTTTTAAAACCTATTGTAAACTGTAAGGTGTCTTTGGGTTTCAGAAAGGCGCCTATGAAATAAAATGTATTATTATTCACTGCACAGATGGGTTAAATGTGGAGGAAAAATCCCTGTGTGTAAAGCACAGCGGGCAAAATAGATCCCTTTATCACTTTTTATCCCTTTAATATTAAAATGAAAACACGAGCAGGACTGTTGGTAAAAGAAATTAAATGTAAACATGGGGAGCTTGTGGTTAGCATGTTCTCCTCTCAGCACTAGGCATTCCCTGTTTGAATCCCAATCTGGGTGGAGTTTCCATGTTCTCCCCGTGTCCTCATGGGTTTCCTCCAGGTTCTCCAAATTGCCCCATATAGAGTGTATTTCTGTGTGTGAGTGAGTGTGTGCCCAGCGATAAATTGGTATCTGGGTGTATCTGCTCAGCACCCGAAACGTTCTCCCCTGGATGGGCATGGGGAACCCCCCCGCGACCCTAGTAGAGGATGAAGCGGAAGATAATGGATGTAGGGGCGACAGTGGTTACCACGTTTGCCTCTCAGCACTAGAGATTCCCGGTTCGAATCCCAATCTGGATGGAGTTTCCATGTTCTCCCCGTGTCAACGTGGGGTTCCTCTGGGTTCTCCGGTTTCCTCCCACAATCCAAAATGATGGAATAAGATCAATAGCATTCTCCAAATTGCCCCATATATAGTGTGCTTGTGTGGGTGAGTGTGTGACCAGCGATAAATTGGCACCCTATACTGGGTGTATCTGCCCGATGGGGATTCGAACCGGGAACCCTAGCGCTGAGAGGCGAACGTGCTAACCACTAAGCCACCGTGCCGCCTTAAGTCAATTTAATTCTCCAAATTGCCCCATATAGGTCTGTGTGAGTTAGTGTGTGCCCTGTCCTGGGTGTATCTGCCCTGCGCCTGAAACGTTCTACCCTGGATGGGCATGGGAAACCCCACCCTCCATGACCTCCCCGTGTCCGCGTGGGTTTCCTCCGGGTTCTCCGGACATGAATATGGATTAAGTCAATTTAATTCTCCAAATTGAGGCGGCACGGTGGCTTAGTGGTTAGCACGTTCGCCTCTCAGCGCTAGGGATTCCCGGTTGGGTGGATCTGGGTGGAGTTTCCATGTTCTCCCCATGTCTGCGTGGGTTTCCTCCGGGTTCTGCGGTTTCCTCCCACAGTCCAAAAACATGGATCAAGTCAATTGAATTCTCAAAAAAATTGTGAGTGAGTGTGTGCCCAGCGATGGATTGGCGCCCTGTCCTGGGTCTATCTGCCCAGCGCCCGAAACGTTCTCTCCTGGATGCCCCCCCCCCCCGGAATAAAGCGGAAGATAATGGATGTAGGGGCGACAGTGGTTACCACGTTTGCCTCTCAGTGCTAAGGATTCCCGGTTCGAATCCCCATCTGGGTGGAGTTTCCATGTTCTCCCCATGTCTGCGTGGGTTTCCTCCGGGTTCTCCGGTTTCCTCCCACAGTCCAAAAACATGGATCAAGTCAATTGAATTCTCAAAATTGCCCCATATAGAGTGTGTCTGTGTGAGTGAGTGTGTGCCCAGCGATGGATTGGCGCCCTGTCCTGGGTGTATCTGCCCAGCACCCGAGACGTTCTCCCCTGGATGGGCATGGGGAACCCCACCGCGACCCTAATAGAGGATAGAACGGGAGATAATGGATGGATGGATGGATGGATGGATGGACATGTGGAGGAGAGAGCAGGATTGAGGAGTACCGGATCCCACGATGAGAGCCGTGGCTCTGCAGGTCCGCAGGCAGTGCAGCAGCGCGGGCGCTCTGATGTGGGAGTTGAGGAAGGCCACCTCGCAGCGCAGCTTGCTCAGCCCCAGCCACACGCACACGAAGTCGGGCTCGTTGCTCATCCACAGCGCCGCGATGTCACCTGCTCTCAGCCCGGCCTCGCTCCTCAAAACGTCGGCAAACTTGTTGCTCCGCGCGTCCACGTCCCCGTAAGTTAGAACCGCGTCCTCGGAAACGATAAACGCTTTCCCGGGAGTCCGGCGAGCGCGCTCCGCGAAGCGGTCCAGATAAGTCACAACTCCGCGCTTCATCCTCGCCAGCGTCTCCCTGCCGACCTTTCGGACCTTCAAGTAATACATCAAGTCGTCCCAGAAAACCGGCAGAAAGGACTTCTGCAGCAGCCACAGCGCCGCGAGGCCGGCGAGGAACGCGGAGAGCGTCCATGTCAGCAGCATCCTGCTTTAACACGACGAGACGGAGCCGCGTCAGCACTGAAGCTCCGAGCTGAACCGACTCACGACTCACGACTCAGCACTATCACTACCTCCAAACGCCTCGGCGCGAGACGACGCATGCGCACTGTCCGGACACCGACTTGTTGCGACTTCTAAAAACAGTCAAGTGTCCTTGTATTATAATAATAATAATAATAATAATAATAATAATAATAATTCATTCATTCATTATCTCCCGCTTTATCCTCTATTAGGGTCGCGGTGGGGTTCCCCATGCCCATCCAGGGGAGAACGTCTCGGGCGCTGGGAAGATAGACCCAGGACAGGGCGCCAATCCATCGCTGGGCACACACTCACTCACACAGACACACTCTATATGGGGCAATTTGGAGAACTCAGTTGACTTGATCCATGTTTTTGGACTGTGGGAGGAAACCGGAGAACCCGGAGGAAACCCACGCGGACACGGGGAGAACATGGAAACTTCACCGAGATGGGAATTCGAACCGGGAATCCCTAGTGCTGAGAGGAGAACATGCTAACCACTAAGCCACCGTGCCGCCCTTGTATAATAATAATTTCATTTTCATTTCATTATCACCCGCTTTTCCTCTATTAGGGTCGCGGTGGGGTTCCCCATGCCCACCCAGGGGAGAACGTCTCGGGCGCTGGGCAGATAGACCCAGGACATAGCGCCAATCCATCGCTGGGCACACACTCACTCACACAGACACACTCTATATGGGGCAATTTGGAGAACTCAGTTGACTTGATCCATGTTTTTGGACTGTGGGAGGAAACCGGAGAACCCGGAGGAAACCCACGCGGACACGGGGAGAACATGGAAACTCCACCGAGATGGGAATTCGAACCGGGAATCCCTAGTGCTGAGAGGAGAACATGCTAACCACTAAACCACCGTGCCGCCCTTGTATAATAATAATAATAATAATAATAATAATAATAATAATAATTATTATTATTATTATTATTATTATTATTATTATTATTATAATTATTATAAAAATAAATAAATAAAAAATGAATAATAATAATAATAATAATAATAATAATAATAATATTAATAATAAATACATATAATAAAAATAAAAATAAATAATAATAATAATAATAATAATTTATATATACAGCGATAGATTGGCGCCCTGTCCTGGGTGTATCTGCCCAGCGACCAAGATGTTCTCACCTGGATGGGCATGGGGAACCTCACTGTGACCCTAATAGAGGATAAAGCGGGAGATAATAAATGAATGAATAATTATTATTATTATTATTATTATTATTATTATTATTATTATTACTATACAAGGACACTTGACTGTTTTTAGAATGAATGAATTTATATATATATATATACATATATATATATATATATATATATATATATATATATATATATATATATATATATATACTTATAATAATAATAATAATAATAATAATAATAATAATAATATATAATAATAATAAAAAAATATATTTTTATTAAAAAATAATAAAATAATAATAATGAAAACAACAACAACAACAACAACAACAATACTACTACTACTACTACTAATAATAATAATAATAATAATAATAATAATAATAATAATATTGGGGGGTGCAGCATCAAATAACAATCAGGTTTGATGATTTTACAGTATAGTTCATAACTTCATAACTACTGACTTGTCATGTTCTCATTTGTAAGTCGCTTTGGATAAAAGCGTCTGCTAAATGACTAAATGTAATGTAATGTAAATGTAATAATAATAATAATAATAATAAATAATAATAATAAATTTGTATGAAGGCAAACCATGTTTTAACAGTAGTAGGCAGTAGTTTGGGGAAGACCAATGTATTGCTGGGCACACTCACTCACACAGACAAGCACACCAACCTAACACACATTTAATAGGGCAATTTAGAACATTTAATTTACCTTCAATCCTCGTTTTTGGACTATGGGAGGAAACCGGTTGACCCGGAGGAAACCCATAAGGACACAAGGAATAAAATTATAAATGTAATCTTCAAGATACATAGATGGATGGATGGATGGATAGATCACTTTATTAATTACCGACGAAAATTTGTGTATTGCAGCAGCCAATGCAGATACAATAAAGGAAACAAAATAAGAATATTTGGGATAATAAGCAACTATAAAAAGCATTGTACAATACTAGAAATAAAATATACATAAAGAGAATATAAGAATTAGTGTGCAATTATTATGAATGAATAAAGTGTCAGTGCATAAATAATAAATAATAAATGTTAATAAAAGCAGATATTACAAATACTGTGTTCTCATGTTTTTAGTGAGTGTTTATCTCTCACTTCCTCTCGCCATCATCATCATTTTTTCCAATTTGCTTACTTTTTTTAACCATCATCAATTATTTGGCCTCATCTATGTGATCTGTAATATTAAAAACAGTTAAAGCAGGAGGCGGCACGGTGGCTTAGTGGTTAGCACGTTCGCCTCTCAGCACTAGGGATTCTTGGTTCGAATCCCCATCTGGGTGGAGTTTCCATGATCTCCCCGTGTCTGCGTGGGTTTCCTCCGGGTTCTCCGGTTTCCTCCCACAGTCCAAAAACATGGATCAAGTCAATTGAATTCTCCAAATTGCCCCATATAGAGTGTGTCTTTGTGAGTGAGTGTGTGCCCAGCGATGGATTGGCGCCCTGTCCTGGGTCTATCTGCCCAGCGCCCGAGACGTTCTTCCCTGGATGGGCATGGGGAACCCCACCGCGACCCTAATAGAGGATAAAGCGGGAGATAATGAATGAATGAATGAATTAATGAGTTAAAGTGGGTAGCAGTAAATGTTACCTAGTAAATAAACTCCTATTATTTATACACAAAGATGCAGCATTAGTCTTAATCCATTTAAATGTATCATCTGACATGGCATTATAATTATAAGGAAATAATTATGACATTTTGAGTTATTTTATTTTATTTATTGGTAAAATGATAAATGAGGTGCACTTTATGTAAATAATGTATATATATGCACTTCTGGTTAGATGCTAACTACATTTCATTGGCCCTGTACTTGTACTCTATTTGTACAATGACAATAAAGTTGAATCTAATGTAATTTAATCGAATTAATTACAATTACAATTAAAAAAAGCTGGTGTTGTTTGGTCTGCTGCGGTCTGCTGTCATCTCGTGGTGTTTTTTTTTTTTTGTTGTTGCACA
Source organism: Corydoras sp. C115 (assembly GCA_019802505.1). Lineage (NCBI taxonomy): Eukaryota > Metazoa > Chordata > Actinopteri > Siluriformes > Callichthyidae > Corydoras > Corydoras sp. C115. Next base: position 47,945 of record JAFMOC010000053.1, on the reverse strand, counting down.
CAGGATTTTACATGAGGGCAATCAACAGACGCTTTAATCCTGACTTAATAGCTGGGGTCAGACCCAAGGGTTACATACAGCATCACTGTAGCAATAAGAATTAAGGGCCTTGCTAAAGGATCCACATTATTAACTTCAGTGGACCTGGGATTTGAACACACAACCTTTACATTGATAGCTGAACTTTCTAACCACACCCATCAAAAGTTTTAAAAACCTTTTAAATAAAACTGCGTTCATTCATTCATTCATTCATCATCTTCCGCTTTATCCTCTATTAGGGTCGCGGTGGGGTTCCCCATGCCCATCCAGGGGAGAACATCTCGGGCGCTGGGCAGATACACCCAGAACAGGGCGCCAATCCATCGCTGGGCACACACTCACTCACACAGACATACTCTATATGGGGCAATTTTGAGAATTCAATTGACTTGATCCATGTTTTTGGACTGTGGGAGGAAACCGGAAAACCCGGAGGAAACCCACGCAGACACGGGGAGAACATGGAAACTCCACCCAGATGGGGATTCGAACCGGGAATCACTAGCGCTGGGAGGCGAACGTGCTAACCACTAAGCCACCGTACCGCCCTATTTTTTTTTTTTTTTGTGTCTGCGTGGGTTTCCTCCGGGTTCTCCGGTTTCCTCCCACTGTCCAAAAACATGGATCAAGTTAATTGAGTTCTCAAAATTGCCCCACATATAGAGTGTGTGTGTGTGTGAGTGTGTGCCCAGCGATGGATTGGCGCCCTGTCCTGGGTGTATATGCCCAGCGCCCGAAACGTTCTCCCCTGGATGGGCATGGGGAACCCCACCACGACACTAATAGAGGATAAAGCGGGAGATAATGAATGAATGAAACAAAAATACAGAACAAATATCTGTATTTTAACGGCTTAATGCTCACGATAGTTAATAAATTTAATAGTAATTATTTTGTTAATTTACTACTATTATCACTATAAAATAATCATTAACTATTATACAATTTTTTTAAACAATTTGAGATTTTGTTTTATGCTAAATCAAAGGGTTTTTTTTATTTGTTGATGTATATTTAAATGAACCGAATGGGTTTATCTGATTATTCCCACTCTGCGTGTAATACGTTTGTCTCGGGGCGCCACCTAGTGGATCGTAAAACAACTGCCACTGTCCTGTAATTTACAGTTTTTTTTTATTTTAATTTTAACATCAGAAAAAGTTTTTTTTAAGAAGCAGATGACTTTTATAAATTCCTGTTAAGGATCGTGGATGTAGCAGTTTAATTCTTATAGCAAGATCAAGAATACATTTTATTGAATTTGTTGAAAATTGTATTAAAGTATTATTGTATTATTCACGACGGCACGGTGGCTTAGTGGTTAGCACGTTCGCCTCTCAGCACTAGGGATTCCCGGTTCGAATCCCCATCTGGGTGGAGTTTCCATGATCTCCCCGTGTCTGCGTGGGTTTCCTCCGGGTTCTCCGGTTTCCTCCCACAGTCCAAAAACATGGATCAAGTCAATTGAATTTGTCTTTATCCTCTATTAGGGTCGCGGTGGGGTTCCACATGCCCATCCAGGGGAGAACATCTCAGGCGCTGGGCAGATACACCCAGGACAGGGCGCCAATCCATCGCTGGGCACACACACAGACACACTATATATGGGGCAATTTTGAGAATTCAATTGACTTGATCATGTTTTTTGGACTGTGGGAGGAAACCGGAGAACCCGGAGGAAACCCACGCAGACACGGGGAGAACATGGAAACTCCACCCAGATGGGGATTCAAACCGGGAATCCCTAGTGCTGAGAGGAGAACGTACTAACCACTAAGCCACCGTGCCGCCATCTGCAATACTTTTGATTAAAAAAAAAATTCTGCATTTTGTGGATTGATTCATTCAAACTGTATTTTTTTTAATTGCTTCTATGTCTTTCACGTTTCGGTTGTTACGTATGGCATTTCAGATCATTATCAGATATAATTTACTATACTTTTTTGCACTTTTATTTTTTTAATTAACATTTAAATCATAGCATGTTTGTTAAACAGTGCCACAGTGAAGCTGTCAATATTTGATAGATGGTAATCACATCTTCTTTTTCTAAAATCAACAGCCATCTATTTAGTTTTGTTTACATTCAACGACAAGTTCTTGGTTCCACACCGGTCCGTTAGCCGCTCCACCTCCTCTCTTTATGCTGATTCATTGTTTTTGCTGATGAGACTCACCAGTGTTCTGCCAACTTAATGTGGAGCTCTGTGTTCCAGGGTCAGGACAGTGAGCAGCAGTGAACTGAGCACATTGTCCTGGGGGTTCAAGTGTTCTAAGTGGTGGTGCTGGGGGTGTTACAACTGAAGCGGACTGCCTCTTCCAGGAAAAAGTGCAGGATCTAGTTGCAGTTCCATTTGAAATTAGTTCCTGAACCTTTTTTTCATTCATTCATTATCTCCCGCTTTATCCTCTATTAGGGTCGCGGTGGGGTTCCCCATGCCCATCCAGAGGAGAACATCTCGGGCGCTGGGCAGATAGACCCAGGACAGGGCGCCAATCCATCGCTGGGCACACACTCACACAGACACACTCTATATGGGGCAATTTGGAGAATTCAATTGACTTGATCCATGTTTTTGGACTGTGGGAGGAAACCGGAGAACCTGGAGGAAACCCACGCAGACACGTGGAGAACATGGAAACTCCACCCAGATGGGGATTCGAACCGGGAATCCCTAGTGCTGAGAGGTCAACGTGCTAACCACTAAACCACCATGATCTATTTAATTCATTCATTCATTCATTATCTCCCGCGGTGGGGTTCCCCATGCCCATTCAGGGGAGAACGTTTCGGGCGCTGAGCAGATAGACCCAGGACAGGGCGTCAATCCATCGCTGGGCACACACTCACTCACACAGACACACTCTATATGGGGCAATTTGGCGAATTCAATTGACTTGATCCATGTTTTTGGACTGTGGGAGGAAACCGGAGAACCTGGAGGAAACCCACGCAGACACAGGGGAGAACATGGAAACTCCACCCAGATGGGGATTCGAACCGGGAATCCCTAGCGCTGAGAGGCGAAGGTGCTAACCACTAAGCCACCGTGCCGCCATTCCTGAACCTAAAACGGGCATTTCTGCTTAAAAATTTAAGTTTGCTTGATTGATTCAAGGGGTGGCTCTGTGGTGGAACACCCTACGTGACCCTAGAAGAGGATTAAGCTCAAAGATCAAATACCCATATGTCAATCATGAAAACTGCTACCTTACATTTACATTTGGTCATTTAGCAGACGCTTTTATCCAAAGTGACTTACAAGAGCAATGAGGGTTAAGGGTCTTGCTCAAGGACCCACATTGGTAACTTCAGTGGACCTGGGATTTGAACCCCCAACCTTCAGATTGATAGCCCAACACCCAAACCCCTACCTCAACCCTAACCACTATACAACATTTATTCGCTTTAAAATTCAATTTAAAGTCTGTTTGGAAAACATGTTTATCTAGTGTTAAGAACACTGATTTTTTCATATGAAAAATGCATATTAGTGCACGGTATCCGGACAGAGTGGAAGCCAGGAAATAGTCATAATCTTTAAAGGGAAAAAAATCTTTACTGTATTTGTGGTCTCTGAGCGATTCCACAATAAATATGGCACATTCCCATCCTTCCTTTCTAGTCACATCCTACACTCTTCCCAGAACTACCATTTAATATGGAAAAGGAAAATATGGCTCATGTAATACTACTTACAAAATTAACACAACTCAAAATATAAATCAACAATATTAGAATTATTAATATACTCTCTTCTGAGTTGTGTGACATCTGACATCTAATGACCATTAACAGAAAAATATCTTTGCGATATGAGATTATGTGATTTATGTATTTATGTAACATGTGTTTTATTATTTTAAAATATATTAAACAGTGGCGGCACGGTGGCTTAGTGTTTAGCATGTTCCCCTCTCAGCGCTAGGGATTCTCGGTTTGAATCCCCATCTGGGTGGAGTTTCCATGTTCTCCTCGTGTCTGCGTGGGTTTCCTCCGGGTTCTCCGGTTTCCTCCCACAGTCCAAAAACATGGATCAAGTCAATTGAATTCTCCAAATTGCCCCATATAGAGTGTGTCTGTGTGTGTGAGTGTGTGCCCAGCGATGGATTGGCGCCCTGTCCTGGGTCTATCTGCCCAGCGCCCGAGATGTTCTCCCATGGATGGGCATGGGGAACCCCACCACGATCCTAATAGAGGATAAAGCGGGAGATAATGAATGAATGAATAAACAGTTCAGTATAAATGTTTTAACTCATGTATCCAGATCAAGAGCCAAGTCTAGCATTCATTGGTCGGAATAATGTCAAAAATGCTAAAGGGCTTGATTGGTGCTCTGTCCTGGGTTTATCTGCCCAGGACAGAGCACCAATCAAGAGCTTGTTCTTCTCTGGATGGGCATGGAGAACCACCAACAACCCTAGTAGAGGATTAAGCAGAAAAAGATAAGGTAAACGACACAAAGAACCCTGATTTTTTATTTAATATTCACCATCTGCCTATTCCCTGCTAAACAGAAATGTCATTGTGACATAATTAATTTTGAAAGCAAAAAAGCTTTCATTTTTGGGATTGCCCAGATTGGGATTCCCATTTCGAATCCCAATCTGGGTGGAGCTTACATGTTCTCCCTGTGTCCGCAAGGGTTTCCTCCGAGTTCTCCAGTTTCCTCCCACAGTCCAAAAAACATGGAATAAGTTCAAATTAATTCTTTAAATTGCCCCATATAGAGTGGGTGTGTGCCCAGCATTAGATTGCGTCCTGTCCTGGGTGTATCTGCCCAGCGCCCGAAACGTTGTCCCCTTGATGGGCATGGAGAACCCCACCCCCCGCAACCCTAATAGAGGATAAAGCAGAAGATGGATGGAAGCTTTCATTTTTTTTTTAAAAACCTGCAGCTGGATTTTGATTTACCAGAAATGTGGTTTACAGTCACTATGTTCTGGTCTAATCGCTTACTGTCAGGAATTCATTCATTCATTCATTATCTCCCGCTTTATCCTCTACTAGGGTCGTGGTGGGGTTCTCCATGCCCATCCAGGGGAGAACGTTTTGGGCGCTGGGCAGATAGACCCAGGACAGTGCGCCAATCCATCGCTGGGCACACACTCACTCACACAGACACACTCTATATGGGGCAATTTTAAGAATTCAATTGACTTGATCCATGTTTTTGGACTGCGGGAGGAAACAGGGGAACCCGGAGGAAACCCACGCGGACTCGGGGAGAACATGGAAACTCCACCCAGATGGGGATTCGAACCGGGAACCCCTAGCGCTGAGAGGCGAACGTGCTAACCACTAAACCACCGTGCTGTCCCTGTCAGGAATTAATTCAACAATTGAATTTATTTATTTACTATGTTTTATTCAGAACAACATGTTAAACTTTCTGTTGATTTACTGCTTGGAGACAATATTAAACTTAACTCCTGAGATCTGTATCCATTACTCATAATCAAATTTAGATTTGGTGTGTATTTTTTTTTTTTACAAAAGCAGCTTAATGAGGAACTAGTAAGGCATTGTTTTGGCAAACTACTTTCAACAGCTATGCATCTGGTTATTCCACTCCATTTCCTGACCTGTTTTGCCAGTCTGCTCTTTCTCCTTGACGCCTCTGACACCATGAAAATTCTCAGATGCCTGCAACAATGAGGATTGTTTTTAAAAGACATAAATCCAGATATTTGTACATTGTAAGGACCAGCCCAAACAGCCCTCTGAAATACCAACAAAAATTGTATCTAGTTATAAACAGATGGGGAGAACATCTCGGGTGCTGGGCAGATAGACCCAGAACAGGGCGCCAATCTATCGCTGGGCTCACACTCACTCACACAGACACACTCTATATGGGGCAATTTGGAGAATTCAATTGACCTTAATCCATGTTTTTGGACTGTGGGAGGAAACCGGAGAACCCAGAGGAAACCCACGCGGACACGGGGAGAACATGGAAACTCGAACCGGGAATCCCTGGCTCTGAGAGGCGACCATGCTAACCACTAAGCCACCATGCCGCCCCTCGAATATGACTTTTGTAAAATGTACAGCATGTAAGCTGCTTATGTGAACACACATGCACATGTGCACACATATGGGTTTTTCCTGTTGCATTATGGGGACTTTACAGACTCAGAGGGTTGCTCATGCCAACCATTAGAACTGCTACCTTAACCAGGGGCATCGCTAGACCTGGGCTTTCGGGGCTATAGCCCCGGTTGTTTTCTCAGTAGCCCCGGATTAAATGAGAGCAGCTTTCTCTGTAGCCTCTCCTCCAGCAGCGGGACCGAACGATGGAGTCACCGTCAGCTGTTTGTGCTTCTATGCTCTGTGTGTGTGTGAGGGAGACAGTATCGGGAGTAAAGTTACCGTAATAACTGTATGTTGGCTGTAAAGAGCAGCTTCTCAGCTTTCAGAAACCGTCAGAATTTTTCTGAAGGTGCAAACTGTCGCACGGTTACGGTATTTCAAAGCAAAACCTTGTTAAAACTGTCTCATCTGCGACTGACGGATTTTTAAACCATCATTTAATAGAACTGAATGTGATATCCATGGCGGCACGGTGGCTTAGTGGTTAGCACGTTTGCCTCTCAGCGCTAGGGATTCCCGGTTCGAATCCCCATCTGGGTGGAGTTTCCATGTTCTCCCCGTGTCTGCGTGGATTTCCTCAGGGTTCTCCGGTTTCCTCCCACAGTCCAAAAACATGGATCAAGTCAATTGAATTCTCAAAAATTGCCCCATATAGAGTGTGTCTGTGTGAGTGAGTGTGTGCCCAGCGATGGATTGGCGCCCTGTCCTGGGTCTATCTGCCCAGCGCCCGAGACGTTCTCTCCTGGATGGGCATGGGGAACCCCACCGCGACCCTAATAGAGAATAAAGCGGGAGATAATGAATGAATGAATGTGATATCCACGGCTGACAGACATATTTCATATATAATTTAATGTTATCCAATATAACTAATAAATGATCAAACAAAATGAATGTAACGACAGTTTGAAAAATGGATGAATACACTCATGAAAGGGGCGGCACGGTGGCTTAGTGGTTAGCACGTTCGCCTCTCAGCACTAGGGATTCCCGGTTCGAATCCCCATCTGGGTGGAGTTTCCATGTTCTTCCTGTGTCCGTGTGGGCTTCCTCCGGGTTCTCCGGTTTCCTCCCACAGTTCAAAAACATGGATCAAGTGTTAGATGTTCAATAATCGGTCTCAGAGATGCAGGTTGGTCCAAACAAAGTTTAATGCAATTTACTGAATAAACGGAAAGAAATCACAGCAACAAATCATCAATGGCGGGCAACCACGATTGATGAGAGAGCTCTGAGGTCTTAAAGATCCAGCTTCGGTATATAACTCTTAGATGGGTTGTCCTTCTTCTGTGTGAGTGAGTGTGACTGGACCTTCCAAATATGGTGGGGACTTCCTGAGCCCCCAGTCCCAGGAAGTCCAGACATTCCGACTCCTTCTCACACTCATAAAACAAATGGTCATTCCTACAATTTACACACAATCATCTCACACCTGGTCATTACCTCTGCCATTCAGCAGTTGTTTAAACTATGTGAATTAGTAAATGGCATAACAAAAGCAAAGAGCATCTAACACAAGTCAATTGAATTCTCCAAATTGCCCCATATAGAGTGTGTACGTGTGAGTGAGTGTATGACCAGTGATAGACTGGCGCCCTGTCCTGGGTGTATCTGCTCAGCGCCCGAAACGTTCTCCCCAGGATGGGTATGGGTGGACACTCATGAAAGGGCACTTTTTAAAGAGCACAGAGGGGGAATAAGGGATCTGGGCTAAAGCCCCTGATGTTTCTAAACCCTAAAAACATCCCTGTCCTTAACCCAGTGCTTCTCAAGTACTGCGGTGCCTAGGGGGGCGCATAACAAGATATCACAGAGCAAGTGATATTAAGTGTACTGAACAAACCCTCAAGAGACAACATGGACAAATATTTAACAGAGACGAGGAGAGAAAGACGGAGAGAGACGAAGATAATGAGAGCAACAAAAGTCAACCGAAAGTTAAAACGAGGAAATGTGTCGAAGCTTATGTAGCGCCTGGCTTCACGGTAACTGAGGTGGGAGTCGAAGAAAGACCGGCGTGTCTTCTGTGTCTTTAAATGTTGGCAGCAGACAGCGTGAAATAGATGAAGGCGTCACTTAAAGACATTACACCCCAATCACGCTGATAACCGCTTGAGTTTTTAAATCGAAAACATGACGCGTAGAGCCAGCAATCATCCCGCTTTATGAAAACTACTGCAGAAAAGCTGTGCTGCAAAACGGACGTGTTGGAGACATTATTTCCGATTTCCTCATTTTGATAAAAAAAAAAAAAAAAAACTGCACAAATTGTTGTATTCATTTTTGTTTTGTAGGTTAAAGTGTTAATAATAAATTGAGCTCCTGAATGAATGTTGCTGATGAATTTGAATTTATTATTATTTATTGATTTTATTTAATTTCATTTTTCAGTATCAAACGCCAGTCAGTTCAAAAATGTTTCTCGTTTAAATAAGGATTTCATTCGTTTCTGTTACAAACTAAAAAACAAAGTTAATAAACTGATTCTTTGTTCTAAGTTCATTCATTCATTATCTCCCGCGTTATCCTCTATTAGGGTCGCGGGGGGTTCCCCATGCCCATCCAGGGGAGAACGTTTCGGGCGCTGGGCAGATGCGCCAATCCATCGCTGGGCACACACTCACTCACACAGACACACTCTATATGGGGCAATTTTGAGAATTCAATTGACTTGATCCATGTTTTTGGACTGTGGGAGGAAAACCCGGAGAACCCGGAGGAAACCCACGCAGACACGGGGAGAAAATGGAAACTCCACCCAGATGGGGATTCGAACCGGGAATCCCTAGCGCTGAGAGGAGAACATGCTAACCACTAAGCCACCGTGCCGCCTTGTTCTAAGTTGATCTATATTTCTTTCTTTTTTATTTTCTTTATTGTTAATAATGAAACAGTGTTATAAAAGAGCTGAACTTAGAACAACTTTATAGACAAATGATACTACAGTGGGCGTGTAAAAATACTTTTTCATCCCATTTTGTCATGTATGGGGGGGGGGGGTGCGTGTGGGGGGGGGGCACAAAAAGTTTACTTCTTCCTGGGGGGGGCTTAACAGAACCTAATAGAGAATCACTGCCTTAACCCCATGGTGGCACGGTGGCTTAGTGGTTAGCACGTTCGCCTCTCAGTGCTAGGGATTCCCGGTTCGAATCCCCATCTGGGTGGAGTTTCCATGTTCTCCCCGTGTCCGCGTGGGTTTCCTCCGGGTTCTCCGGTTTCCTCCCACAGTCCAAAAACATGGATCAAGTCAATTGAATTCTCAAAAATTGCCCCATATAGAGTGTGTCTGTGTGAGTGAGTGTGTGCCCAGCGATGGATTGGCGTCCTGTCCTGGGTGTATCTGCCCAGCGCCCGAGACGTTCTCCCCTGGATGGGCATGGGGAACCCCACCGCGACCCTAATAGAGGATAAAGCGGGAGATAATGAATGAATGAATGAATGAATGTGTTAATCCCAAACACCGTGGAAGTCCTGAATTCATTCATTATCTCCCGCTTTATCCTCTATTAGGGTCGCGGTGGGGTTCCCCATGCCCATCCAGGGGAGAACGTCTCGGGCGCTGGGCAGATAGACCCAGGACAGGGCGCCAATCCATCGCTGGGCACACACTCACTCTATATGGGGCAATTTAGAGAATTCAATTGACTTGATCCATGTTTTTGGACTGTGGGAGGAAACCGGAGAACCTGGAGGAAACCCACGCAGACACGGGGAGAACATGGAAACTCCACCCAGATGGGGATTCGAACCGGGAATCCCTAGCGCTGAGAGGAGAACATGCCAACCACTAAGCCACCGTGCCGCCTTGTTTTAAAGTTGTTCATTCATTAGCTCCCGCTTTAAAATCCTCTATTAGTTCATGGGGGGGGGTTTCCCATTAGAACGTCTCATTTATTGGACAGGGTGCAATCCATCGCTTATTCACCTCTCTATTAGGGTCGTGGGGGGGGGTTCCCCATGCCCATCCAGGGAGAACGTCTCGGGCGCTGGGCAGATAGACCCAGGACAGGGTGCCAATCCATCGCTGGGGAGAGGAGAACATGTTAACCACTAAACCACCCTGGAAGTCCTGAACGTCTCGGATTTAAAAACGGCGTTCGTGACAATTCCAGAGAGCGCCACGCCCCTGTGGAGGACACGCCCACCACTCTACGATCGTTGTACAACCTGAGTCACGTGACCGCCCGCCTGTTTCATAAGTTGGGATGTTGTAAAGATAAGTCACATTAATGGAGCGTCTCTGTTCAGAGATGAGCCCGCGATCCTAACGTCTGGTTTTGTGGGAATCACGGCGCGTGTGTTGCCTCCTCTGACCGGCGGTCATGCTGTTTTCGGTGCCCGGGGCGGCCGCTCTCCTGTCGGGCGTCTTGGCGCTGTGCGTCGCGCAGCGCCGCTTCTTCCCGCACTTTTGGACGGATCTGTTCTTCCTCCTGAAAGTCGTCCGCTATGGCGCTCGCCTGGAGCTCTACCAGAAGACCTCGAGCGTGGTGACGGTGCTGGACCGCTTCGTGCAGCAGGCGCGGCGGATCCCCGACAAAGCCTTTCTGATCTTCGAGGGCGCCGCGCACACGTACCGCGCGGTGGAGGCGCGGAGCAACCGGGTAGCGCGGGCGCTGCGGGAGCACGGAGCCGCGCAGCGGGGGCACACGGTGGCGCTGCTCATGAGCAACGAGCCCGACTTCGTGTGCGTGTGGTTCGGCCTGAGCAAGCTGGGCTGCACCGTGGCTTTCCTCAACATCCACATCAAACCCAAGTCTCTGCTCCACTGTATCGAGTCGTGCGGAGCCAAGCTGCTGGTGGTCGGTTCAGGTAACTGCATTAAACTCCAGAAGTTCCACCCGGCGTTCTGTTATTCCGAGACTTCTCGAAAAGGGAACGCCGTGTTCGGAATATTATTCAGTATTTAATTCCGTCGGGGAATGTTCTCCTCTCAGCGTTAGGGATTCCAGGTTCGAATCCCCATCTGGGTGGAGTTTCCATGTTCTCACCGTGTCCGCGGGGGCTCCTCCGGGTTCTCCGCTTTCCTCCCACAGTTCAAAAACATGGATCAAGTCAATTGAGTTCTCCAAAATTGCCCCATATAGAGTGTGTTTTAGTGAATGAGTGTGTGCCCAGCGATGGATTGGCGCCCTGTCCTGGGTGTATCTGCCCAGCGCCCGAGACGTTCTCCCCTAGATGGGCATGGGGAACCCCAGCGCGACCCTAATATTCCGTTGGGGCGGCATGGTGGCTTAGTGGTTAGTATGTTTTCCTCTCAGCGATAGGGATTCCAGGTTCGAATCCCCATCTGGGTGGAGTTTCCATGTTGTTCCAGTGTCCGCGGGGGTTTCCTCCGGGTTCTCCGCTTTCCTCCCACAGTTCAAAAACATGGATCAAGTCAATTGAGTTCTCCAAAATTGCCCCATATAGAGTGTGTTTTAGTGAATGAGTGTGTGCCCAGCGATGGATTGGCGCCCTGTCCTGGGTGTATCTGCCCAGTGCCCGAGACGTTCTCCCCTGGATGGGCATGGGGAACCCCACCGCGACCCTAATAGAGGATAAGAATGAATGAATAATTCCGTCGGGGCGGCATGGTGACTTAGTGGTTAGTATGTTCTCCTCTCAGCGCTAGGGATTCCCGGTTCGAATCCCCATCTGGGTGGAGTTTGCATGTTCTCCCCGTGTCCGCGTGGGTTTCCTCCGGGTTCTCCGGTTTCCTCCCACAGTCCAAAAACATGGATCAAGTCAATTGAGTTCTCCAAAATTGCCCCATATAGAGTGTGTCTGTGTGAGTGAGTGTGTGTGCCCAGCGATGGATTGGTGCCCTGTCCTGGGTGTATCTGCCCAGCGCCCGAGACGTTCTCCCCTGGATGGGCATGGGGAACCCCCACGTGACCCTAGTAGAGGATAAAGCGGGTGATAATTAATGAATGAATGAATGTATTAATTAATAATTCCATTGGGGCGGCATGGTGGTTTAGTGGTTAGTATGTTTTCCTCTCAGCACTTGGGATTCCCGGTTCGAATCCCCATCTGGGTGGAGTTTCCATGTTCTCCCCGTGTCCTCGGGGGTTTCCTCCGGGTTCTCCGGTTTCCTCCCACAGTCCAAAAACATGGATCAAGTTAATTGAGTTCTCCAAAATTGCCCCATATAGAGTGTGTTTGTGTGAGTGAGTGAGTGAGTGTGTGCCCAGCGATGGATTGGCACCCTGTCCTGGGTGTATCTGCCCAGCGCCCGAGACGTTCTCCCCTGGATGGGCATGGGGAACCCTCCCGCGACTCTAATAGAGGATAAAGCGGAAGATAATGGATGGATGGAAATTGCCCCATACAGAGTGTGTCTGTGTGAGTGAGTGTTTGCCCTGCATTAGATTGGCGCACTGTCCTGGGTGTATCTGCCCAGCATCTGAAACGTTCTGCCCTTAATGGGCATGGGGAACACCTAGTACCTAGTAGAGGATAAAGCAGAAGATAATGGATGGATTTAATTCCATCATTTAGTCAGACGGAATCGAAAAAGGGGGTGTCCCATGCCCATCCAGGGGAGAACGTTTCTGGCGCTGGGCAGATAGACCCAGGACAGGGCGTCAAATTATCGCCGGGCACACACTCACTCAAACAGACACACTCTATATGGGGCAATTTGGAGAATTCAATTGACCTTGATCCATGTTTTTGGACTGTGGGAGGAAACCGGAGAACCCGGAGGAAACCCATGCAGACACGGGGAGAACATGGAAACTCCTCCCAGATTGGGATTCGAACCGGGAACCCCTAGAGCTGAGAGGTGAACGTGCAAACCACTAAGCCACTGTACCGCGGTCTGAATATATTCTTTATTCAATTCCTTCATTTAGTCAGACGGAACCGAAAAAGATTTCTAAGTGAGTTAGTCTTGGTTATGCCTCTTGCTTCCTTCTCATGCTCCTCTAATACTGCAGTTGAAGTCTGAACTTGAACGTTTCAAAACTTTGTTTACTCGCTTAAAAAGTTTTGTATTGAAGTTTCCATCCATCCATCCATTCATTCATTATCTTCTGCTTTATCCTCTAGTTGGGTCGCGGGGGGGTTCCCCATGCCCATCCAGGGGAGAACGTTTCTGGCGTTGGGCAGATACACTCAGGACAGGGCGCCAATCTATCGTTGGGTGCCACTCACTCATGCAGACACACTCTATATGGGGTAATTTGGAGAATTCAGTTGACCTTGATCCATGTTTTTGGACTGTGGGAGGAAACCGGAGAACCCGGAGGAAACCCATGCGGACACGGGGAGAACATGGAAACTCCTCCCAGATTGGGATTCGAACCGGGAATCCCTAGTGCTGAGAGGTGAACGTGCTAACCACTAAACCACCGTGCCGCCCTTGAATTTAAATTTAAGATCATTTATTTATATAGTGCTTTAGTAAATTGCCTCAAAACAGTTTTGTAACAAATGGTGAAAGAAACAACAAGGCCTATTGTACATGAACATTATGTAGCTTATGTAAAGCCTTATATGTATTTTTGAAAGTTTATATACATTATATATTAACTTAACACCAAACCAATTTTGCCAGATGACGCATTGGTGAACCTGTAATTATACGAGTTTATGAAGCACTTGAATACAACATATTTATGTCTTAATTATGGGCGTAAAGGAGATGATTGCACAGCGTACATTGAAATAAAGTGACAATACAACTGTGCACAAAGGCTTCAATAACACAGAATAAACATAATACAGACTAAAAACTACAAAAAGAAAGGAAGTACAGTGGATTGTTAAATACAATGCATTGTACAGGGTGGCTTAGTGGTTAGCACATTTGCCAGGGGATCCAGGTTCGAATCCCAATATGGGTGGAGTTTTCAGTGCCGGGACATTTAAAGCCACGTACTTTTACGTCGTGCGCGTCAATCCCCCGTGCTGCTATTGATGCGCCTGATTTTTTGAAAAACCTGGACATTTCCTCACTTTAAAAAAGTGACATACGAACATGTCCCGGAAAAAACGGACGTATTCGTATAACGGACGTTAAGACACGTTCTCTATCGCTGTCATTATCCAGTTAACAACCAAATTCAGCATGAATCTGCTCTGCCGGTCTCATAGTGTTACGTTGCTTTACGTTGATTCACTTTAAACTAAAGATTCTCAGGATGTTGTAGTGATTTATCTGCTGTTCAGCTTCATCCTCATCAGTGTTGAGTTTCAGGTGACGGTGCTGCTGCGTGCAGCTCAGTTCATGTTCGCAGAGCTGCATGTTCCACGTTCTTTATTTGTGTGAAGGTGAAGCTCCCGCAGTATAAATTTAAACAGAAGCTTGTTTTCTGCTTTTTTTGTGCGATTTATCAACTTGTTTTGCAGACTCCACCTCGTTCTGTTCAACCCGCTATTATTTTCCAGCGTTATTGAAGCGCGGCAGGTGACGTAAGCAGTTGCGACATCGCGAGTAACGCGGAAATTGCGCGACCCAACGAATCGATAATGGAAATTCATTATCGATACTTTGGATAATCGATTTTTATCGTTTTTATCGATTCGTTGTTGCAGCCCTAATTCAAACACGAATGCTCTAAATTTCCCCATATAGTGTGCGTTTCTGTTTGTGTGAGTGTCTGAGTGTGTGCCCAGCGATACATTGGCACCCTGTCCTGGGTGTATGCCCAGCACCCAAAATGTTCTCCCCTGGATGCCCCCCCACCCATAACCTAGTTTAGTAGTCCAATAGGAATAATGTGGCAATGTGAAACATAGTAGTAAAGTTCAGAGTCTGTAATTAATTTGTGGCTTGGAACTACTAACTTTCATCACTGCTATCTTATTTCTGTTTAAGCCAATTGATTGTTCGCACTAAATACACTCTAGTTTAATTAGTCATTTTTAAGTAATGAGACTAATTAATGCTGCACGGTGGTTAGTGGTTAGCATGTTCCCCTCTCAGCATTAGGGATTCTCGGTTCGAATCCCAATCAGGGTGGAGTTTCCATGTTGTCCTTGTGGGTTTCTCCCACAGTCTAAAAACATGGATCAAGGTCAATTGAATTTTCCAAATTACCCCATGTAGAGTGTGTCTGAGTGAGTGAGTGTGTGCCCAGTAATAGATTGGCACCCTGTCCTGGGTGTATCTGGCCAGCACTGAAACGTTCCCTGGATGGGCATAAGTAACCCCCCCCCCTCGACCCTAATAGAGGACAAAACAGAAGATAATGGATGGATGGATGGAGACTTATTATTTCAGTGACATTCCTCTAACGTTGACACAGGGTCGTAGTTTCAGGATCGCAACTCATTTGTTGTGACACTGCCCTCCCAGTAGAAAAATGTTTCAAAACCTGCAGTTTTGGGACTTCATTGGGTCTTTAATTCATCTCATCCATCAAAATAAATATTTGCACGCGCACACACACACAAATGGCAGTTTAAAACTAGAACCAGTTTTAGTTTGACTATTCTGGAAGAGTTTAATTAGTGAGGTCATCAGGTTGTATAACTCTCATTCTACCATGATGGACATGGCAACATGGGTCTGGGAGTACTTTAGAAAAGCTTTGTTACTTAATAAAGTCCACTAGGTTGCTGCATTAAGTAATTCAATTTGAAACTGGCTTATGCAAAAAGGAAGTCCTTGCATATTCAAAACTTTCTGGGCCCAGGACGTCTGAGATTAAAACTCTGTAGTCAGTTAGGTCCATATTTTTCAAATGCACTCCATCATTTGCATGCTAACCCTGCCACTTGACTGTAAAGAGAAATGGCTGACAACTGTAAGTTGAAATGCACCTTTTCTTTTTTTATTAGATCTGTTGGACACAATAGAGGACATCCTCCCTAGTTTGCAGGAGAAGAACATTTCAGTGTGGACACTGAAGCAGAATCCTTGTTCGGGAGTCCACAGCCTGTCAGACAAGCTGGAGAAAGCTTCGTGTGAGCCCGTTCCAGCTGAGCTCAGATCTGCCACCTCACTCAGGACTACCACACTTTATATTTTTACTTCAGGGACCACAGGTGCGTAAAGATTCTAATGCAATCAATAGATAACAATTAATACGATTCATTTAATAGGTTTCAATTCTTTTAAGATTAATTGTAAGATTATTTTAAGTAGGTATTTGGGTTTGGAATTTTTTTTTATAAATAAAAAACTGCAACATTAGTGTGTTCATAAAAACATATACGTCCAGTCAGTCACAAATGCTTTTAGAGGCTTTGATTTTCAGTTGGATGGAGTTAGAAGTTCTGGCTTTCAGGTACTGGGCAGAAACACTCAGGACAGGATGCCAATTCATTGCACACACACACACACAATATATATATATATATATATATATATATATATTATATATATATATATATATATATATATATATATGGGGGCAATTTAGAGCAACCAGTTCTCCTTGAATCCATGTGTGAAATGAGTGCATGATGGGCGGAGCAGACGGGAGGCAGACTTAGTATGCAGATCAGGTAATCAGTGACACCTGCCTGAAATTAACGCCTTGTATAATTCCACATGTTTTTGCAGAAAAGCAACACAAATAATAAAAACCTTAAAATTCGTGACTGGTGCACAAATTTATCAAATTTTCTAGGGCTTCTTCAACTAAGGATTTTACATAAGTATTTTTCTGATTCGTCAGTTTTAATACACAGTATGATACACTGATAGTCGATTCAGTTTCAACCCCCACCACAAGATGGCCCTATAAGCGTGTTTTTACAAAAATAAATTTGATATTTTGTTAAAGTATTTTATATTTACAAAGCGCAAACAAGATTTAAAAAATGTACATTATATGTGAAAGAAATTAGGATGATTTTCCTGATTTGACAAAAACTGCTTGCCATATATATAAAAAAAAGACATTTCATGCACAAAAACTAATGCTTACAGAAGCCCTGGGCGCCCTCCGGTTCTCCGAATTGAATAAATTGCAGCTCACCCCTACTATTTTCTGTTATTCATTTTTTTTATCTTTCCATTTTAGAGTAGAATCAGGCAAAAAAAAAAAAAAAAAGAAAAAAAATTTTATTATTTTGATTTAAATGATAATACTATATGCATATTTATATATATATATATATTTTATATATATCAGGCAAAATTTTTTTTTATATATATTTCAGGACACACTGGATTATGCTTTACTATTGTATATATTAATGAAATTTATATATTATTTGTATTTATTATCATTTTTATACTATTTATATATTTGGGTTCTTTTAGATTCTAGACAATATTTAGTGCATGCATGACTTTTTGTTGGAAATCAAATGTTTATTAAAATAGCATTTTAAAGGTAATATATGAAAATAGTCTCATGCACATTTATGGTGTAGATGAACAGTTCGGGTCCTAATGTAACCTTCAACTCATTGCAAAAGGTATCACAGGATCAATGAACCCAGTAAAAAAAGTCAACAGTTTTAAGATTGATTTAATTGATATCATCTGCGTGCACGGCCTTGGTAGGTCATTTCCCTTTCGGTCTATTTGAAACCTGGATTAAGGTAATTGAGGTGGAGGGTGCAGTTTACAAAGCAAACCAGCGTAAGCATTATCTGAGTTGCAGAAGTTCATTTAGTCATTTTTCTGCTGAAGCTTCTGATTTATCCTCTATTAGGGTCGTTAGGGGTTCATTCCCGCTTTATCCTCTATTAGGGTCGCGTTGGGATAGATACCCCATGCCCAAGATCCAGGGGAGCCACTATCTCGGAGCGCACACTGGGCATATGTGTATATATATATATCCTTTTTCATTCATTATCTCCCGACCCATTAGGACAGGGGGTTCCCCATGCCAATCCAGGGGAGAACGTCTCGGGCGCTGGGTACCCACACTCACTCACGATACACACACTCACTATCTATATGGGGCAATTTAGAGAACTCAATTAACTTGATCCATGTTTTTGGACTGTGGGAGGAAACCGGAGAACCCGGAGGAAACCCACGCGGACACGGGGAGAACATGGAAACTCCACCCAGATGGGGATTCGAACCGGGAATCCCTAGCGCTGAGAGGCGAACGTGCTAACCACTAAGCCACCGTGCCGCGTCGTTAGGGGTTTCCCATGCTTATTCAGGTAGAAGCGTTTTTCGTTTCAAGCGTTAGGTAGATACACCCAAGATAGGGTGCCAATCTATCGCAGAGCACACATTCGCTCATATGTGTATATATATATCCTTTTTCATTCATCATCTCCCGCTTTATCCTCTATTAGGGTCGCGGTGGGGTTCCCCATGCCCATCCAGGGGAGAACGTCTCGGGCGCTGGGCAGATAGACCCAGGACAGGGCGCCAATCCATCGCTGGGCACACACTCACTCACACAGACACACTCTATATGGGGCAATTTGGAGAATTCAATTGACCATGATCCATGTTTTTGGACTGTGGGAGGAAACCGGAGAACCCGGAGGAAACCCACGCAGACACGGGGAGAACATGGAAACTCCATCCAGATGGGGATTCAAACCGGGAATCCCTAGCGCTGAGAGGAGAACGTGCTAAACCACTAAACCACCGTGCCGCCTATATACATATATATAATGTTTTTGAACTGTGAGCATGAGTCAAAACAGTCAATAAATTTAACTAAAGCAGCAGTGAGTAATTTAACTGATGTAATTTCTTTTTAGTTTTGATTAATTAATCTTTTAAATCCAAATAGAATGGTTTGTGTTTTGTTATTATTGATTCTGAAAATAGATTAAATATATGTGCAAGATGAGCTATCGACACAAAATATTGTTTGATAAAATGTTACAATTAATCAAAGCTGCTTTATTCTGAATTTGGAGAACTCAATTGACCTTGATCCATGTTTTTTTTTTTTTTGGTATATGGGAGGAAACCGGAGAACCCGGAGGAAACCCATGTGGACACGGGGAGAACATGGAAACTCCACCCAGATTGGGATTCGAACCGGGAATCCCTAGTGCTGAGAGGCGAACGTGCTAACCACTAAGCCACCGTGCAGTTTATTGGCAACCAGTAGCGTTTTAAATCTTATCATGGACACCATTAGAAGTGACAAATGGAATGTGACGGGATAAAGTGTGTAATTATTAAACAGAAGTTATACAGAATTATGACTCAGCTGCGGTTGGTGGTTCCAGAGAAAAAGATTGAATGTGAAAGTTTAAAGCCAGTGTGTTCAAACTTGATTTGTCATCTCATCATAATAAATAAATACAATTTGTCTGATTATTAACTTTCCAATTGTGGTTGTAGGCTTACCCAAAGCAGCCGTCATCACACATCTGCAGTCTCTGAAGGCAGCAGCTGGGTTCTGGGCATATGGTGGTACAGCTGATGATGTGATCTACACACCACTGCCCCTTTATCACAGTGCGGCCTCTCTCATTGGCATTGGAGGAACAATAGAACTCGGTAATTCTGCTTCAAAACATTCATTCATTCATTATCTCCCGCTTTATCCTCTATTAGGGTCGCGGTGGGGTTCCCCATGCCCATCCAGGGGAGAACGTCTCGGGCGCTGGGCAGATACACCCAGGACAGGGCGCCAATCCATCGCTGGGCACACACTTACTCACACAGACACACTCTATATGGGGCAATTTTTTTTTGAGAATTCAATTGACTTAATCCATGTTTTTGGACTGTGGGAGGAAACCGGAGAACCCGGAGGAAACTCACGCAGACACGGGGAGAACATGGACACTCCACCCAGA
The DNA here is from genome assembly GCA_019802505.1 of Corydoras sp. C115. Lineage (NCBI taxonomy): Eukaryota > Metazoa > Chordata > Actinopteri > Siluriformes > Callichthyidae > Corydoras > Corydoras sp. C115. Next base: position 28,135 of record JAFMOC010000053.1, on the reverse strand, counting down.
TGGGGATTCGAAACGGGAAACCCTAGCGCTGAGAGGCGAACCTGCTAACCACTAAGCCACCATCTGAACATGTTATAAAAAAAATTTATAAGAATTTATATTTTGGTCAGAACCATCACAAAACGGGTGTCATTTGGGTGGATTGTTTATTGTCAGTTCTGCAGTGACACTGATGCGGTGAGGGTGTTTTAGTGCCACATGCTGCTATAGTTTCATTTAAACTCCTCAGTGACACTGCTGGGATAGGAATAATGCACCAACCAAATAATACCTGCTCTGTGTTGGTACTATTGGGGCCATTAGAGAACAGAGTAAAGGGGACTAACATGTACTGTTGTCCACAAAGAGATGGACTACAGTCTGGAATTATAGAACTACAAAGTCCATCTTTACAGTAAGTGAAACTGATAATATAGAGCAAAAAGTACTGACTTGTACTGAATGTAATGATGTAATATTCATTCATTCATTCACTATCTCCCGCTTTATCCTCTATTAGGGTCGCGGTGGGGTTCCCCATGCCCATCCAGGGGAGAACGTCTCGGGCGCTGGGCAGATAGACCCAGGACAGGGCGCCAATCCATCGCTGGGCACACACTCACACACTTAAGCACACTCTATATGGGGCAATTTAG
>JAFMOC010000053.1:0-22500 GCA_019802505.1 Corydoras sp. C115 | reverse complement strand
ACAAATGCAGTGATATTTAATAGTGTGTAATGACATTAGGCGTTTAGTGATGTTTAACATGCGCCTGTGTTGATAAATCACTGCCAGGATAGAAAGACATGTCTATGTTGTTTACAGTCAGTGGCACCTGTGTTTTCCGTTGCCAAGATTCCATCCACCCATCCATTATCATCTGCTTAATCCTATATTAGAGAACTTTCCCATGCCCATGTAGGGTAGAAAGTTTGGGGCGCAGGGCAGATACACCTAGGACAGGTCGCCAATCTATCGGTGGTCACACACTCACTCATCACACAGACAGACACACTATATAGAGAGCCAATTAGAGCAGCAGAAGATGGAGGTTCCATGTTCTCCTCGTGTCAGCATGGGTTTTCTCTGCGTTCCTTCCAAAGACTGAAACCATGAATTCATGTTGAATTGGCCGCTCTAAATTCACCTAGTGTGTGTGTGTGTGTGGTGTGTGTGTTTGAGTAAGAATGTGCTCAGTGATGGATTGGTACACTGTTCTGGATGTATATGTCCAATGCCCGAAACCCTCTCCCCTGGATGGACCTTTTAAGAGATGAGACTAGAAAATTTGGATGATTTGACCTATAAGATGATCTAAGGGCCCAATGTTCTAAAAAAAAATCTGAAAAGGGGCCTCAGTAGGAAAAAAACTGAATGCGATCGATCTAGAAAGTTTCTTACAGCGAAATTGTAAATAATATCCAATGATACTCAGAGAACAGAGTCAGAATTTATACCAAATATTACAATTTTAAAAGGTACTCAAACAATTTGTTCTATTTATTTGGCCTTTACAGCAGTGCTTCTCAAATAGTGGGGCGCGCGCCCCTGGGGGGGCGCAGTGCGGTGCCTGGGGGGGCGCATAACAAACCCTCAAGAGACAACATGGAGAAATATTTAACAGGAATGACGGAGAGAAAGGCGGAGATAATAAGACCAACAAAAAAAATAAAAATAATAAGTTAAAAGTTAAAACGAGGAAAGTGTATGTAGCGCTTGGCTTCACTGTAACTGTAACTTCACTGTAACTGAGGTGGAGATTAAGACAGAGCGGTGTGTCTTCAGTGTCTTAAAATGTTGGCAGCGGACAGCGTGAAGCCAAATAAATGAAGGCGTCACTTAAAGACATTACACCCCAATCACACTGATAACCGCTTGAGTTTTTAAATCATAAACGTGACGCGTACAGCAAGCAATCATAACGCTTTATGAAAACCTAAGAAAAGCTGTGCGCTGCAGAACGGGAGCGTTGTAGACATTTGTTCTGATTTCCTTATTTTGATTTTATTTAGAAAAAAAAAAAAAAAACAGCACAAATTGTTGTATTCATTTTTGTTTTGTAGGTTAAAGTGTTAATAAATTGTGCTCCTGAATTAATGTTGCTGATGAATTGTAATTTATTATTATTTATTGATTTTATATCATTTCATTTTTCAGTATCAAATGCCAGTCAGTTTAAAAATGTTTCTAGTTTAAATAAGGATTTCATTCGTTTCTGTTACAAACTAAAAAACAAAGTTAATAAAATGATTCTTTGTTCTAAGTTGATCTATAGTTCTTTCTGTTTTCTTTATTGTTAATAAGGAGACATTGTTATAAAAGAGGTGAACTTAGAACAACTTTATAGACAAATGATACTACAGAGGGCGTGTAAAAATACTTTTTCATCCCATTTTGTCATGTACGGGAAGTGGGGGGGCGCAAAATGTTTTCTTCTTCCTATGGTGGGCTTAACAGAAAATAATTGAGAATCACTGCTTTACAGACACTTATCATTTTTGCTAAATTGATTGAAAACAGCGGCACGGTGGCTTAGTGTGGTTAGTATGTTCTCCTCTCAGCACTAGGGATTCCTGGTTCGAATCCCAATCTGGGTGGAGTTTCCATGTTCTCCCCGTTTCCTCCCACAGACCAAAAACATGGATCAAGGTCAATTGAATTCTCTAAATTGCCCCATATAGAGTGTGTTAGTGAGTGTGTGCTTAGTGATAGATGTCCTGTCCTGTGTGTATCTGCCCAGCGCTTGAAACGTTCTCGTGTCATCTTTCACCCTGAATACATATTTTTTGGACTCTGGGAGGAAACCAGAGAACCCAGAGGGAAACCCATGTGGATCCCCAGCGCTGAGTGGTGAACATGCTAACCACTAAGCCACCGTGCTGCCCTGCCAAGATACCAATTTGTCAGAAATTTAACTGAACACACCACATTTTGAGACGACCGCAGCCATCGGTATAGATATAATTGTTGCTTTTTAAACAGTGTAGACGCAAGGCGTGTTGGGCGTGGTGTAAGATAGCAGTGAGCACCTTGCGTCAGGTGTAAGAGAGTACTTAACCTGTTACATTTCAGCTTTTTATGAATTTTTTCTCTTTCTGACAGAGACAGGGTAGCTTAGTGTTTAGCATGTTCCCTCTCAGCGCTAGGGATTCCCGGTTCGAATCCCAATCTGGGTGGAGTTTCCATGTTCTCCCCTTGTCTGCGTGGGTTTCCTCCGGGTTCTCCGCTTTCCTCCCACAGTCCAAAAACATGGATCAAGTCAATTGAATTCTCCAAATTGCCCCATATACAGTGTGTCTGTGTGAGTGAGTGTGTGCCCAGCGATGGATTGGCGCCCTTTCCTGGTTGTATCTGCTGAGCGCCCGAGACGTTCTCCCCTGGATGGGCATGGGGAACCCCACCACGACCCTAATAGAGGATAAAGCGGGAGATAATGAATGAATGAATGACAGAGACAGTATAGTGATCATTCTATAATAACACATTGCTTTTGCTCATAAAGATTTAAAAGTACATACTGATCTTTTCTGCTATGAGCCGTGCATTTGTAAAATGGAGATATTTCAGGTGTGATATGTGTTGTGTGTGTTCTCCAGGCAGAGAATGAGAAGAATCATAAAGTGCGTATTGGTGTTGGAAATGGTCTTCGTCAGGATGTATGGAGAAACTTTCACCAGCGCTTTGGGAAAATCCGCATGTGTGAGCTCTACGGTGCCACTGAGGGTAACCTCTGCTTCATGAACCACATGGGCAAGATAGGTGCAGTTGGCCGATCCAACTTTTTCTACAGGGTGAGTCTGCGCACCCAAGTGCAGTGGGGTCAGATACACGCCTTACCTGAGACAATCTTAAAATTTGTATCTAGTATATGTTAAGGGTCTGGCAGCATGGTGGTGTAGTGGTTAGCACCTTCACCTCTCAGCACTGGGGATCCAGGTTGGAATCTTGATATGGGTTTCCACCTTTGTGTGAGTTTTCTCCGAGTTCTCTGGTTTCCTCCCACAGTCCAAAAATGTGTTGCTAAATTCAGTACAGTGGGCTTACTTTGTGCTCTTACTCCAAACTACTAACACCAAACATTTTTTTACCTTATATAAGTATAATGCCAACCAGTATCTTAATCCATCCATTATCTTCTGCTTTATCCTCTACTATGGTCACGGGGGGTGGTTCCCCATGCCCATCCAGGGGAGAAACTTTGTGTGTCTGCCTAGCGCTACACACACTCTATATGGGGCAATTGGTAGAATTCAATTAATGTTGATTCATGTTTTTGGACTGTGGGAGGAAACCGGAGAACCCGGAGGAAACCCACGCAGACACGGGGAGATCATGGAAACTCCACCCAGATTGGGATTCGAACCGGAAATCCCTAGTGCTGAGAGGAGAACATGCTAACCACTAAGCCACCGTGCCACCCACCAAAGTATCTTCATTCATTCATTATCTTCTGCTTTGTCCTATATATATTAGGGTCGCAGGTGGGGGGGTTCCCAATGCCCATCCAGGGGAGGATGTTTCGGGCGCTGGGCAGATACACCCAGGACAGGGCGCCAGTCTATCGCTGGGCACACACTCACTCACACAGACACACACACATACACACACTATAAGGGGCAATTTGGAGAACTCAATTGACTTGATCCATGTTTTTGAACCGTGGGAGGAAACCGGAGAACCCGGAGGAAACCCACGTGGACACGGGGAGAACATGGAAACTCCACCCAGATGGGGATTCGTACCGGGAATCCCTAGTGCTGAGAGGAGAACGTGATAACCACTAAGCCACCGTGCCGCCCACCAAAGTATCTTATCTGATCTAATTATTTAGTTTGATTCATTTTGATTGTAAGTTCATTATTTCGCTTAATCCTATATTAGGGTTCCCCTTGCCTATCCGGATTCTGGGCAGATACACCCAGGGTAGGGTGCCAATCTATCGCTGGGCACACACTCACTCACACACACACACACACACACACTATATAGAGGCAGTTTAGAGCATCCAATTCACCTTCAATCAATGTTCTTTGGACTGTGAGAGAAAATCGAAAATCGGAGAACCGGCATATGAACCGGGGTACCCAGCGATAAGGAGCAAACATACTAACCACTAAGCCACCTTGCAGTTCTTAATTGTAAACGAGACTAAATTCATTTGCATATGAAATTCCTAACATTGTTATTGCTGATAAAATGTAAATCTTGTTTGTATTTAGTTTTTAAATTCATTTGGTTTATTATATTGATCAGTACGTTATCTACCTGAATATTTAAGTAATTAAGTACCGTATTTTCCGGACTATAAGGCGCACCTAAAAGCCTAAAATTTTCCCAGAAATCGGACGTGCGCCTTATAATCCGGTGCGCCTTATACGTGTACTGAGTTCCAAATTCTATAAAAGTATTGTTGTGCGACCGGGGGGTTTCGTGAAAAGCCGAGTGAAGAAAATGAATTGGGAGCTTGCCGTCATTCCGGGAGGATTAAATAAAGAACTCCGACCGCTGGACATTGGCGTAAACGGGGCGTTTAAAGTAAAGTTGCGGGCGGCGTGGGAGCGATGGATGATAGACGGTGAACACACGTTTACTAAAACTTCGGGAGGCGGCGGCGGGCGAGTTACACCACCGTCTGTGAATGGATTGTGGATGCCTGGGCTGAGGTTTCTGCTGTGACCGTCGTCCGAGCTTTCGCCAAAGCCGGCATCGTTGCTGAACGACGAGACTGACTCAGACATTGATGAGCGGGAACCCGGAGTGCTCGATAGTGAAACAGCTTTTTAATTCAGACACAGAAGACGAGGACTTTGATGGATTTGTGGGAGAAGAGTGATTAAAAATAATTTGTTTTGTCAAGTAGTAGAATAAACTTCAATTATAAATCAGCGTTTTCCATCCTTTACTTTTCTTGTAGATCGTATGTTTTAGCAAGTGCCTTATAATACACTGCCGTACAGAATAAGTACCGTACAGAAATAGAGTCCGTAATTGAGACTGCACCTTATAGTACGGTGCGCCTTATACGTGGGTCAAATACAGAAATAGACCCCGTAATTCAGACTGCGCCTTATAATACGGTGCGCCTTATGGTCCTGAAAATACGGTAATTCTATGCGGTAGAATTACCGTATTGCTCCAGAAAATACGGTAATTCAATACGGTAAGTGCTAGTGTTTGATGTGATATTATGATGCTTCTATGTTCTTATCCTGCAGCTACTGTTTAAGTATGACCTGGTGAAATATGACATGGTGAAAGACGAGCCAGTGAGGAATGAGCAGGGATTCTGTATGCCTGTGAATAAAGGTGAGAGCTAATGATCTTAATTGTGGTTTATGATCTTTGCAATCAATGTATGTCTCAGTGAGACAAAATCAGCAGCTGCTGAGAAATAGGTGTTGGATGAAAGAGATGAAGGAGGTCTGCTGCAGCAGGATTTATTATTTACATTTTCATTACTTTGTTTACTACATTTGCTGTTCTCCAAAAGGTTTATGTCTTCTCAAGCAAGTCATACTGTCAGTAGTTAGGCCTACACAAAGTTTGGGTGATACTATTTTTGAAATTAAGGAATTTGAATTACCATAGTTTTTTTTTATTTCTCAGGTGAAGTCGGACTGTTACTGTCAAGGGTTAATACACAGAATCCGTTCTTCGGTTATGCTGGTAACAAACAGCTAACAGAGAAAAAACTCATGAGGGATGTCTTCAAAAAGGGCGATGTTTATTTCAACACGGGCGATTTAATGATCGAGGACCAAGACGATTTTATATCTTTTAAGGACCGAGTGGGTGACACCTTCAGGTAAGAAATGCTCTGTGTTCTAATCCAGCCATTTATAACCTACATCCTACATCCAACATGTATCTTTGATTTGATCTATTCTGTCTTATTCATTCATTCATTCATTATCATTCATTCATTCATTATCTCCCGCTCCATCCTCCACTAGGGTCGCGGTGGGGTTCCCCATGCCCATCCAGGGGAGAACGCGCCGGGCAGATACACCCAGGACAGGGCGCCAATCCATCTCTGGGCACACACTCACTCACACAGACACACTCTATATGGGGCAATTTTTTTGAGAACTCAATTGACTTGATCCATGTTTTTGGACTGTGGGAGGAAACCAGAGAACCCGGAGGAAACCCACGCAGACACGGGGAGAACATGGAAACTCCACCCAGATGGGGATTCGAACCGGGAATCCCTAGCGCTGAGAGGCGAACGTGCTGACCACTAAGCCACCGTGCCACCCCCCCATTCTGTCTTAAGTGCTTTATGTTCATAGACTCTAGAACTGTACACTTAGATTTGATCATTTAATGAAACATTGTATCTGCACTTAAGGCAGTGATTCTCAATTATTTTCTGTTAAGACCCCCCTAGGAAGAAGAAAACATTTTGCGCCCCCCTCTTTAAGTGACGCCTTCATTTATTTGGCTTCACGCTGTCCGCTGCCAACATTTAAAGACACAGAAGACACACCGGTCTTTCTTCGTCTCCACCTCAGTTACAGTGAAGTTTCAGTTACAGTGAAGCCAGACGCTACATGCGCTTCGACATTTAACTTTCGGTTGACTTTTGTTGGTCTCATTATCTTTGTCTTTCTCCGCCTTTCTCTCCTCGTCTCTGTTAAATATTTGTCCATGTTGTCTCTTGAGGGTTTGTTCAGTACACTTAATATCACTTGCTTTGTGATTTCTTGTTATGCGCCCCCCCATGCACCACACTATTTGAGAAGCACTTAATGACATGACGTTTAATGACATGACGTTTATTCGTATGTGTTTATGGTTTGCAGATGGAAAGGGGAGAATGTGTCCACCACTGAGGTGACAGAGGTTCTTGACTTGCTGGACTTTATACAGGAAGCTAATGTGTATGGAGTGGAGATCCCAGGTACAACATTGTCCATCCATCAATTATCTTCTGCTTAATCCTATACTAGGGTCGCGGGGGCGTTTCAAATGCCCATCCAGGGCAGAACATGCTGGGTAGACACCCAGGACAGGGCGCCAATCAATCACTGAGCACACACACACACACACACACACACACACACACACACACACACACACACACACACAAACACACTCACACGCTATATAGGGGCAATTTAAAGCATTTACACACACAGGATACACAAGTGACATGCAAGGAAGTCATGCATTTGTATTGTTGCTACTGTAGAATTAGCTCTTGTAGGTTTAATTTATTTAAATTTTTAATTAGAATTACAGCTCTGCTCTTGGAGGCTAAATGACACTCATGTCATATTACTATAAATAAAGCTTTGATAGAAATGCCTGCTAACTGTTACCTGTTTACCAAAATAGTACAGCCATCTAAGCTGCCTACTCAAATGAAATCAAATCAAGTTTATTTGTCACATGTGTAGTTACACTGTACAGCCAGCAGGGAAATTCTTTTCCGACATCTCCACGGAAAGTACAAAATTGGGATTTACAGTAAAAAAAAAATTTGAATTTTAAAAAATATGCAAAAAGATAAAATATATATTTACAGTGTGCAAGTTCAAATATGGCACTGTACGGATATAAAAGAAAAATTGTTTTATAAGTCATAATTAAAGGGCGGCTTAGTGGTTAGCACGCTCGCCTCTCAGCACTAGGGATTCCCGGTTCGAATCCCCATCTGGGTGGAGTTTCCATGTTCTCCCCGTGTCTGCGTGGGTTTCCTCCGGGTTCTCCGGTTTCCTCCCACAGTCCAAAAACATGGATCAAGTCAATTGAGTTCTCTAAATTGCCCCATATAGAGTGTGTGTGTGTGCGAGCGTGTGTGTGTGTGTGCGAGCGTGTGTGTGTGTGTGCGAGCGAGTGTGTGTGTGTGTGTGCGAGCGAGTGTGTGTGTGTGCGAGCGAGTGTGTGTGTGTGTGTGTGTGTGTGTGTGTGTGCGAGCGAGCGAGTGTGTGTGCGAGCGAGTGTGTGTGTGTGTGTGTGTGTGTGTGTGTGCGAGCGAGTGTGTGTGTGTGCGAGCGAGTGTGTGTGTGTGTGCGAGCGAGTGTGTGTGTGTGTGCGAGCGAGTGTGTGTGTGTGTGTGCGAGCGAGTGTGTGTGTGTGTGTGTGTGCGAGTGTGTGTGTGTGTGTGTGTGTGCGAGCGAGTGTGTGTGTGTGTGTGCGAGCGAGTGTGTGTGTGTGTGTGTGCGAGCGAGTGTGTGTGTGTGTGTGTGTGTGTGTGTGCGAGTGAGTGAGTGTGTGTGTGTGTGCGAGTGAGTGTGTGTGTGTGCGAGCGAGTGTGTGCGAGTGTGTGTGCGTGTGTGCGAGCGAGTGTGTGCGAGCGAGTGTGTGTGTGTGTGAGCGAGTGTGTGTGTGTGTGTGCGAGTGTGTGTGTGTGCGCGCATGTGTGTGCGAGCGAGCGAGTGTGTGTGTGTGTGCGAGCGAGCGAGAGTGTGTGTGTGTGTGAGCGAGCGAGAGTGTGTGTGTGTGTGCGAGCGAGAGTGTGTGTGTGTGTGCGAGCGAGCGAGTGTGTGTGTGTGTGCGAGCGAGCGAGAGTGTGTGCGAGTGTGTGTGTGCGAGCGAGTGTGTGTGTGTGTGTGTGCGAGTGTGTGTGAGTGTGTGTGCGAGCGAGCGAGAGTGTGTGTGTGTGTGTGTGCGAGCGAGTGTGTGTGTGTGCGAGCGAGTGTGTGTGTGTGTGTGTGTGTGCGAGCGAGTGAGTTTGTGCCCCGCGATAGATTGGCGCCCTGTCCTGGGTGTATCTGCCCAGCGCCCTTAAACGTTCTCCCTTGAATGGGCATGGGGAACCCCACACAACCCTAATAGAGGATAAAGCGGAAGATGATGGATGGAAGTTATAATTAAAGTGATATCAAAGAAACGTAAATACAGTAGATATGAAATCCTAAAGTGTATGTGACGTCTGAAATAAAGCTGTTAAAGCACTGAAAGCCCAGTTGCTGAGAAACCCATCCCAGACCAGGTGAACCTGGTTTTAAGCAGCATTTTTTGTGTTCTGAACAGCTAATCTGTCACCGCTGAACTGAGCAGTAAGTAAATAAATGAGAGTCAATGAGCAGCTCTCTGAAACTGTCTGTGTTTGAATGCAGTGGTGGTAATCTGCACAACCAGCATGAATGTACAGTAGAATAACCATTAAATATGGGATATTTCTAGCTATTTAATTACAAAATGCAGTGAAAACTTTGCAAACCTTCATTCTCACTGCTGCACCTCACGCTGCCGAATATGATGAGTCAGCACTTCCTTCGAACCACAACTAGCACCTTTTTTTTTTCCCCCCTACCAATCAGTAGAGAGCTCAATATAAGCCATTGAACATGCAGATGAACCACATTCCAACCTGTCGCTAATGTTGGTATTTGACGAGGCAGCAGAGGGGCGCTGTTGCAGCAGGGATTACGCATTCTGGCCTCCCACCCATCAAATCAAATAGTAGCTGTTTGATCACTTAAGTCATCTTTTAACCTCTGCAGATGTTTGCAGCTGCATTGAGAGCTAGATCAGAATGTATTTACATAACATTTAGAGCAGACATTTTAATCCAAAGTGACTTACAAATAAAAACAGTCAGTAGTTCAGGGAAAGCCAGCTACACTGTAATATCCATCCATCCATTATCTTCCGCTTTATCCTCTAATAGGGTCGCGGTGGGGTTCCCCATGCCCATCCAGATTGTTTCTAGTAGGGGTGAGCTGCAATATTCGCTGATTTCGATGATTCGATTCGGAGAACCGTAGTCGACTATGAACCTCATAGTCGAATGTACCATTTTGACCACATGGGGGTGCCCATGGCTGCTGCTAAGCATTAGTTTTTACATGAAATGTCTTTGTTTTCGTCATGTATATATATATATATAACCTTTTGTCAAATAAAATCATCCTAATTTCTGTTAATATTTTTTTTAAATGATGTGTGCGCTTTAACAATAGGCTACACTTTAATAAAGCAAGTAAAATATTTTTAAAAATCTTTTTTTAAAAACCACGCTTATAGCGCCATCTTGTGGTGAAGTTTTAACTAATTAAAAACTAATCAGATTCGACTATGAAAATCCCTAGTTGAAGACACCCCTAGTTTCTAGTGCTTCGGCAGAATCACCCAAGACAGGGCGCCAATCTATCGCTGGACACACACTCACACAGTCACACAAATACGGACACACTCTATATGGGGCAATTTTTGGAGAATTCAAATTGACCTTAAACCATGTTTTTGGACTGTGGGAGGAAACCGGAGGAAACCCATGCGGACACGGGGAGAACATGGAAACTCCACCCAGATTGGGATTCGAACCGGGAATGCTCAATGTCTCAATCATTTTCCAAATCATTTCACCTTTTAGCAGCCGTGAACGATATGAAGTGAGAATACAGAACGAGGTTGAATCGCCAGGCGGCATTCGTCACTAGAGCACAGAGAACAAATCGGGGTGTACTTTTAAAAATTTAGTTGAGGGTAGGAGGGGCAGATCCAAAGATTGTCCTGTAAGCCAGACTCAGTGTCTTGTACTGAATGTGGGCAGCTACAGGAAGCCAATGGAGAGAGAGGAGTAATGATGCATGATACAGACAACGAATGGTTAATACCCGAAGTATCTGAAGTACCGTATTTTCCGGACTATAAGGCGCACCTAAAAGCCTTAAATGTTCCCAGAAATCGGACGTGCGCCGAGTGTTTTTTTTTTTTTCCCCACACATCACCGTCACTGCTGAAAAAGCCGAGTGAAGAAAATTAATTTGGAGCTCGCCGTCATTCCGGGAGGATTAAATAAAGAACTCCGACCGCTGGTCATTGGCGTAAACGGGGCGTTTAAAGTAAAGTTGCGGGTGGCGTGGGAGTGATGGATGATAGACGGCGAACACACGTTTACTAAAACTCGGGAGGCGGCGGCGGGCAAGTTGCGCCACCGTCTGTGAATGGATTGTGGAAGCCTGGGCTGAGGTTTCTGCTGTGACCGTTGTCCGAGCTTTCGAGAAAGCCGGCATCATTGCTGAACGATGAGACGGACTCAGACATTGATGAGAGGGAACACCGGAGTGCTCGATAGTGAAATTGCACAGCTTTTTAATTCAGACACAGAAGATGAGGACTTTGATGGATTTGTGGGAGAAGCGTGATTAAAAATAATGTGTGTTTTGTCAAGTAGTAGAATAAACTTCAATTATAAATCAGCGTTTTACATCCTTTACTTTTCTTGTAGATCGTATGTTTTAGCAAGTGCCTTATAATACGGTGCCGTACAGAATAAGTACCGTACAGAAATAGAGTCCGTAATCGAGTCTGTGCCTTATAGTACGGTGCGCCTTATACGTGGGTCAAATACAGAAATAGACCCCGTAATTCAGACTGCGCCTTATGGTCCGGAAAATACGGTAATCGTCTTTACTTTTGCATGCCACTTTTTTTTTTTTTAGCTTTTTTTGTTTGTTGTCGTAAAAACATTCCTTAATTTAACTTTATTTTCATATTTTCACATGTATGGATTAACCTTTATTATACAAAACAACAGACTGGTGTGTTTTTTTTAGGGGTGTCTTCAACTAAGGATTTTTATAGTCGAATCTGATTCGTCAGATTTTCCCTATAGTCGACTGATAGTCGAATCAGTTAAAATTTCACCACAAGATGGCGCTATAAGCGTGTTTTAAAAAAAATGATTTTTTAAATATTTTACTTGTTTTTCTGCTCATTTGGAATGTGCAACTAACTGCAGGGGGAGCTTTATTAATGTGTAGCCTATTGTTAAAGCGCACACATCATTTAAAAAAATATTAACAGAAATTAGGATGATTTTATTTGACAAAAGGCTATATATATAATGAAAACAAAGACATTTCATGTAAAAACTAATGCTTAGCAGCAGCCATGGGCACCCCCATGTGGTCAAAATGGTACATTCGACTATGAGATTCATATTTGACTACGGTTCTCCGAATCGAATCATCGAATCAGCGAATATTGCAGCTAGTTTTTTTTAAGATAGGTGTTTCATTTTGGTCAGTGAGTGTGAGTGAAGTGCACAGTTTTTAATACCGAGAAACATCTAGAGTAAAAAGTTTCCTTGGATGTTGAAAATGTGTTGTTCTGATTCAGAGTGAGTTAAAGCTGTTTTACAGCTAAAAACAACAGTGGCCTCTCAGCTCTCTTTTGGGAGCATCGTAGCCGGTTTGATTCCCTGTCTAACCAATGAGATGACTGAAGTACCCTTGGGCAAGGCACCTAACCCCAGTGGCTCCCTGGGCGGTGTCTACAAGACTGCCCCCCGCTCCAGACACGTGTGCTTATTTAAATCTCTGTGTGTATATGTGGGGGTGTATATTCCTCTGTGTGTAAGCTCTGTAGGAAAATAGATCACTTTATAATTGCAGATAATTTCAGGTCTTACTGCCAACAAAGAGAAACCGAAAGGCAAGACCAGTGTGAGCTAAAAAACACAAAACTTATGATTATCGAGCGGTGGACGGTCATCATGTCAGACAAAGCCACTACACAACAGATCTCACTGTTTACACACAGCTTTAGGCAGATTAGTACTGGACTGGGTTTGAGTTGTGATTCATTCCACAGGGAGTTAATTAACACATTTACACCTGTGCTACAGGGCATGAAGGTCGTGCTGGAATGGCAGCTGTGATTGTCCTGCCTGGCCATTGTTTCGATGGGAAGAAGCTGTTCGATAATGTTTTGAATAACCTACCAGCCTACGCTCGCCCACTTTTCATCCGAATACAGGTGAGAAAGATTCAAGATTCAAGAGATTTTATTGTCATTTACATCACATGTGGTACATGTGACAAAAAAGAAATTATGCCTCACGGACCACGTTTACCCTGTTCTTTTAAAGTTAGAACTTAAATTTTAAAGAAGAAAATGAGATACAGTATGGATATGTAAAATATAATAGAATATACAAATAAGAATATATATAATATAGAATCATTCATTCATTAATTTTTTTTTTTTTTAGACCTTTATTTAACCAGACAAATCATTAAGAACAAATTCTTATTTACAATTGTAACCTTGGCTACGAAAAAAAAACTATCCCACATAGGCCTAAAAAGATAGTAGTAGTAGTAGAAGATAGTAGTTCGAGCCAAAATCACACAACACCTATTATAGGATCGGGACAGTATATCCATAGGCACCTTCAGACCCTGATGTATACAGTTGCTCAGACAATTTATTTAATGAAAACGAAAATAAGCGCAGAAACACAATCTCATCCCGCTTTCCCTATCTTCATGAGAGAAGTGGGCGTGTGCGAGTAAGCGCGCGTGTGCGTGAGCGGCGAGTGTGTATGTGTGTGTGTGTGTCTCGCACATACACGCACGCACATGATCACACACACACAAACAAGTCCAGATCAAAATTGTCCCACAGTCTTTACCCTTGTGGAGTAAGGGAGGGTTAGTAGAAGCGAGTTTAGTCCGGAGTATCATGTAATGGAGAGACGCGGCGGTCTCTCCCGTAAAACCCCTTTCGCTCACCGATACAGCACAGAAAGTTGGTTGCGCACAGGGAACCTCATCCAGCCAAATACGATCCTCCTGAAGATAGTCCAGTACCAAAAACACAGTCCAAAAAAACTAGCGAGCGTCGCTGATCAGTCACAAAAAAAACACGCTCCTCAGGTCCGTAACACAGTCCCAAACACTCCAACCATGCTGTCTTTCCCTTGACTTCCCGGGCTGTTTCCGATGATCCAATGAGTATATGAATGATCCCGTGACGTCACCATGAGAATTTTTTTATAAGATACATAGGATAGATACATACTTCTTTTGGAGACTGCTAAATTATTACCCTCATTCCAACAGAGCATGGAAGCAGCCTTTTGTACTTTCACTTACAAATATCAACATTAATGACATTTTTTTTATTTTTTACTGTGATCGTCACACAATGACAGACTGACAAAAAATAAAATAAAACATACAGCACACAAACAACACTATAAGACAACAAAAACAACAAAACATTCATTATTTTCCGCTTTATCCTATACCAGGGTTGCGGGGGGGTTCCCCATGCCCATCCAGGGGAGAACATTTCGGGCGCAGGTCAGATACACCCAGGACAGGGCGCCAATCCATCACTGTACACACACTCACAAACACAGACACGCACACAAACACACTCTACATGGGGCAATTTGGAGAACTCAACTGACTTGATCCATGTTTTTGGACTGTGGGAGGAAACCGGAGAACCCGGAGGAAACCCACGCGGACACGGGGAGAACATGGAAACTCCACCCAGATGGAGATTAGAACCGGGAATCCCTAGTGCTGAGAGGCGAACTTGCTAACCACTAAGCCACCGTTCCGCCCATTATAATCTAGAATATACAACTATAAACAATTAAATATAGAATTTACAAATTGTGCTGTATTTTCTGAATAAAGTGTTTTGTTAGTTTTCAAAGTTTGTTCCTGAGGTGGTTGAAAGTTATGACAAGCCTGCCACCTGCTGGCCCAATCCTAATGTTGCATTTCAACTATTTTCATACGTCAATGTGTGTGATAGCTCAGTGCTTCAACTATCAAACTTAGGGTTGAGTGTTTACATATCAAGCCCATTAATGTGGGCCCTTGAGCAGGACCCTTAATCATCATAGCTCCAGGGATGATACATCATGCCTGACACCACCCATTCCCAACGGCGATTCTGACCCTGAGCCAGGACTAAACGGACATAATCACAACCACAACACCTTCATGTCTAAAATAACTTGTAACCCTGCACTGCAATATTTGCACTAAAGCACAACCCACTTTATAATTCCATTTATAATTTCCATTATAATTCCATTTGCGTGGCGACACGGTGGCTTAGTGGTTAGCACGTTCGCCTCTCAGCGCTAGGGATTCCCGGTTCGAATCCCCATCTGGGTGGAGTTTCCATGTTCTCCCCGTGTCTGCGTGGGTTTCCTCCGGGTTCTCCGGTTTCCTCCCACAGTCCAAAAACATGGATCATGTCAATTGAATTCTCAAAATTGCCCCATATACAGGTGCTGGTCAACGAATTAGAATAATTTAAAATAGTGCAATCATGAAATTCTTTGAAAGCATTTTTTGTGCAGAAAGCAAATCAGGTGTTCACCGCACCTGTCCTACTTGTTAGACTAATCACAGAACTCGTTACCTGTAAAAATTTGCTCAGCTGAGCTTTCCAAAAGGCCCATTTAGGCCATTTAACTGTGACACTGTTGTTTTATTGAATTAGAATAATGGAGAAACCGTTTCATTGAATTAGAATAAATGCTCGAATTTTTGTTTTCTGTGAAGAGTGTTCACTGTGCAGTATAAAGTCAGGGTTGAGTAGAATTTCTAAGTTGTAAAATCAATCATGGGTAAGCAGCGCGACCTCTCAACCGGAATAGTGGCTCAAATTCAAGCCCTTCGCCAACAAGGCTTGACCCAAACTAAAATTGCTGAGCAGCTCGGCATCAGCCAGTCTTCCGTCTGCAAAGCTCTCAAGAAAAACTGCAGCAAGCGCACCAACTGTTCCGGCGTCCGAAAAACTTCTGCTCGCGACAACAAGCAGCTGAGAAAGATCGCAGTCAGCAACCGGTTCAAGTCCACTTCCGAGCTCACGACTTGTGGAACAAGCAGACCGGCGCTGACGTCTCCAGATCAACCACTTACCGTCGTCTGCGCGAACTCGGGCTTCAAATCTCGCGTTTTCTAAAAAACCGATGCTGAACAAGTGGAGAAACGGCTGAAGTGGGCCAAAGAACACGGCGAGTGGACTGCTGAAGACTGGCAGAAAGTGGTCTTCAGTGACATCACGCTTCTGCATCTCCTTCGGTTGACCAAGGTCCTCGTGTCTGGCGTCGTGGTGGCGAAACCTACAAACCACGAGTGCGTGAAAAGATCCGTCAAGTTTCCCCAGAGCGCTATGGTCTGGGGATGCATTGTCCGCTCGAGGTGTAGGGAAACTCTGCTTCCTCAAGAAGACTGTCAATGCTGCCGTATATCAAGATGTTCTGGAAACGTTCCTGATTCCGACTGTTGAGGAACAGTTCGGCGAAGAAGACTTCATATTTCAACAGGATCTTGCACCAGCTCATGCAGCAAAGTCGACCAAAGATTGGTTCACTAAAAAAACAGCTTGAAGTTTTGGCATGGCCGGCCAACTCGCCTGACCTCAATGTCATTGAAAACCTTTGGGCCATCGTCAAGCGGAAAATTCGCGACAGAAAGCCTACTAAGCTGGACCAACTGAAGCAGAACATCGCCACTGCCTGGGAAGCTGTGAGTGCGGAAACTTGTGACAAGCTGGTCAAATCGATGCCGCGGAGGTGTCAACTTCAGGCAGTCATACAAGCCAAGGGGGCAGGCCACAAAAATACTGAGAAAGTGATGATTGTAATTATAATAAAAATTATTCTAATTCAATGAAACGGTTTCTCCATTATTCTAATTCAATAAAACAACAGTGTCACAGTTAAATGGCCTAAATGGGCCTTTTGGAAAGCTCAGCTGAGCAAATTTTTTTACAGGTAACGAGTTCTGTGATTAGTGTAACGAGTAGGACAGGTGCGGTGAACACCTGATTTGCTTTCTGCACAAAAAATGCTTTCAAAGAATTTCATGATTGCACTATTTCAAATTATTCTAATTCGTTGACCAGCACCTGTAGAGTGTGTTTGTCTGTGTGAGTGAGTGTGTGCCCAGTGATGGATTGGCGCCCTGTCCTGGGTCTATCTGCCCAGCGCCCGAGACGTTCTCCCCTGGATGGGCATGGGGAACCCCACCGCGACCCTAATAGAGGATAAAGCGGGAGATAATGAATGAATGAATTCCATTTGCACAGTGTATATACAGAGTTAAATTTTATTTTTATTTTTATTTTTTATCTTTACTCTTCTATTTTCTTATCTTTTACAAATTAACAATTAAACTTTCTGTGGAGAGGTCAGGTAAGAATTTCACTGCTGGCTGTACCATGTATATCTACGCATGTGACGAATAAACCTGATTTTTCAGGAAACTTATGTCACTTTGGATAAGAGCATCTTCAGGATAACATAATGTAAATGTACATGTCCTGACTTTTTAAAAATCCTTGATAAGTGCTGGAGAAGATTGTACAATGGTCTTTTCAATCAATAACATTGCAAATTTAATGATGTTCAACATCATTAAATTTGAAAAAAAAAACAAAAAACCTAAAGGCGTTCTGACTGAATATTACTGAGAGTTTACTGTCTGGTCAGTGACCCATTTTCTGTGATTGGATGGATTTTCCTCTGGTCCACGTCCAGTTTTTCAAATGATCTAAATAGTACTTGGGGCGGCAATGGTTTGCGCATGTTCGCCACTCAGCACTTGGGATTCCCGGTTCGAATCCCAATCTGGGTGGAGTTTCCATGTTCTCCCCGTGTCTGCGTGGGTTTCCTCCGGGTTCTCCGGTTTCCTCCCACAGTCCAAAAACATGGATCAAGGTCAGTTGAATTCTCCAAAATACCCCATTTAGAGTGTGTCTGTCGTGAGTGAGTGAGGGAGTGTGTCCCCAGTGATGGATTGGCGCCCTGTCCTGGGTGTATCTGCCCAGCGCCCGAAACGTTCTCCCCTGGATGGGCATGGGGAACCCCCCCGCGACCCTAATAGAGGATAAAGCGGGAGATAATGAATGAATCTAAATAGTACTTATTGCAAGTTATGGTGCTTCTTTCATTCTCATTAACTCATTAACTTCCGCTTAATTCTCTATTAGGGATGTGGGAGGGTTCCCCATGCCCATAGAGAAAAAATGTTTTAGGCACTGGGCAGATACAACCAGGACAGGACACCAATCCATCGCTGGGCACACTCACTCACACAGACACATACTAGCAGCCAATTCACCTTCAATCCATGTTTCTGAACTGTGGGAGGAAACCAGAGAACCCGGAGGAAACCCACACAGACAGGGGGAGGACATGGAAACTCCACCCAGATCGGGATTCAAACCTGGACCCCCCCCAGTGCTGAGAGGCGAACATGCTAACGACGAAGCCACCGTTCAGCCCACATTTCCAATCTGCTGTCACAAAACAGAAAAGCATATTGTTGTCCCCCTGCTTTATCCTCTATTAGGGTCGCGGTGGGGTTCCCCATGCCCATCCAGCGGAGAACGTCTCAGACGCAGGGCAGATAGACCCAGGACAGGGTGCCAATCCATCGCTGGGCACACACTCACTCACACAGACACACTCTCTATATGGGGCAATTTTTGGTCCAGTGGAGAACTCAAACCACTAAGGCCATACTCTGTTCCCGCCCATTTTCTCTCATTTGTCACTGTGAGAGGCTTGATTTCTTTGAGAATAACTTGATCCCATGTTTTTGGACTGTGGGAGGAAACCGGAGAACCCGGAGGAAACCCACGCGGACACGGGGAGAACATGGAAACTCCACCCAGATGGGGATTCGAACCGGGAATCCCTAGCGCTGAGAGGAGAACGTGCTAACCACTAAGCCACCGTGCCGCCCATTTTTCTTTACTGAAATGTAAATTCTTTGTCAGAATCCTAAAAACAGCAGTGGTGCCCACATATTATTGCCTAAATTTGTGGTTGTAAGCACAGTCCTTCTTATTATACCATTTCGCTCTCTGTTCAGGAATCAATGGAGATGACTGGCACCCTTAAGCAGAAGAAGTTTCACCTGGTGAAGAGCGGCTGCAACCCCTCCGTCATCTCTGACTCTCTGTACTTTTTAGACTACAACGAGAAGAGCTATGTTCCGTTTACAGACTCTGTATATGAGAGCATAACGTCAGGCCAGCTGAAGCTCTAGCTTTTAAATGATAAGGTCTTTTTGGTATTGGTATTTTGAGATCACCAAGAGCCTAAGTTCACCTACTCATTTGTAGTTATGTATATTTGATGGAACCAGAGAGCAGCACAGAACATCTTTGTGTTGAATAATGGATCGTTTGCTCTATTGTGAACATTTCACATTGACAGCTTTGGTAAATAGTTAATAGATTTTTAATGACTTGCACGGCCTTTGCTCGGGACAAGAAGTCTGATTACTGGGATAGGGCTGAATGTAAGGTTGGCGCCGTCTGGCTGAATCTGGCTGAACGGGTTCCAGATCGCGATCAGGATCTGGTGCCTTCTGCATTGTTGCCAGTTCATCTTGTACAGTTCAGAAGGCCAGCTGACTTTCCACACTAATAATGCATGACAATCCCTGTATCCTCATCCTCATCATCTGTATAGCTCAGGCTCTTCTCCTCATTTCAGCAAAAGGGCAACAACTACACATCGCTGCTGCTACCGTTAAAAACATTCCAGGACATTTAAAGCTACAGTCTGTACTGACATACCTCAATTTGTACAGATATGCTTTATTAAACACCCAACAAAACTTGGAACACTGAACATACAATGGTGCAAACATATTTATAGCTTAATAATATGGGTTTACATGTTTGCTTTTGAATACCACAGATTGTAGCTTTAAAAATACCTCGGGAATGTTATTATAAACACCTGGTTGATGATTATAATGGTTAACCACACTCAGGGCATTTTAATGCTAATGGTGTATGACACCAAAAAGCCATAGATAAATACACTAAGGCCCTAATTTCGGATGGTTTAAAATTAAAGGTTATAAACCTATGCAGCATAAAAATGGCCTGCAATGAACTTGTGATGGGTCCAGAGTATGTCTTTTTCATGTTGATGCTCCAGCACCCTCTTCAACCTTAATTAGAATAAACTGATTAGATAATAAATGAAGGAACCTTTTCAATTTTAGTGCTTTCTTCTAAGACATTATACCGCCGTTTCTTTTAATCCATTATTTGTATTGTTAATTTGTTAATTATTTACATGTAAAGCCCTGTGAGATTTTGACAATTAAATGAAAAGTGGTGAATAAATAACACTGGATATTGAACATTGAATTAACATGATGGGAATTGTAAACAAAAAAAAAGTTTCATGTTTATTATATTTAATCTATGCAGGTTTGTACATCAGAGATGGACATAAAGACCTGCAGTTGAGGTTTTAACTTTAGGTTAAAAATCCTCACGTAACGTTTCTTGACTTTATAAGAAGATGGTTTTATGCAAAATCGGCAACAAAAAAATGTCTCATTTCATTTTTTTTTACAATGGGTTATTTCACTACTGATGCTTTGTATTGTGCATATTAGGGCTGTCTTCAACTAAGGATTTTCATAGTCGAATCTGATTCGTCAGATTTTCCCTATAGTCGACTGATAGTCGAATCAGTTAAAATTTCACCACAAGATGGCGCTATAAGCGTGGTTTTTAAAAAAGATTTTTTTTTTTTCTACTTGTTTTTCTAGAGCACCGTAAATGGGATCCCCGTTCTGGACATTTTTCCACTTCAAAGAAAAAACCTAAAACACTCAGATCAATGAGTTTTAGGATGATTAGGATGATTTTATTTGACAAAAGGCTATATATATAACGAAAACAAAGACATTTCATGTAAAAACTAATGCTTAGCAGCAGCCATGGGCACCCCCATGTGCTCAAAATGGTACATTCGACTATGAGGTTCATAGTCGACTATGGTTCTCCGAATCGAATCGTCGAATCAGCGAATATTGCAGCTCACCCCTAGTGCATATTATTGTTCTTAACAATATAAGGAACGTAATTTCTATTAATTTGTTCCCCTTTGTTTGTATAATCCTTAATAATCTGGTCTTCTGCGACATAATCTAATCCAGTTTTTACAGTAAACGCTGAGTAACAGGATACTCATTCATTCATTCTCATCCTCTTTATCCTCTATTAGGGTCGCGGTGGGGTTCCCCATGCCCATCCGGGGGAGAACGCCCCAGGCACCGGGCAGATAGACCCAGAACAGGGCGCCAATCCATCGCTGGGCACACACTCACTCATACACTCTATATGGGGCAATTTGGAGAACTCAATAGACTTCATCCATGTTTTTGAACTGTGGGAGGAAACCGGAGAACCCGGAGGAAACCCACGCGGACACGGGGAGAACATGGAAACTCCACCCAGATGGGGATTCGAACCGGGAATCCCTAGCGCTGAGAGACGAACGTGCCAACCACTAAGCCACCGTGCCGCCCTAACAGGATACAAGTTATTTAAAAATAAAGAAATTCTAAACTTAAAGAAATTATCTTAACAGAATACAGTTTCTAAACAAAAGCTTGAACAGGTTTAGTGCTCACTGGGAATCAGCTCACTGTTTATATTCTCTTTAATTATGGAAGTTAAATTATTTGATTACATTGATTAGAATGTGAAGCAGATCAAATGGCTTAACCAATCAGATTTAAGGACTGGAACTATCTGTTTTATGGTAAAGCAATAAGATACAAGACGGTGTGTATTACTGTGAATAAATCACAGTTACAAGTATACACAACCTCATGTGCCTTAAAACGGACACACACTATAATATAAAAACATGGTTCGATTCATAAATGTGTTTATTAAGAGCTAAATGTGTTAATAAACTTAATCTAGTACGTTTTTTAAAGTAAACATTGATAGCTGGGATTTCAGTTTTTCTAACAATTAAAAACTGCCATCTAGTGGTCATATTATAGAACACAGTTTACATCCAATCATTACAGTCTGACAATGTCAATAATGCCATTAGATGTTTGTAGCCAAGATGTTTGTGTCCAAGAAGATTTAAAGAATGGTCTGTTTGTTCAGCCGTGACATTATTGACAATAATTCACACTACTGACCGCTTCACATTCATATCAATCTGCCCAGCATCTGAAACACCCCCCCTTTCCCCCCCGCAACCCTAGTGGAGAAAAAAGTGTAAGATAATGGATATGTAAGATGGATGGATGGATAATGGATGGATATTTATAGTTATGTAATATGGCCACTAGATGGCAGTATTTGTTAGAGAAACTGAAAACCTGTTACATAGCGATCCGTGTTCACTTTAAAAACCGGACTGGATTACGTCGCGGAAGATCATTTTATTAACAATTTTTCTTTCAGTAAATACATTTATGAATCAAAGGACTCAATACTCAGAAACTTCCATTAGTGACGTCTTAATGCAGTCAGGAGGATGTGGGTCAATAAACAGTGAATCCAGCTCTCTCTCTCTCTCTCTCTCACTCACACTCTGTCACTCACTCACTCTCACTCTCTCTCTCACTCACACTCTGTCTCACTCTCTCTCACTCACACTCTGTCTCACTCTCTCTCACTCACACTCTGTCTCACTCTCTCTCACTC
>JAFMOC010000529.1:127500-185000 GCA_019802505.1 Corydoras sp. C115 | reverse complement strand
TCTCCTGAAGAACATCATCCTGCAGCACTAAGCTCCTCTCTCCTGAAGAACATCATCTGATCTCCTCTCTCCTGAAGAACATCATCTGATCTCCTCTGTCCTGAAGAACATCATATGATCTCCTCTCTCCTGAAGAACATCATCTGATCTCCTCTCTCCTGAAAAACATCATCTGATCTCCTCTCTCCTGAAGAACATCATCTGATCTCCTCTCTCCTGAAGAACATAATCTGATCTCCTCTCTCCTGAAGAACATCATCTGATCTTCTCTCTCCTGAAGAAGCTGAACCGTTGCAGTTGTCAGTCTGATCTTCTGTAGGATGAAGATGATGATGAAGACTCTGGTGTTCCTGCTGCTGCTCTGCTCTCTGTATCAGATATCTGCTGGTGAGGTTCATCACTCTGTCATTTACTCATCACATCATTTCATCATCTTTATTTGATAGTTCTGTATGAAACACTGTGAACCTGAGCATGTTCTCCTGACTGTGATGAAGCTCATTATGTTACGAGACTCAAACTATAAATCCTGTATTCTTTCAGATCCTCAAGCAGTTAGTTCAGTTCATAACTGCTGTGAAAAATTAACTACAGTGCAGATTCCTCTGAAGAGGATCGTCTCCATCAGCAGAACCAGCAGCAACTGCCCCCTACAGGCTGTAATGTGAGTGCAGCTACTGATTAATTTATTAAATTATATAGTAATTAATAATGATGTTCTAAAAAAACATTAAAAAGATTCCTAATATTACATTGTAAAGATCACCTGATTAAAGCTGAACATGTTTACTGTTGGAACTGATTTAATTTTGTAATTTGTTTTATTAAAGACTTTTATTTTGTCTGTTCTGTAGATTTCTTACTGTTAATGGAAAGAAGATCTGTGTGAATCCTGATGCAGTCTGGGTTGAGAGTCACATTAAAACAGTGAATCAGAGACTGAGTTCAACAGCGGAACCTCACAGAACCGTAACATCACATAGAGCATCATCATCATCATCATCATCTTCAGCAGCAGCAGCAGCAGCAGCAGCAGCAGTGTGATCTCAGCTCTCTTTAAATTCTACAGCTGATCTAATAATATGTTCATTTAAATGATTTCATTAAAATCTGATGTTTCTGTTAAATTTGGATTTTAATAAATTTGTATAAATCTTCACAGTGTTTCATACAGTCACTGCTTCAGTATAGTAACTTTAATTGTTCTGTTAATTAAATCATCTGTGAAATAAAATCATTTTTTACACGTCAAGCTGAGAGTGTGATGATTCAGTTCTAATGTTCTAATAAAGCATTCAGTAGTGTATGGATTACTGTTAACAATAACAGTGCTCCATACACTATATCAGGTTCCACTTTTATTATAACTAATGAAATAAAGTTTAAACAGCAGGTCTTTCATAAAGTTCAGATGATGATCAATAATCAGGTCAAATCTAAATCAGAGGCCTTCTTATTGATTACTGACTCTGCTGCTTCGAACCCTGATCTGTACAAACATCAATCATTCAGCACTGAACTGCACCCTGCAGGAACCTTCATGAAGGTGAGAACCACCTGAGAAGCTCCTTCAGATCCTGTGATAAACCTGCAGCTTCAGAGTGACCACGATGGGGGCGGAGCTTCAGTCTGATTCAAACTACATTCTGATTTAGAACAAAAATCAATAAACTGCATGATGAAGCATGTAACGGGTGCCTAGGGCACCTGTTTTTCTGTTTTTCGGTTCGTTTGTGTCTCGGTTTCTGTGTTTCTGTGGCATTGTGTGGATGTTAATTAGCTGTTTAGTCCGGGTCGTTTTAGTTAATTAGCGTCTCTGTTTGATTGGTCTGTCGGTGCACGTGATGGGGAAGTGTTTGTGTATTTAGTTCCGGTGTTCTTTGTCGTCCGTGCGCGTCTTTTAATTATGTGTCCACTCGTTTATGTACCGGTGTGTTTGGTGTCTTTACACCATTAATAAATTCGTGTTCCTGCTACCTGCATGCCTGGCTCCCTTCTGCGCATTAGAGCGCTGCGGCTCTGCGCTTCGTTTGCACAGCCGCGCTTAGCCAACGGTAAGACGGGTGTGACAGAAAGACGCGCCATTCGTTTGGGGAGTCCAGAGCCCAGGTAGGTTTTTTTTTATACGGGGGGCCGTATAGCCTCGTACTTGCGGCGCGCCGACGTGTCCGCAAGTGCGCCGTTATGCGGAGCCCGCCGTCCCGGAGCCGGGGGAGCGGCTCAAATAGTGTGATGTCAGAGTATGGCGACTCCGATGAGGAATGGTTGTGGAGGTATGGATATGAGGCACTTTGTGCGGAGGAGGGCCTTGATCTGATCGAGGTGTCCGATGATGAGGCGGGCGAATCATACTTGTATGGGCATATTCTGCCCATACGCACCCTCCGCAACTCTGAGGAGTTCTGGACTGATGGTCCAGTCCGGTTTGTGAAACCCCTAGTGGCGAGATTGTGCCCAGCGTGCGTGCCCGTCAAGGTCCTGCCAGCGTGCGCCACCCAGCCCGAATTCAAGGGGCCGCACGCCGCCCAGCCCGAAGTCAAAGGGCCGCACGCCACCCAGCCCGAAGTCAAGGGGCCGCACGCTGCCCAGCCCGAAGTGCAGGGGCCGCACGCCGCCCAGCCCGAGCAGCAGGGGACGCACGCCACCCAGCCCGAGCAGCAGGGGCCGCACGCCGCCCAGCCCGAGCAGCAGGGGCCGCACGCACACCTGACCTCACAGCCAGAGGGCGTCTGCAACTCCGCGCGCGCAGAGGACACTCCCCACGCTGCGCCCGCAGAGGGCGCCCACCCCGACACAGAGCCAGAGGACGTTTGACACGCCTCCCCTGCAGAGGGCGTCCACCGGAGGGCGCCTGCCAAGCCCGACTCAGGAAGGGCGGAGGACCTCCCCCCGGGACTGTTATTTTTTTGTTTTTTGTGTCTTGGTCGCGTCCCCTCGTTGCGCGACCGTAAGGGCGGGGGTACTGTAACGGGTGCCTAGGGCACCTGTTTTTCTGTTTTTCGGTTCGTTTGTGTCTCGGTTTCTGTGTTTCTGTGTCATTGTGTGGATGTTAATTAGCTGTTTAGTCCGGGTCGTTTTAGTTAATTAGCGTCTCTGTTTGATTGGTCTGTCGGTGCACATGATGGGGAAGTGTTTTTAACCATTAATAAATTCGTGTTCCTGCTACCTGCATGCCTGGCTCCCTTCTGCGCATTAGAGCGCTGCGCTGAGCTTATCCCACGGTAAGACGGGTGTGACAAAGCATACATTTAAAATAAAATTTTATATGAAGAAATAGAAATATAATGATCTAAACATGAACTAATTAAAAATACAGTCATTAAAACATATTTATATAAACTATTAAGGCATGATCAAATCAATTTATATATTTATTTATTTATTTTATTTGTAGCTCAGTGAGAACATTCACATCAATAATTATTCACTTATTCGTTCATTAATCAGGAACTCATTAGTTTATAAGGATTAGATAACACAGTACACTCTGATGTCACAGCAGCTCAGAGGAACCCATGATGATGATGATGCTGATGATGATGATGATGATGATGATGATGATGATGATACAGTTAACATTGGCACTGGGTGCAGTGGTGATGAAGCTGTGGTGTTTGTGAGTGAGTGAGTGAGTGAGTGAGTGAGTGCTGTAGATGATCACATTATTTTCTGACTGGTTCTTCAGACTAACAGAACAGAATCATATCAGATATATAAATGAATCAGAATTAATTAATTCATTAAAAACAAAGGAGGAAGAAAAAGTGGAGGTTTTGCATGGAGGTTTTCCCCACAAAAGTGGAGGTTTTGCATGGAGGTTTTCCCCACAAAAGTGGACGTTTTGCATGGAGGTTTTGCATGTTCTCCTTATGCCTTTATGGGTTTAGGTTAATGTATCAGTCAGAGTGCTGGATCTTTAGGAGAACATGCTCTCTGTGGGGAACCCTAATGGGAACAGACAGAAGACACGAGAGGAGTACACAAACTTAAGTGCAGTATGTCTATGAAGTGTATCAGAGATAATATAAACGTCAGTAATCTGGTCAACTGTCCACTGACCACAGCTCCACTGAACCTATCAGTACAGGAATAGAAGACAGGGGAACCAGAGGAACCACCACAACAAAGAAAGAAGATGACGCTGCTACAGGACATCAGAATCAAGACCTAAAAAACCATCATGTCCTGATGTGTGTTGGGAAGAGACAAGCTGCAGAGGAGGTAAGAGCAAATGTGTTCGGTGAGAGAGCCTCGAACCCGAGGATGTGAGAGCGTAAGACTGAAAACAGAGATCCACATGAAATAAAATACGCCAATCTATCGCTGGGCACACACTCACTCACACAGACACACTCTATATGGGGCAATTTGGAGAACTCAATTGACTTGATCCATGTTTTTGGACTGTGGGAGGAAACCGGAGAACCCAGAGAAAACACACGCAGACACGGGGAGAACATGGAAACTCCACCCAGATGGGGATTCGAACCGGGAATCCCTAGTGCTGAGAGGCGAACGTGCTAACCACTAAGCCACCGTGCCGCCTACTGTATATATATATATATAGATATATATATATATATATATATATATTCACCTCCCTCACCCTTCCCCCACTGAACAGCTGCCCCACCTACTGGTGTGGAACAGAGAGTGTACAGGTCAGTCAACACACACACACACACACACACACACACACACACACACACACACACACACACACACACACACACACACATACACCTAAACACACTCAGGGAAAATGTTCTGGGTGGAACCTGAAGCTTCATGGATCCATGAGCAGATCAAACAAATCAACCTGATGAGAACATGTTCAACTACAGAACAGTGAGATTCACTCTGATCTCCTTCATTAACTGAAATCTAAATATAGATTTATTATAAACATGAAAATTATAAAATATAATGAAGCTGCTTTTTAATTTATTAAATACTTTATTTTAGATGTTTCTCCCTCTCTCCTCTCTCTCTCTCCTTCTCTCTCTTTCCTCCTCTCTCTCTCTCTCCTTTTCTTCTCTCTCCTCTTCCTCTCTCTCTCTCTGATCTGTAACTGAAGAGATGTTCCAAATTCCAAATTTTTCAGGTCAATAACGTCAAGGTTGGGTGAGTTTGGTGTAGAAGACCTTAACTGACCTCAGAGTCCTGACATTAACCTGAAACAACATCTATGGAATGAATTAGAACAGAGATTCAATTATGTTCTTTATTCTAACATTATTTCAAATATTATTTTCTAGATGAACAGAGAAGCCCCTCCACACACAAACACACTCCACGATCCTGTAGAAAACCCATCAAACCATCAGAATAACAATGAGAAAGCAGGTTATAATGGAGGTCAGAGTGGAGATCAGAGTGGAGATCAGAATGGAGATCAGGGTGGAGATCAGAATGGAGATCAGAGTGATCAAAACAATGAAAACAGGACGTGAAAGTTTAGAGGAAT
Source organism: Corydoras sp. C115 (assembly GCA_019802505.1). Lineage (NCBI taxonomy): Eukaryota > Metazoa > Chordata > Actinopteri > Siluriformes > Callichthyidae > Corydoras > Corydoras sp. C115. Next base: position 179,533 of record JAFMOC010000529.1, on the reverse strand, counting down.
GTATTTAAGCTCCTTCCTCTGATCTTTAGACCAATAGGAACAGAGGGTGGAGACGGTGAATGTTGGATCAGATCCAGTTCAGCTCTGGACTTTCGATCTGCAGACAGTAGAACCCTGTGTTCTGAGTACTGCAGCTTCAGCGTCAAGACTCTGATCAGGTAAAAACTTTATTTAGAAAGATCCTGTGTTTATACTCAACTTTAACTGTGTGTGTGTGTGTGTGTGTGTGTGTGTGTGTGTGTGTGTGTGTGTGTGTTGTACAGGTGAAGTCCTTTGTAAAGTTCACATGATGCATGTTTGTCTGTCCTGAAGAACATCATCTGATTTCCTCTCTCCTGAAGAACATCATCTGATCTCCTCTCTCCTGAAGAACATCATCTGACCTCCTCTCTCCCGAAGAACATCATCCTCTCTCCTCTCTCCTGAAGAACATCATCTGAGCTCCTCTCTCCTCTTTCCTGAAGAACATCATCTAAGATCCTCTCTCCTGAAGAACATCATCTGATTTACTCTGCCCTGAAGAACATCATCTGAGCTCCTCTCTCCTGAAGAACATCATCTGATCTCCTCTCTCCTGAAGAACATCATCTGATCTCCTTTCTCCTGAAGAACATCATCTGATCTCCTCTCTCCTGAAGAACATCATCTAATCTCCTCTCTTCTGAAGAATATCATCTGATCTCCTCTCTCCTGAAGAACATCATCTGATCTCCTCTCTCCTGAAGAACATCATCTGATCTCCTCTCACCTGAAGAAGCTGAACTGTTGCAGTTGTCAGTCTGATCTTCTGTAGGATGAAGATGATGATGAAGTCTCTGGTGTTCCTGCTGCTGCTCTGCTCTCTGTATCAGATATCTGCTGGTGAGGTTCATCGCTCTCATTTACTCATCACATCATTTCATCATCTTTAATTGATAGTTCTGTATGTAACACTTTGAACCTGAGCATGTTCTCCCGAATGTGATGAAGCTCATTATGTTACGAGACTCAAACTATAAATCCTGTATTCTCTCAGATACTCAAGGAATTGTTTTAGTTCCTATCTGCTGTGAGAGATTAACTTCAGTGAAGGTTCCTCTGAGGAGGATCTTCTCCATCAGCAGAACCAGCAGCAACTGCCCCCTACAGGCTGTAATGTGAGTGCAGCTACCGATTAATTTATTAAATTATATAGTAATTAATGATGAGGTTCTAAAAACTTTAAAAAGATTCCTAATATTACATTGTAAAGATAATCTGATTAAAGCTGAACATGTTTACTGTTGGAACTGATTTCATTTTGTAGTTTGTTTTATTAAAGACTTTTATTTTGTCTGTTCTGTAGATTTCTTACTGTTAATGGAAAGCAGGTCTGTGTGAATCCTGATGCAGTCTGGGTTGAGAGTCACATTAAAGCCGTGAATCAGAGACTGAGTTCAACAGCAGAACCTCACAGAACTGTAACATCATCATCATCTTCATCATCATCATCATCATCATCAGCAGCAGCAGCAGCAGCAGCATCATCATTAGTAGCATCAGCAGCATCATCATTAGCAGCAGCATCATTATCATCATCATCAGCAGCAGCAACAGCAGCAGCAGCAGCAGCAGCAACAGCAGCAGCAGATGCAGCAGCAGCATCATTATCAGCAGCATCATCAGCATCATCATCATCATCATCAGCAGCAGCAGCAGCAGCAGCAACAGCATCATCATTATTGGCAGAGGTGGCGGCGGTGGCAGCAGCAGCAGCAGCAGCAGCAGCAGCATTATCGGCAGAGGCGGCAGAGGCGGCGGCGGCGGCGGCGGCGGCAGCAGCAGCAGCAGCAGTGTGATCTCAGCTCTCTTTAAATTCTACAGCTGATCTAATAATATGTTCATTTAAATGATTTCATTAAAATCTGATATTTCAGTTAAAATTTGGATTTTAATAAATTTGTATAAATCTTCACAGTGTTCCATACAGTCACTGCTTCAATATTATAACTTTAATTGTTCTGTTAATTAAATCATCTGTGAAATAAAATCATTTTTTACACGTGAAGCTGAGAGTGTGATGTTTCAGTTCTAATGTTCTAATAAAGTATTCAGTAATGTATGGATTACTGTTAACAATAACAGTGCTCCATACACTGTATCAGGTTCCACTTTTATCATAACTAATGAAATAAAGTTTAAACAGCAGGTCTTTCATAAAGTTCAGATGATGATCAATAATCAGATTAAATCTAAATCAGAGGCCTTCTTATTGATTACTGACTCTGCTGCTTCGAACCCTGATCCGTACAAACATCAATCATTCAGCCCTGAACTACACCCTGCAGGAACCTTCATGAAGGTGAGACACGGAGAACCTCCTGAGAAGCCCCTTCAGATCCTGTGATGAACCTGCGGCTTCAGAGTGACCACGATGGGGGCGGACCTTCAGTCTGATTCAAACTACATTCTGATTTGTCTGATTTAGAACAAAAATCAATAAACTGCATGATGAAAAATACATTAAATATATTTCTTTATTTTATTTGTAGCTCAGTGAGAACATTCACATCAATAATTATTCACTTAGTCATTCATTAATCAGGAACTCATTAGTTTATGAGGATTAGATAACACAGTACACTCTGAGGTCACAGCAGCTCAGAGGAACCCATGATGATGATGATGATGAAGATGACGATGATACAGTGAACATTGGCACTGGGTGCAGTGATGATGAAGCTGTGGTGAGTGAGTGAGCGAGTTAGTGAGCGAGTGAGTGCTGGAGATGATCACATTATTTTCTGATTGGTTCTTCAGACTAACAGAACAGAATCATATCAGATTTATAAATGAGTGAGAATTAATTAATTCATTAAAATCAAAGGAGAAAGTTAAAGATGTAAGAGAGTTCTGAGGAGTTGGAACCCGAGTCTGCAGCATGATGACATCACTGAACAATAATAACTCCACACGAAGAAAAGGGAAATAACTGAGAAAAGAGAACCTGACGGAACAGAGAAGCTGCAGCAGGAAGACAAGAAGGGAAATTCAACAACCTCCAAAATGCAAAGAATTGAGTTTAATAAAGAAGAATGTCATCAGTGATAGCTACCAGAGAAAGGAACCATCTGAGATCATAGAGCTGACTTTAATTAATTAAACCTGTATCTGAATAGGGCGGCACGGTGGCTTAGTGGTTAGCACATTCGCCTCTCAGCACTAGGGATTCCCGGTTCGAATCCCCATCTGGGTGGAATTTCCATGTTCTCCCCGTGTCCGCGTGGGTTTCCTCTGGGTTCTCCGGTTTCCATCCACAGTCCAAAAACATGGATCAAGTCAATTGAGTTCTCCAAATTGCCCCCTATAGAGTGTGTTTGTGTGTGTGAGTGTGTGCCCAGCAATAGATTGGCGCCCTGTCCTGGATGTATCTGCCCAGCGCCCGAGACGTTCTCCCCTGGATGGGCATGTGGAACCCCACCGCGACCCTAATAGAAGATAAAGTGGAAGATAATGAATGAATTAATTCTGAGGAGAGGAATGAGTACACGTCCCCATGTGGAGGTTTTGCATGTTTTCCTTATGCCTACATGGGTTTAGTTTAATGTATCAGTCAGAGTGCTGGATCATTAGGAGAACATGCTTTCTGTGGGGAACCCTAATGGGAACAGACAGAAGGCATGAGAGGGGTGCACAAACTTAAGTTCAGTATGTCTATGAAGTGTATCAGAGATAATATAGACGTCAGTTATCAGGTCAACTGTTTTGATGAGATTCATCCTGTCCACTGACCACAGCTCCACTCTGGGGAACCAGAGGAACCACCACAACAAAGGAAGAATGTGACACTGCTACAGGAACATCATAATCAAGACCTACAAAACCATCATGTTCTGATGTGTGTTGGGAAGAGACAAGCTGCAGAGGAGATAAAAGCAAATGTGTTTGCTGAGAGAGCCTCGAACCCGAGGATGTGAGAACGTTAGACTCTGAGAACAGAGATCCACATTAAATAAAATACAAACTAAATGCTCAGGAATTAACTCTGAACTAAAAGAAGACAGGTCACGACAAACAGCACCTGTACGACTCACATATATATATATATATATATATATATATATATATATATATATATATATATATATATATATATATATATATATATATATATATATATATATATATGGATCCATGAGCTGATCACACGAATAAACCCGAGAAGAACCAGGTCAATTAAATCATCTGTGAAATAAAATCATTTTTTACACGTGAAGCTGAGAGTGTGATGATTCAGTTCTAATGTTCTAATAAAGTATTCAGTAATGTATGGATTACTGTTAACAATAACAGTGCTCCATACACTGTATCAGGTTCCACTTTTATCATAACTAATGAAATAAAGTTTAAACAGCAGGTCTTTTATAAAGTTCAGTTGATGATCAATAATCAGATCAAATCTAAATCAGAGGCCTTCTTATTGATTACTGACTCTGCTGCTTCGAACCCTTATCCGTACAAACATCAATCATTCAGCACTGAACTGCACACTGCAGGAACCTTCATGAAGGTGAGACACGGAGAACCTCCTGAGAAGCCCCTTCAGATCCTGTGATGAACCTGCGGCTTCAGAGTGACCACGATGGGGCGGACCTTCAGTCTGATTCAAACTACATTCTGATTTGTCTGATTTAGAACAAAAATCAATAAACTGCATGATGAAAATCTAAATATAGGTTTATTATAAACATGAAAATTATAAAATATAATGAAGCTGCTTTTTAATACTATATTTTAGATGTTTCTCTTCTCTCTCTCAGTACTGAAAAAAAGACCTGTAAGGTTCCTGAACCAACTCCAGTTGATTCTCACAGTGATTCAGTGAATCATAAACATGTGAAAGCAAATAAATTCTGTCTATAATTTAATAAATCTTCTTCTCTAATAGAAGATTTCAAACTTCTGAAGTGTTTTAATGAACAATGTGTTAATCTCAGATTAATGAAGTTATAATAACAGAGTTCATGAGAAAGAGGAACTGAGAACCTCATTATGTTTAAACACTGGAACATCAAACTGTCACGTCCGGTCCACCTGGGATTTAAACGCGGCTGCGCAAATATAGCGCAGAGCCGCGGAGCTCTAACGCGCAGAAGGGAGCCAGGCACGCAGGTAGTAACAACAAGGGAAATTTTATTAATGGTGCTAAGACACCAAACATACAGGTACAGAGGACAGAGTGACATTAAACACAGGAACATAAACACAGAAACCAAAAACACCCTCACACAACGGCCGAGAAACGGGTGCCCTAGGCACCCGTTACACTACCCCCGCCCTTACGGTCGCGTAACGCGGGGACGCAACCAAGACAACCCCAAAAAACAGTCCTGGGGGGGTGGGAGGGGTCGTCCGCCCCTCCTGAGTCGGGCTCGATAGGCGCCCTCCGGTGGACGCCCTCTGCGGGGGAGGCGTGTGACACGTTCATGGGTCCTGTGTCGGGGTGGACGCCCTCTGCGGGCGCGGTGTGGAAGGCGCCTTCTACGGACGCGGAGCTGCGGACGGCCTCCGGCTGCGAGGTCAGGTGGCCGCCCGTGGCGGATCAGGACTGGGCCACGCCCTCCTACTGCGTGGTCCGGTGGCCGCCCACGTTGGGCGAGGAATGTGCCCCGCCCTCTTGCTGCAGGGTCAGGTGGACGCCCACGGGCGGCGTGGTCCAGAGGACGCCCCCTGGCGGCGTGGCGAGGCGGACGCCCCCTGGCGGCGGGGCGAGCGGCGTGGCGAGGCGGACGCCCCCTGGCGGCGTGGCGAGGCGGACGCCCCCTGGCGGCGGGGCGTGCGGCGTGGCGAGGCGGACACTCCTTGGCGGCGTGGCGTGTGGCGCGCGGCCCCTCGACTTCGGGCTGGACGGCGCTCGGACCCCTGGACCGCGGGATGGGCGGCGTGACGCCCCTGGGCAGCGGGATGGGCGGCGTGACTCCCCTGGGCCGCAAGATGGGCGGCGTGACGCCCCTGGGCCGCGGGATGGGCGGCGTGACGCCCCTGGGCCGCGGGATGGGCGGCGTGACGCCCCTGGGCCGCGGGATGGGCTCGCGCGCTGGCTGGACCTCGGCGGGCACGCACGCTGGCTGGACCTCGGCGGGCACGCAGGCAGGGCGGACCTCGGCGGGCACGCACGCTGGGCGGACCTCGGCGGGCACGCAGGCTGGGCGGACCTCGGCGGGCACGCAGGCTGGGCGGACCTCGGCGGGCACGCAGGCTGGGCGGACCTCGCGAGCACGCAAGCTGGGCGGACCTCGGCGGGCACGCAGGCTGGGCGGACCTCGGCGGGCACGTACGCTGGGCGGACCTCGGCCGGCACACGCGCAGGCAGGACCTCGGCCGGCACGTGCGCTGGGCGGACCTCGGCGGGCACGCACGCAGGCTGAACCTCGGCGGGCACGCGCGCTGGCATGACCTCGGCCGGCACCTCCGGCTCTCCATCCTGAACACAAAACACATAAACCCCCACCGCAACGCCCAAACATAAAGAGACAAACATGTCAGACATGGGGACGACAGACTGGTCACACGACACATAGGAGGACGGGGGACACAACACATAGGAGGACGGGGGACACAACACATTCGCACACTCAGGCGGCGGCTCCGGTACCGCCCCCTCGCAGTGCGACCCAGACGCGGCACGGACCGGCGCGGTCGCGTCACGTGACTGCCCCGCAGTCCACGCTTCTCGCTCCGCGGCTGCGCTATGCGCCCGCTGCGGCTTCACTCCACGCCGTCGCCGCGCTCTGCGTCTGGGTCTCGCCACCGGGGGTTTAACAAACCGGACTGGACCCTCCGTCCAGAACTCCTCAGTGTTGCGGAGGGTGTGTACGGGCAGAATGTGCCCATACAGGTAAGGTTCGCCCGACTCGTCATCGGAAAACTGAACAATGTCCAGGCCTTCCTCTGCGCAGAGCGCCTCAAAGCCATACCTCCACATCCATTCCTCATCGGAGTCGCTCCACTCCGCCATGACGCTGTTTGAGCCGCTCCCCCGGCTCCGGGATGGCGGGCTCCGCATCACGACGCACTCGCGGAAACGGCGGAGCGCGCCGCAAGTACGAGGCTATACGGCCCCCCCAAAGAAAAATTTTAAAATAGCCTACCTGGGCTCTGGACTCCCAAAACGTTGGCGCGTCTTACTGTCCTCGCGTCTTAATGACCTCAGAGTTCTGACATTAACCTGAAACAACATCTTTGGAATGAATTAGAACAGAGATTCAATTATGTTCTTTATTCTAACATCAGAATCTGAAATCAATTATTTTCTAGATGAACAGAGAACAACCCCCCCCCCCCCCCCCCCCCGAAAAAACAAAAAACAAAAAAAGCACTCACACAATAATCCTGTAGAACAGGGGTCTCAAAGTGCCACATCCGGCCCGTGAAGCAGTCTAATACGGCCCCTCAAGGGTTAACAAAATAAGCATTAAAAAAATAATAATAATAAATTATAATAATAATCTGGCCCGCAATTTGGTTTAATTATTTAAACATTACTATGTTATTTTTTATATTTTATCTTAATTTGTAATGTGTCTCTGATGTAGACGTGTCACTGATGTAGACGTGTCACTGGTGTAGACGTGTCACTGGTGTAGATGTGTCTCTGGTGTAGACGTGTCTCTGGTGTAGACGTGTCTCTGGTGTAGACGTGTCACTGGTGTAGACGTGTCTCTGGTGTAGACGTGTCTCTGGTGTAGACGTGTCACTGGTGTAGACGTGTCAGTGGTGTAGACGTGTATCTGGTGTAGACGTGTCTCTGGTGTAGACGTGTCACTGGTGTAGACGTGTCACTGGTGTAGACGTGTCTCTGGTGTAGACGTGTCTCTGGTGTAGACGTGTCACTGATGTAGACGTGTCACTGGTGTAGACGTGTCTCTGGTGTAGACGTGTCACTGGTGTAGACGTGTCTCTGGTGTAGACGTATCTCTGGTGTAGACGTGTCTCTGGTGTAGACGTGTCACTGATGTAGACGTGTCACTGGTGTAGACGTGTCTCTGGTGTAGACGTGTCTCTAATGTAGACGTGTCGCTGGTGTAGATGTGTCTCTGGTGTAGACGTGTAACTGGTGTAGACGTGTCTCTGGTGTAGACGTGTCTCTGGTGTAGACGTGTCTCTGGTGTAGACGTGTCACTGATGTAGACGTGTCACTGGTGTAGACGTGTCTCTGGTGTAGACGTGTCTCTGGTGTAGACGTGTCACTGATGTAGACGTGTCACTGGTGTAGACGTGTCTCTGGTGTAGACGTGTCACTGGTGTAGACGTGTCTCTGGTGTAGACGTGTCTCTGGTGTAGACGTGTCTCTGGTGTAGACGTGTCACTGATGTAGACGTGTCACTGGTGTAGACGTGTCGCTGGTGTAGACGTGTCGCTGGTGTAGACGTGTCGCTGGTGTAGACGTGTCGCTGGTGTAGACGTGTCTCTGGTGTAGACGTGTCTCTGGTGTAGACGTGTCGCTGGTGTAGACGTGTCTCTGGTGTAGACGTGTCTCTGGTGTAGACGTGTCTCTGGTGTAGACGTGTCACTGGTGTAGACGTGTCACTGGTGTAGACGTGTCACTGGTGTAGACGTGTCTCTGGTGTAGACGTGTCTCTGGTGTAGACGTGTCTCTGGTGTAGACGTGTCACTGGTGTAGACGTGTCTCTGGTGTAGACGTGTCTCTGGTGTAGACGTGTCACTGGTGTAGACGTGTCAGTGGTGTAGACGTGTATCTGGTGTAGACGTGTCTCTGGTGTAGACGTGTCACTGGTGTAGACGTGTCACTGGTGTAGACGTGTCTCTGGTGTAGACGTGTCACTGGTGTAGACGTGTCGCTGGTGTAGACGTGTCTCTGGTGTAGACGTGTCTCTGGTGTAGACGTGTCACTGGTGTAGACGTGTCTCTGGTGTAGACGTGTCTCTGGTGTAGACGTGTCTCTGGTGTAGACGTGTCGCTGGTGTAGACGTGTCGCTGGTGTAGACGTGTCTCTGGTGTAGACGTGTCTCTGGTGTAGACGTGTCTCTGGTGTAGACGTGTCTCTGGTGTAGACGTGTCTCTGGTGTAGACGTGTCTCTGGTGTAGACGTGTCTCTGGTGTAGACGTGTCTCTGGTGTAGACGTGTCTCTGGTGTAGACGTGTCTCTGGTGTAGACGTGTCTCTGGTGTAGACGTGTCTCTGGTGTAGACGTGTCTCTGGTGTAGACGTGTCTCTGGTGTAGACGTGTCTCTGGTGTAGACGTGTCTCTGGTGTAGACGTGTCTCTGGTGTAGACGTGTCTCTGGTGTAGACGTGTCTGGTGTAGACGTGTCTCTGGTGTAGACGTGTCTCTGGTGTAGAGACGTGTCTCTGGTGTAGACGTGTCTCTGGTGTAGACGTGTCACTGGTGTGTAGACGTGTGGTGTAGACGTGTCTCTGGTGTAGACGTGTCTCTGGTGTAGACGTGTCTCTGGTGTAGACGTGTCTCTGGTGTAGACGTGTCTCTGGTGTAGACGTGTCTCTGGTGTAGACGTGTCTCTGGTGTAACGTGACGGGAGTCTCTGGTGTAGACGTGTCTCTGGTGTAGACGTGTCTCTGGTGTGGACGTGTCTCTGGCGTAGAATGGGTGAACCTGGGAGAATGTCTCTGGTGTAGACGTGTCTCTGGTGTAGACGTGTCTCTGGTGTAGACGGTGTCTCTGTGTAGACTCTGGTGTAGAATGTGGAGAACTCTGGTGTAGACGTGTCTCTGGTGTAGACGTGTCTCTGGTGTAGACGTGTCTCTGGTGTAGACGTGTCTCTGGTGTAGACGTGTCTCTGGTGTAGACGTGTCTCTGGTGTAGACGTGTCTCTGGTGTAGACGTGTCTCTGGTGTAGACGTGTCTCTGGTGTAGACGTGTCTCTGGTGTAGACGTGTCTCTGGTGTAGACGTGTCTCTGGTGTAGACGTGTCTCTGGTGTAGACGTGTCTCTGGTGTGGACGTGTCTCTGGTGTAGACGTGTCTCTGGTGTAGACGTGTCTCTGGTGTAGACGTGTCTCTGGTGTAGACGTGAGAACCTGGTGTAGGTGTCTCGTGTCTCTGGTGTACGTCTCTGGTGTAGACGTGTAGACTCTGGTGTAGAATGGGAGAAGACCTCTGGTGTAGACGTGTCTCTGGTGTAGACGTGTCTCTGGTGTAGAATGGGAGAACCTGGGAGAACGTCTCTGGTGTAGACGTGTCTCTGGTGTAGACGTGTCTCTGGTGTAGAATGGGAGAACCTGGGAGAACGTCTCTGGTGTAGACGTGTCTCTGGTGTAGACGTGTCTCTGGTGTAGACGTGTCTCTGGTGTGGACGTGTCTCTGGTGTGGACGTGTCTCTGGTGTAGACGTGTCTCTGGTGTAGAATGGGAGAACCTGGGAGAACGTCTCTGGTGTAGACGTGTCTCTGGTGTAGAATGGGAGAACCTGGGAGAACGTCTCTGGTGTAGACGTGTCTCTGGTGTAGACGTGTCTCTGGCGTAGAATGGGAGAACCTGGGAGAACGTCTCTGGTGTAGACGTGTCTCTGGTGTAGACGTGTCTCTGGCGTAGAATGGGAGAACCTGGGAGAACGTCTCTGGTGTAGACGTGTCTATGGTGTAGACGTGTCTCTGGTGTAGACGTGTCTCTGGCGTAGAATGGGAGAACCTGGGAGAACGTCTCTGGTGTAGACGTGTCTCTGGTGTAGACGTGTCTCTGGTGTAGACGTGTCTCTGGCGTAGAATGGGAGAACCTGGGAGAACGTCTCTGGTGTAGACGTGTCTCTGGTGCTAATGAAAGACACAGACTCGTGCACTAATAGGAACTCCTCGTTCTCCCACAACGCTTATCTTAAACATAGTGCCCATGTTACAGCACAACATTCTACAACTGGTTTATTGAAAACAGCGGCTCGAACCCGAGTAAACGTACTGCTGGTGTAACGCCGCCATGAAGATGATCACTGACACTCAGGAAACCGAACTCTCCAGAGAGGTAATCCATAGAACAGAAGGTTAGCAGGAGACACATTACCGAAGATCAGACGCTAACAGAGAACACAACAGAACAGCGAGATAGAGAGATAAACAGAAAGTAGTAATCAGAACTCTGGAGAAGAACTCCGAGCGCCACCAGTGGCAGGAAGGGGAATAGCAGGTACAGAAGGTAAAGTGGATGTGACACTACGCTACGCATGCGCTCACCATTCCTTCTTCCATTATCTTCCGCTTTATCCTCTATTAGGGTCGCGGTGGGGTTCCCCATGCCCATCCAGGGGAGAACATCTCGGGCGCTGGGCAGATACACCCAGGACAGGGCGCCAATCCATCGCTTGGCACACACTCACTCACACAAACACATTCTATATGGGGGTCCTGGGTGTATCTGCCCAGCACCTGAAACGTTCTCCCCTGGATGGGAATGGGGAACCCCCCCATGACCCTAATAGAGGATAAAGCCAATAATAAATAATAAAGCCAAGTAAATAAATCACAGGAAGGAGGTGTTATTAGTCATGAGGTGTTGTAGAGAACAGTTACGTCTCTTTCACATGATTTATTCACAATAATACACAACCTCGAGTGTCTTATTCATTCATCCATTCCGCTTTATCCTCTATTAGTGTCGCGGTGGGGTTCCCCATGCCCATCCAGGGGAGAACGTTTCGGGCGCTGGGCAGATACACCCAGGACAGGACGCCAATCTATTACTGGGCACACACTCACTCACACAAACACACTCTATAGGGGGCAATTTGGAGAACTCAATTGACTTGATCCATGTTTTTGGACTGTGGGAGGAAACCGGAGAACCCGGAGGAAACCCATACGGACACGGGGAGAACATGGAAACTCCACCCAGATGGGGATTCGAACCGGGAATCCCTAGCGCTGAGAGGAGAACATGCTAACCACTAAGCCACCGTGCCGCCCTGCGCTCACCATTCCCAGCAAAAATATTTTGTTAGCAAAAATGTCACTTTCGAAACTCAAAAAAGAAAAGAAAAGTTGACTTGGAAAAAAAGTACATATGTGTGTTAAAAACTCTCAACTGTAAAATTTAATTAATCCAAGCCCAGATCCAGACTGACCGATGCCCATGTCCAGTCCATCATCAGAGTGTCCACTGCAAACTCACTTAAAGCAAATGTGGCTCATTGTGTCAGAAGAAGCACTGAGTGTATTTGAATTACAATATGTGTACATAGTTATTATATAAATATTTTAATAAACATTTTCCTGCTACTTTTTGTTGCAATTCTTTAATCTGGCCCCTCATCGTCTGATCAGGTAAAAACTTTATTTAGAAAGGTCCTGGGTTTATACTCAACTTTAACTGTGTGTGTGTGTGTGTGTGTGTGTGTGTGTGTGTGTGTGTGTGTGTGTGTGTGTGTGTGTGTGTGTATAGATTTTAGGATGGTGTATATGTATTTGTGTTTGTGTGTATTTATGTATGTGTGTGTGAGTGTATTTCAGGATGGTGTATAAGTGTGTGTGTGTGTGTGTGTGTGTGTGTGTATGTTGTACAGGTGAAGTCCTTTGTAAAGTCCCCATGATGCATGTTTGCATGTCTGTCATGAAGAACATCATCTGATCTCCTCTCTCCTGAAGAACATCATCTGATCTCCTCTCTCCTGAAGAACATCATCTGATCTCTCTCCTGAAGAACATCATCTGATCTCCTCTCTCCTGAAGAATATCATCTGATCTCCTCTCTCCTGAAGAACATCATCTGATCTCCTCTCTCTTGAAGAACATCATCTGATCTCCTCTCTCCTGAAAAACATCATCTGATCTCCTCTCTCCTGAAGAACATCATCTGATCTCCTCTCTCCTGAAGAACATCATCTGATCTCCTCTCTCCTGAAGAACATCATCTGATCTCCTCTCTCCTGAAGAAGCTGAACCGTTGCAGTTGTCAGTCTGATCTTCTGTAGGATGAAGATGATGATGACGTCTCTGGTGTTCCTGCTGCTGCTCTGCTCTGTGTATCAGATATCTGCTGGTGAGGTTCATCACTCTGTCATTTACTCATCACATCATTTGATCATCTTTATTCGATAGTTCTGTATGTAACACTGTGAACCTGAGCATGTTCTCCTGAATGTGATGAAGCTCAGTATGTTACGAGACTCAAACTATAAATCCTGTATTCTCTCAGATACTCAAGTAGTTTATTCAGTTAAAATCTGCTGTGAGAGTGTAACTACAGTGAAGATTCCTCTGAGGAGGATCGCCTCCATCAGCAGAACCAGCAGCCACTGCCCCCTACAGGCTGTAATGTGAGTGCAGCTACCGATTAATTTATTAAATTATATAGTAATTAATAATGAGGTTCTAAAAACATTAAAAAGATTCCTATTATTACATTGTAAAGATCATCTGATTAAAGCTGAACATGTTTACTGTTAAACTGATTTAATTTTGTATTTTGTTTTATTAAAGACTTTTATTTTGTCTGTTCTGTAGATTTCATACTGTTACTGGAAAGCAGGTCTGTGTGGATCCTGATGCAGTCTGGGTTGAGAGTTACATTAAAACAGTGAATCAGAGAGTTCAACAGCAGAACCTCACAGAACCGTAACATCATGGAGAACATCATCACCATCATCAGCATCATTATCAGCAGCAGCAGCAGCAGCAGCAGCATCATTAGCAGTAGCAGCAGCAGCAGCAGCATCATCATCATCAGCAGCATCAGCAGCAGCAGCAGCAGTGTAATCTCAGCTCTTTTTAAATTATACCGCTGATCTAATAATATGTTCATTTAATTGATTTCATTAAAGTCTGATGTTTCTGTTAAATTTGGATTTTAATAAATTTGTATAAATCTTCACAGTGTTCCATACAGTCACTGCTTCAATATTATAACTTTAATTGTTCTGTTAATTAAATCATCTGTGAAATAAAATCATTTTTTACATGTGAAGCTGAGAGTGTGATGATTCAGTTCTAATGTTCTAATAAAGCATTCAGTACTGTATGGATTACTGTTAACAATAACAGTGCTCCATACACAGTATCAGGTTCCACTTTTATCATAACTAATGAAATAAAGTTTAAACAGCAGGTCTTTCATAAAGTTCAGATGATGATCAATAATCAGATCAAATCTAAATCAGAGGCCTTCTTATTGATTACTGACTCTGCTGCTTCGAACCCTGATCTGTACAAACATCATTCAGCCCTGAACTGCACCCTGCAGGAACTTTCATGAAGGTGAGAACCTCCTGAGAAGCTCCTTCAGATCCTGTGATGAACCTGCGGCTTCAGAGTGACCACGATGGGGGCGGAGCTTCAGTCTGATTCAAAGTACTGAAAAATACATTAAAATAAAATTTTATATGAATGAATGGAAATATACTGATCTAAACATGAACTAAATAAAAATACAGTCATTAAAACATTTATATAAACTATTAAGACATGATCAAATCAATTTATATATAAATATTTCTTTATTTTATTTGTAGCTCAGTGAGAACATTCACATCAATAATTATTCACTTAGTCATTCATTAATCAGGAACTCATTAGTTTATGAGGATTAGATAACACAGTACACTCTGAGGTCACAGCAGCTCAGAGGAACCCATGATGATGATGATGATGAAGATGACGATGATACAGTGAACATTGGCACTGGGTGCAGTGATGATGAAGCTGTGGTGAGTGAGTGAGCGAGTTAGTGAGCGAGTGAGTGCTGGAGATGATCACATTATTTTCTGATTGGTTCTTCAGACTAACAGAACAGAATCATATCTGATTTATAAATGAGTGAGAATTAATTAATTCATTAAAAACAAAGGAGGAAGAAAGTTAAAGATGTAAGAGAGTTCTGAGGAGTTTGAACCCGAATCTGCAGCATGATGACATCACTGAACAATAATAACTCCACATGAAGAAAAGGGAAATAACTGAGAAAAGAGAACCTGACGGAACAGAGAAGCTGCAGCAGGAAGACAAGAAGGGAAATTCAACAACCTCCAAAATGTAAAGAATTGAGTTTAATAAAGAAGAATGTCATCAGTAATAGCTACCAGAGGAAGGAACCATCTGAGATCATAAAGCTGACTTTAATAATTAAACCTGTATCTGAATATTGAAGCTGAGTGAAGTTCAGATTAATCTGATATACACATATTTACATTTATTTATTAATTATAAAGTTTAATTCTGAGGAGAGGAATGAGCCCACGTCCCCACCAATGTAGGGGTTTTGCATGTTTTCCTTATGCCTACATTATGCCTAATGTGTCAGCGTGCTGGATCTTTAGGAGAACATGCTCTGTGGGGAACCGTAATGGGAACAGACAGAAGACACGAGAGGGGTGCACAAACTTAAGTGCAGAATGTCTATGAAGTGTATCAGAGATAATATAAACGTCAGTTATCAGGTCAACTGTCCACTGACCACAGCTCAACTGAACCTCTCAGTACAGGAATAGAAGACAGGGGAACCAGAGGAACCACCACAACAAAGAAAGAAGATGACGCTGCTACAGGACATCAGAATCAAGATCTACAAAACCATCATGTTCTGATGTGTGTTGGGAAGAGACAAGCTGCAGAGGAGGTAAGAGCAAATGTGTTCACTGAGAGAGCCTCGAACCTGAGGATATGAGAGCGTAAGACTCTGAGAACAGAGATCCACATGAAATAAAATACAAACTAAATGCTCTGGAATTAACTCTGAACTAGAAGAAGACAGGTCACAACAAACAGCACAACAGACTCACACACACACACACACACACACACACACATATATATATATATTCACCTCCCTCATCCTCCCCCCACTGAAAAGCTGTTAATGAAGGAGATGAGAGAACATCTCCTTCATTAACTGAAATGTAAATATAGATTTATTATAAACATGTAAATTATTCATAAATATATAAATAAATACAATTAAGATTTAATGAAGCTGGAGATGAATTTAATAAATACTAAATAATTTTAGACTTTCAGCATTAAAACAACATTAATCCTAATGAAGTTTTATTAGTATTATTATATTTCATCTCTCATTCTCTCGTTGTCACAGGTGCCTGTGGCACCTGTCCCTCGTTTGGTCCTTAATTATTTCAGTTGGGTGATTGGTTTGTTTTTGTTCACGTGTTTAGTTCCTTTTGTATTTATTCTGAGTTTTCCTTCCCTTTGGTGCACGTCTTTATTTTGCGGTTTTTATACCCAGTGTTGTGTTGTTCGTTTGTTCCCCATTTTTGTTGGTGTCCCGTCACCAATTTTTATTAAATTTACCTTTTGGATTTTATCCCGGTGTCTTGGACTCTCCTTCCGCGTACAACCACGGTACGGCGCTGCGCATCTTCTCCGCGTGGGCCGTACTCGTGGGAACGTTCCTCGGACCCACGCACGCTATATTCCCCGCGTGGTCGGTATCCGGGGAGCGTTCACTAGGCGCGAGCGGCTGAACGCAGCAACTCCGCGTTAGCCGCCCTCCTTCCGGGGAATAACGGACAGTTCATGACACTCGTTGACCTCTAACCTCATGGTTATTAATAATTTATCATTTGCCATGCCTCTGTTTAGTTTGTAACTATGTATAGCATCAGCTTCTGAGAAACATACACATGATATAAATCAGTATGAACATTAGAAAGAAGCTGCAGTTCTCCTTCACCCTGTATACAGTATATGAGATACTCCAGAACATTATCCTGCAGCACTGAGCTCCTCTCTCCTGAAGAACATAATCTGATCTCCTCTCTCCTGAAGAACATCATCTGATCTCTTCTCTCCTTAAGAACATCATATGATCTCCTCTCTCCTGAAGAATCTGAACTGTTGCAGTTGTCAGTCTGATCTTCTGTAGGATGAAGATGATGATGAAGACTCTGGTGTTCCTGTTGCTGCTCTGCTCTGTGTATCAGATATCTGCTGGTGAGGTTCATCACTCTGTCATTTACTCATCACATCATTTCATCATCTTTATTTGATAGTTCTGTATGTAACACTGAGAACCTGAGCATGTTCTCCTGAATGTGATGAAGCTCATTAATCCTGTATTCTCTCAGGTACTGAAGCAGTTGTTTCAGAGAATGTCTGCTGTGAGAGAGTTTCTACAGTGATGGTTCCTCTGAGGAGGATAGTCTCCATCAGCAGAACCAGCGAAGGCTGCCCCCTACAGGCTGTAATGTGAGTATCAACTGATCGTTATGATCAATAATCATTTATTTTATGTTCTTTTAAACGTCATTAATAACAGAACACGTGTGTTTTCAGTTTTGTACTTGTTAATGGTAGGAGGTTCTGTGTGGATCCTTATGCTGTTTGGATTGAGACTCAAATTCAAATGTGGAACAGAAAAATAATGACAACTGAATCACCGACTCCTGAACACAGTGAACCTGAAGCTTCTTGGATCCATGATCAGAACCAACAAATCAACCCGAGGAGAACCGGTTCAACTACAGAACAGTGAGAATCTGCTTCATTAACTGAAATCTAAATATAGATTTATTATAAACATGAAAATTATAAAATATTATGAAGCTGCTTTTTAATACTTTATTTTAGATGTCTCTCTCTCTCTCTCTCTCTCTCCTCTTCCTCTCTCTCTCCTCTTCCTCGCTCTCTCTCTCAGATCTGTAACTGAAGAGACCTGTATGGTTCCTGAACCAACTCCAGTTGATTCTCACAGTGATTCAGTGAATCATAATCATGTTAAACTAAATAAATTCTGTTTATAATTTAATAAATCATCTTCTCTAATAGATGATTTCAAACTTATGACATTTACAATATGTTACCTTCACAGTCTTCCATACAGTAACAGACACTCTTTTACAATTTATAATGATTTAAATAACAAAGGTACAAATTATTAGAACATCAGAGAACATTAAAGATAAATGATTCATTAGCGCCACCTTCAGGTCATAATAATTCTAATTCCACTCAGTTCTACTTTTATTGTTCTTTTTGTTCTGCTTTATATTAATAATGATGCTGAATTTATTCTCCTGAATGTTAGTGTCTACATTCTTTTGATGCATGTTTAATTCCCATTAAACCTTCAAAAGACTGAAGCCTGAATCAGTCCTCATCTCTGAGAAGAGCAGAGCAGGTTCTACTGTTGAACTGAAGAGGAACCTGAAGCTCTGATACTCAGAACCTGGAGAGAACTTTCCCTCAAACTCAGGTCCTTCCTTCTTCACCCTGTATATGAGAGACATCAGACAATCATCCTGCAGCACTGAACTCCTCTCTCCTGAAGAACATCATCTGATCTCCCCTCTCCTGAAGAACATCTGATCTCCCCTCTCCTGAAGAACATCATCTGATCTCCCCTCTCCTGAAGAACATCATCTGATCTTCTCTCTCCTGAAGAACATCATCTGATCTCCTCTCTCCTGACGATGATGAAGACGTCTCTGGTGTTCCTGCTGCTGCTCTGCTCTCTGTATCAGATTTCTGCTGGTGAGTTTCATCTTTATCTTCTAATGAAGGAATCTTAACCATGTGGCCTTTAAACCTAAATTCAGTCTCCTCTCAGAAACTCAGGGTTTGTCTGCAGCCAATTTCAATTATGAAATTTGCTGTGACGGAGTGACATCACTGAAAATTCCTCTGAAGAGGATCCAATCCTACAGCAGGACCAACAGCAGCTGCCCCCTGCAGGCTGTAATGTGAGTTTATCATCTTTAATCATCTATTAATATCATGAACTCACTGCAGCTCAGACAGAGGCCTGTAGTTCAGGAACGTTCTCCAGTGTTACTGATGGTTCTGATGGTTTCTTTTTTACGTTGTTATTTTAAATATAATATTATATTATGTTTATTACAATTCACCTTTACTAATTAACTTTGGTTTTCATTAAAATGATCTGTGATTTTATTGGTTGTAGCTTTGAAACAGATAAAGGGAAGAAGTTCTGTGTGGAACCTGATGCTTCATGGGTCAAAAATCACATGAAACGAATCGACCTGAGGAGAACCCGTTAAACTACAGAGCAATAAACAATCATGTGTTTATAGTAATGACAGTAATGAGCAGTCTCATCTTCTTAATTACAACTGATATGTAAATATGTACATATTATTAAACTATTTACACTTAATAAATTTAAATGTTTCTTAAATTATCAGCTTCAGTAATCTTTTTTTTTTTACTTTTATTCTGTTCAATATATTTATAGTTAATATATAAATTAAAACTATATATGATCTCTGAATTTTCTAATTTCAACAAGGATTTAAATTTTTTAAAAGTTTAATTTATAGTTTAAATTAAATGATTTTATTATTAACTCATATTAACTCATTAATCTGAATTATTAAGTGTACTCTATTTTCCCTTTAAAATAGGTTTTCACATTGAAATCACAAAACATAAAAAAAAAAACTCTAAATCCATTTATCTGCTGTAGGTTAAAAATATTTTTTTTCTTTTAACAATAACAAAAGGGGGGGGGGGGGGGCACAGCATCAAATAAAAATCAGGTTTCATGATTTTACAGTGTAGTTGGTTTTCTGCATAACTTCTGACTTGTAATGTTCTCATTTGTAAGTCACTTTGGATAAAAGCATCTGCTAAATGACTAAATGTAAATGTAAATGTTAATAACATTATTCTCCGAATAATTACTTAATTTACAGATGGTTTATTGGTTGAATATTTGAGGTGCACTGTGTAAAAAAGCTGAGAGACCGACATCATGATGAAAGATTAATTATAAAGTGTTTTAATGATATTAAAATGAATTGAGTCTGATTAAAGCAGAATGGAACGGATTTACAAGAAATGAGGGAATAATTGATAAACACTGCCCCCTAGTGGATCTCGTGGATAGAGCATGAGTGCACCTTGCTTTTGTTCTGCTTCTTTAACTAAATTCCCGGCTGTACCTGATCACACATCTGTATTAATTCACCTTAATTAACCTTTAATGAATGTGCGAATGACGTGGTTTAGAAAAAAAGGTCTAAAATAAAAGACTTTTAAAGATTTATAACATTTATTCATGACCATCACTAATAAATAAAAGCGTTGTATATGTGCTCATCACTAGATGGCGCTGTCGGTCCTTTAGATAAATGCTCATCACGTTTCTTCTAAAAACTAACAAAAAGTTACAGTTTAAATAGCAAAGTTTACTTAAAAATAATAACATGTATGTAATACAAATCTTGTTTTATTATTATTTTTTATTTTGTATTTGTTTTTAGTTTGTGGACAGTCCGTCTGTATTCAGGGTTTAATCCTTTATAACAGTGTTCAAAAGTGAGACTTTTGCTCAAATGGTGTGCAGGCGGAAAGATTAAGCTGTGTTGATTCAGTGTTGATTCAGTGTTGATTCAGTGTTGACTCAGTGATTCAGTGGATGTTTTCTGATGACTCACTGTGCAGGGTGTTTAAGCGTTACAGAGCGTTGGTGTCTGAATTAGTGTGTGTATGAATTGTGTTTCTGAGTGAAGGCTGATGGTTCCACTGAGCTCTGTGTGGGTTCTGACGTTCCTGAGCGGTTCCTCCTCAGGTCCTGGGGGGTGACTGGTCCACAGTCTAAATGATGTTACAGAAGAATCAAGCTGCAGCGGAGCGGAGCTTCAGGATGAACTCCCTCACCGTTCCTCTGTTCCAGAAAGCAGATGTGCCATCATGAAATATTCAGCCTCGTTAGGAAAACATTCTCACCGCAGCATTTCTCTGCAGAAGAACGAACCTCCATCAGCTCGGCTTCATCTCCTCCTTAAAACCCCAGCGCCTGAATAAACGGCGCTCGTCTTTGTTCTCTTCCTGCTGACCCAAGCGCTTCTTGTTCTCCTGCATCTATGAACAGCGTCAGGCTGAATTTCAATGAGCTGCTTCCATATTGTCCTTCTTTACTCCAAATCAAATATTTAGTGAGACCTTTCTGAGACAAACCTCCACCCCCCACCTCTCTTACAGATGCTCTCATTCTCAAAAAGGAGGAGAAACTGGAGCTGAATCAAACGTTACAGACTAAAAAAAACGATTCATCAATGAGCAATAATTCATCATTCATGAGGAGAACGTCCTGAGATGATCAGATTGTCAGTGTGGTTTTGAGGAGTCCAGACTCTGGGTTGGAGAGAGAGGAGATGATGGAGGTGTGATGGAGATACACCTCTGCAGCTCATTGGAGAGCAATAAGACAAACTGAAAATGAAGGGTGTAGAATTTATATGAAGTGAACGAGCAGTGAGCAATCCAGCCGTCAGAACCCAGTTCTCCTCCCGAGGCTGATGGTGTTGATAGGACATGGTTCATCTGCCCTGAGTTTCATTCTTCACTGCACCACCGAGTCCTCCTGCTGCCATATCTGAGGGTGCAGAGTTCCAGAATGCTGTAAGATGATGGATGGATGGATGAAGTGGTGATGGAGGAGCTGGACGTGACCGTAGATAAATGACAGATGCACAGTGTCTCAGTACGAAGATTCATTAGAGCAATTAGCGCTGCATCGTCTCCACTCGCTAAAGTCTGCGTTCTCTTGTCACTTATCAACATTTCATGAGAAAACTCTGTGGTCCCGGTGAACGATTCCAGGATCTTTAGTGAGCCATTGCTATTTTTATCATGGGTTACCGCTGACAGCTTGGTAATCAGCTCGACCAGACTGCATGCTGGGAAACAAATTACTTCATTTAAACTGGGAATTGATTGAGGATAAGAAAGCGGCACGCAACACAGCATTTATCAAATACTTCATTCTACATACAAACATCACCCAAACACCACCCAAAAACCTCCTGAACACCACCCAAACAGCTCCTGAACACCACCCAAACACCACCCAAAAACCTCCAAAAAACCCTCCTGAACATCAACCAAACACCACTAAAAACCTCCTGAACACCACCCAAAAACCTCCTGAACACCACCCAAACACCACCCAAAAACCTCCAAAAAACCCTCCTGAACATCAACGAAACACCACTAAAAACCTCCTGAACACCACACAAACACCTCCTGAACACCACACAAACACCACCCAAAAACCTCCAAAAAAACCTCCAAAAAAACCTGAACATCAACCAAACACCACTAAAAACCTCCTGAACACCACACAAACACCTCCTGAACACCACACAAACACCACCCAAAAACCTCCAAAAAAACCTCCTGAACATTAACAAAACACCACTAAAAACCTCCTGAACACCACCCAAAGACCTCCTGAACACCACTCAAAAACCTCCTGAACACCACCCAAACACCAAGCCTCAGCTCACATTAACACCTCGATTACGACTCACCAAACAGACGTGGAGGTGTGTTTACATCCCAGATGTTCTCTGGATGGTTCCTCAGTGGTAGGATGCTGAGGTTCCTGCTGATCACATGAGGAACTGCTCAGTGTGCGAGAAGAGGTGATATCAGAGAGAAAGTTGTTCTGACAGGAATGAGAAGGTGAAGGGGAGGGTCACACGTCTCCAATGAGAGCCTTCTTCTGAGTGAGAGAGCTGTGAATGCAGAAAGACAGAACGCGAGGGAGTCTGATCACAGTCAGATCAGTAGATAGCCACGTCCAGCTCTTCTGAGAAGATGTGGCCTTTTAAAGTTACAACGCCGACAGAAGGTTCAACCAGGAAGAGCTGACCTTTAGAACATCTAAAGGTGGCAGAGAGAACCCAGGTTCAGGACCCTTCTGAAAGCCCATCCCACACCGATCTTCATCTCTGTAGTTTTCAGTTGATGGCGGTGGATGATCTCAGCTCTGCTGGTTGTACGGTGATGAGAACGTCGTGGTCCCTCTCATTCTCGTGCAGGAGCTCATTAAGGTTCTCTGCAGAGTAACGGGAGGCAGCGAGCGCTGTATTGAGCTCAGATAACGGGGCAGATCCTCTCTCTCTGTCTGTAATTGATCTTGTGGGACTCAGAATGTGAACGATCGGTTTAGCATCAGCAGCATCGTGGGATTGGTTCTAAAACAACCTTATGATGTGCAGACCATTTGTAGAATGGATAATTAGCATTAGCATTGGACACTCTTTGTTGCACTGCATTCCGTTAGGATCACATGGAGAAGAAATATCAGCTCTGTACAATCACCTTTAAAACGGCTCAGCAAAGTGCAACCTGACCATTATTATTATGAATTACCATTATTCTTTATGTTTAATTAGTTGGGCGGCACGGTGGCTTAGTGGTTAGCATGTTCTCCTCTCAGCGCTAGGGATTCCCGGTTCGAATCCCCATCTGGGTGGAGTTTCCATGTTCTCCCCGTGTCCGCGTGGGTTTCCTCCGGGTTCTCCGGTTTCCTCCCACAGTCCAAAAACATGGATCAAGTCAAAAAATCTTCCCAGCGCCCAAAACGTTCTCCCCTGGATGGGCATGGGGAACTCCCCCGCGACCATAATATAGGATAAAGCGGGAGAATGAATGAATGAATAATTACAAGTTTAGAGTTTATGAATAATTACAAGTTTATACTCACTGAGTTTAAAGAGTTGGCGGCACGGTGGCTTAGTGGTTAGCACGTTCGCCTCTCAGCGCTAGGGATTCCCGGTTCGAATCCCCATCTGGGTGGAGTTTCCATGTTCTCCCCGTGTCCATGTGGGTTTTCTCCGGGTTCTCCGGTTTCCTCCCACAGTCCAAAAACATGGATCAAGTTAATTGAGTTCTCTAAATTGCCCCATATAGAATGTGTTTGAGTGTGTGAGTGTGTACCCAGCGATGGATTGGCGCCCTGTCCTGGGTCTATCTGCCCAGCGCCCGAGACGTTCTCCCCTGGATGGGCATGGGGAACCCCACCGCGACCCTAATAGAGGATAAAGCGGGAGATAATGAATGAATGAATGAGTTTAAAGAGCTTCACTGGAAACATCAGGGTTTTTTCACTCTGTTCTGATCACTCTGGAGCTGATTTTTAAGAACCAGGATGGATTCACCAGAGAACATCTGGACCGCGGGATTAGAGTGCTGTGATCTGCTCTGAGGGACGTTCAGGACGATGGCGTGACGGTCAGACGGAGTGATAATGATGACCCCATCGTCCAGCGTGCTGAAGCTGAGGTTCTGCTCCTCATTTCGTGATCATGGCTGTCAGTAGTGCTGCTCTGTGGACGAGCTCAGCGATGTGAGAACCTCAGAACCCTGAGACCTCAGCTTTAATTGGC
The DNA here is from genome assembly GCA_019802505.1 of Corydoras sp. C115. NCBI lineage: Eukaryota > Metazoa > Chordata > Actinopteri > Siluriformes > Callichthyidae > Corydoras > Corydoras sp. C115. The sequence goes on along the minus strand of JAFMOC010000529.1, from coordinate 155,465 downwards.
AGAGTTCAACATAAAAGAAAGGTTTTAATGGGATGAAGAGAGATTGGATAAGGTTAGCACATGGTATTAACACACTCCTCTCCTGTCTCACCTCCCTGTGACCACGACGATGAGCACTGTGGACCTCAGGACCTGCACTTCTGTTAAATTAAACTAAACTTCACAGCCTGAAGGTGCAGACTAGGCCACCACTAAGTAGAGCTGACCTTATAATGACCTTAAACGTCATCATTATAATGCCTTGTCCCGTCCTCACCCCGTATGAAACTCTGTTAGGGATGTAAACAGCTGGACGGCACGGTGGCTTAGTGGTTAGCACGTTCGCCTCTCAGCACTAGGGATTCCCGGTTCGAATCCCCATCTGGGTGGCATTTCCATGTTCTCCCCGTGTCTGCGTGGGTTTCCTCCAGGTTCTACGGTTTCCTCCCACAGTCCAAAAACATAGATCAAGTCAAATGAGTTCTCCAAATTGCCCCATATAGAGTGTGTATGCCTGCATGTCTGTGTGAGTGTGTGCCCAGCGATAGATTGGCGCCCTGTCCTGGGTGTATCTGCCCAGCGCCCGAAACGTTCTCCCCTGGATGGGCATGGGGAACCCCACCGTGAACCTAATATAGGATAAAGCGGAAGATAATGAATGAATGAATGAATGAATGAATGTAAACAGCTGATTTCACCCTGAACTCGGGATTGAGGAGATGTTGGATAAACAGACAGGATCCTCATTAGAAGCTGCAGCTTTAAGTGAGAGCTGTGAGTGCACCAGCTAATTATACGAGCTAGCCTCGTGACACGTGTTCACCCTTGAGTTACGTACAAAATGAGTGTTTGGTGAAGTGACAGATGGAGTAGATGGAGATCACAGCACATGGGGAAACACCATAAATCACCAACGTTCTCCCACAGACTGAGCCTCACCACCGGGAGAACCATGAACGAGACATGATCGATGCTTCTAATGAAAGAATTCATCTGCAGCAAACAGCAGGCTGTCTAAAATTACACCCCCCCCCCCCCATTATAAACCTTCAGCACAGTGCGATCTGTCACCGGAAATGTTTCCCTACAGTCTGATTCATTCAGATGATTCTCTGACTGGAACAACAGTTTGGGGAAGGCCTGCTCCTGCTTTAGATTATTCAGTGTGTATGAGCTGTCTGTATAGCTGTGATCATACAGATATAACACACACAAACACACAAACAAACACACACAGATGAACTGGTTTTAATAACTGCACAGTCATTCATTCCTTTCATTCATTATCTCCCGCTTTACCTCTATTAGGGTTGCGGTGGGGTTCCCCATGCCCATCCAGGGGAGAACGTCTCAGGAGCTGGGCAGATACACCCAGGACAGGGCGCCAATCCATCGCTGGGCACACACTCACTCACATAGACACACTCTATATGGGGCAATTTTTGAGAGTTCAATTGACTTGATCCATGTTTTTGGACTGTGGGAGGAAACCGGAGAACCCGGAGGAAACCCACGCAGACACGGGGAGAACATGGAAACTCCACCCAGATGGGGATTCGAACCGGGAACCACTAAGCCACCGTGCCGCCCTGCACAGTCATACTCTAAAAACCTGGACTTAATAATCTTCAGTCTGTGCATCAGATCAGATTCTGTAACAATAAACTTTATGAACATTTCATTTCTATTTGGTGACTGAAGGTGATTTCGATTCTGAGTCGACTCTATGTGTCGAGTCTGAATCGCAGAAACAGCTTCTGCTGAATGTTTGAATCAGTGTGTAATCTCAGATTTTAGTTTAATCTCAGATTTAGAGATACTGGTTTTGCGTCTCTGTCGGGTTTGTGTCGCTAAAAATGACAAACAACCAAAAACCAAAGTAAAATAAAATAAAATGTAAAGTTATTCACGAAACAAACTCGTGACACACACACACACACACACACGCAGCTCCACAGCGCCACCCTGCCGCCGTCACTGAGAAATTATCTTAGAACTTCTGTAACTTTATTCATTCATTCATTATCTCCCGCTTTATCCTCTATTAGGGTCGCGGTGGGGTTCCCCATGGCCATCCAGGGGAGAACATCTCTGGCGCTGGGCAGATACACCCAGGACAGGGCGCCAATCCATCGCTGGGCACACACTCACTCACACAGACACACTCTATATGGGGCAATTTTGAGAATTCAATCGACTTGATCCATGTTTTTGGACTGTGGGAGGAAACCACAGAACCCGGAACCCGGAGGAAACCCACCGTGCCTCCCAACTAATTAAACAATAAAGAATAATGGTAATTCATAATAATAATGGTCAGGTTGCACCTTGCTGAGCCGTTTTAAAGGTGATTGTACAGAGCTGATATTTCTTCTCCATGTGATCTGGATGCAACAAAGAGTGTTCAGATGGGGATTCGAACCGGGAATCCCTAGCGCTGAGAGGGGAACGTGCTAACTAAGCTACCGTGCCCCCCTCTGTAACTTTATATTAAAGTGATTATGTCCGTTAAGTTTACGTTAAGTTTACGTTAACGTTATGTTTATTATTCCATTACTTTAATTTAATTTATTTAATTTATGTTTTTTTCTGAATACATTCGGAGTGGGAGTTACAGTTTATCTAATAATAAATAGTTTTTCTTTATATCTTTATTGCTTTATATGATGTAACGTTATGAAATAAGACTGAAATAACACTGCACTTCTTTATAATTATTGTTTTTCCTTCAGACTGAACAACAGAGAGGACAGCAGTTCAGATGATGGCACTGCAGGCACCAGGTTAGATAAACTATATAAAACTGTAAGATTAATTAATCAATCTGATCATCCTGGATTAAAACCTGCAGATTAAACACATCAGTAATAATACAGACACTCCGTTATTATTCCCGTCTGTTAATTTGGCATTGGTATCTTTCAGTAAATGAGATGGTTCCCGGTTCTGTTGGGTTCTGATGGGTTCTGTTCTGATGTCTCCCTCATGTCTGTGTGAGAGCAGCAGCAGGTTGGTGCAGCAGCTTTATGGTTCTGTAGAAGAGGGGCAGGTGGTTTATGGTGTAATAGGATAAGTTATAAAGTCATACAGAGTCTGTTTGTAATATCCATAAGATGTTCATGATATGTGAGCTGAGCTGATCGGGATCGGGCTGTTTATCACTGATGAGGTCGTTTCACATCCACCACATACGAGCCGCTCATCAGCCGTGCTCTCAGATCTGAATAATGATGATTTAACTCCGTCTAACCTCATGCTTCAAGAAACGTTCAGTTTATTTCTGATTTAAACATTTTGTGCGGTGCAGTACTGAATTCCCCCTGTTCTATTAACCCCGGGTTATTTATTTACACTCTGGGTTTAGGGAGGAAATGACATCGTAGTTAAAATAAAGTTATGTTGGGGAAAGGTTATATAATTTAATACAACATCCAGCCCTCTAATGGAACTGCAACTGCGCCGGAAAGAACAAGAGGGCTTTAATGTAATGTGATGAATAAATATTTATAATAACTGAATACAGTTCCAGCTCCAGCAGGTAAAGCTTTAAAACTGGTTCTCCAGGGCCTGAGGGAGAAAGCACACACGCACACACACACACACACACACACACACAGACACACACAAACACACACAAACACACACACAGCCGTGCAGTGGGTTATGACAGAGAACATGGAATGCAGACAGTTTGGGGACTGGAGGACTGTTATGTATTCTTTATTGCGTTGCTGTGAGCCTGCAGCACGTTACATGCCTGAAAGCTGCAGAAGAAACAGAATGGGTGACGTTTGGGATTGAGGGTGAGGGGGGGGTGCTTATTGTCCCATAAACCTATTAATTGACTAACGCACCTCCGGGAAAGTTGCTACGCTTCACTTGGCATCACTGGAGAATTATGAGCAGCTCCCAAAGGAGAAAAGAACAGTCCTGAAAATAAATAAAGAAACGAAATGTATTCAGTGAGATGCTGCAGAGCCACCAGCGAAGATTTATGATTTTCATTATTACAGATGGAGCTACATCTAAACACGTAGTGCATTCATTCATAGTACAGTTTTATAGGTAATATTATTTACCTTATTAATAATTCATGTTTTTGTAGCACTGTGAGATAGATGCTGTAAGTGAATGTGTGTGTGATTAATCAGAGCTGAGCTGATGGGTATGACCCCGTGTTCACGACTCTTTAATGCAGTGATTAACACTGCGCTTGGTTCTGACTGATGCTCTGCACATGACGCCTTAAAATGACCTTAAACTTCAACTAATTGGTGTCAAAGATGGTTTTAAAGAATGTTATTTTAAAGGGTTATTATAACATTCTCTTTGCAACGTGAAAGGGTACAGTGTGCTGAATAATGTTACACAATGGCACAATATTAGTTTTCATGACTAATTCTAATAAAGAGAACAATAATTCATCATTTAAACAGCTCTCTGTTACTAATACAAACTTGTGATGTATCTGTTTCTCATCTGTGTGTGTGTTTCTTAAACATGGTGTATTTTTTATTTCTGAGACGTTTGGAGTTTCTAAAGTCCTCGGTGAATGTGAGGAGCAGCAGTGTGATGATGTGGTGATGACATCACGGCGTGAGTCGGTCAGTGGATTGATGGAGACGAGACTCTGGACCTTATTGTAACGTTACAGAGGTTCTCTGAGTGCACGTTCCTCTGGATAATACATGAAATGCTTTTTCCATTATGTGAAACTCTGTCCTCATGATTTATTCAAACAAACCTCAAAAGTGTATTAATTTGATGAAGCACATCTAAAAAAATACAAGTCCATACACAAGTTCCCTTTTATCCATTTTTATCTATTAATAATGGAGCATCATTGATGGCGCTCGGTGCCTCACGGGCCTGACGGATTGTGCAGATGGCTGATTAACGCCGTTTCACTCCGACGGCGTTTTCTTCAGCAGCAGCGCTTCAATAAAATGTGCCGAGCCAAGAAACTACATTCCGACTAAGTTATAACAGAACAGTGCTGCGGAGAACCTGTTCATGCTTTGGGGTCAGTGAGGTGTATCAGATGAGCTGGGTTCTTGCTGATGTGCTGGGTGGTGGTGCATGCTTTATCAGAAGTGTCTGCATAGTTTTGGTGCATAGTCTCTGCTTCGTTTATTAATCTGACTAATCTTTAACGATGCTTCCGACTGTTGACCGTGTGGTTTTGTTTTATGGAATAATTATTACTTTGTGTGTAATCTGGTGCCCCCCTCATCCCCCGGTCCCCTGCAGCAGGGCCCCGCTACTGAAGACCCCATAAAAGCACAGCGTGTGTAAGCACAGAGATGAAGATGATATAAGTGTGTGCATGTCCTCCGTGTGTATTACACAGTACAGCTTTAATGAGGGCCGTGAATCTGCTCTTTACATCCAGCGCTCAGTTCAGCCTCCTTACCCGACTGACACCTGACATTTCACATTAACCTGAAACAGATCTCTTTATTCAGAAGCAAAAGATCAGTGAAGTGTTACAGCTTAATATTCTTTATTTTTATTTCTGAAACTACAAGCTCATTTATCTAGAATCGGTTCTTGTCACTCAGTCTGGTTTTTCTTGTACATTATATACAACCAGATGTTTTATTTTAATAACTGAAATAGTTTGCAGTGTTAGGAACGACCCAGGAGTTCGGTCAGTCCTTTAAGTTCAAGTTAATTTATTTAAGTCCATTGAGGACCGCTGGTCCAATAGAAATCCAGGTTCCATCCAGTAACCTGGATAACCAGAGTTTGATTGACACAGTGCATCACTGACTAAAGCAGCAGAACTAAAGGGGGCAGATCCTACAGGGAACTTAGTTGAGAGGGCTCCCAGGAACAGCCTCATTTCAGTCTACACCCTCCACTAATGATGATCTGGGTGAAGAGGTGGAAACGCAGCAGTGTGAGGTCTTGATTTAATGATATGGTTGTCTGTTGTCATGTCTTTATTAAATGGTGGATCAGAGCACGTTGGGTTCTTTACTCTCTGGTTTATACTGCGAGGTTTTGTTCATTGCTGAACATAAGGTCTCACGTTCTTCGTTTCTCTACTTTGATGCTTCCAGCAGAGTAAAATCAAACACGTAGCAGGTGAAATTGCTGGCTTGGTGGCGTGGAATCGGACGGTCTGCTGTAAAAGCGTTCCGACGACAGATGGCTGCTATCAAAACAGCCCGATCTATTAATAGTTTGGAATCTCACGTTGCTATGTTTGGTCTTTATTTGTTCATGTTAAAGCTTTGTACTTCGGTTTGTTCACATGTTAGAATAAAGTCCTGGAACCAGCTTCCTTAAGTTGCCGGATCCTTATACCGTCAAAGGTTCATAAAGTATTTATAAAAACATAATACACAAACTGTGTCATACACTGAGTTACACCTGAGCACCACTCAACGTCTCGGACCTGAAGGGTTTCACTGAACTCATTTTAATCACCTTCATGTCGTTTGTGGTCTTCTGCTGAAGTTCTGCACGTTCTAAAGTGACTCTCAAGGGTTCTAACTAATAACATTAAGTTGTTGTTTTTTTTAATAAAAAGAGCAGCTATTTATCATGTGTATTGAGCATGTTCTCCGTTGCAGTCTTTCTCTCTGATGAGTTCATGTTTCTTGTTTGGAATAAATAATTATTATTTAAGGATGAATCTGTAGAATGCAGAGTGAGGACATGAGCCTGTTTTAGGGTGGTGCCCACTGCTGGAGAAAAACATGTAATGAACTTGTAATGTTTTAATTAGTAAAGATTTAAAATGTATTCTCCAGACCTCAGCGTGTTGGTTCTGAATGGATTTGTTACAGAGATGTTATGATTGTTATGATGTAAGAATACTTTTGGTTCTTTATGTTTGACTCTCCATGCCATTATGCAGTCTGTTGATTCTGTTCCTTAAGGATTTGGGTTAAGGAACTGGTTTCTGATCTCTGTGAGGAAATTCACACCAACAAGGAGAACATACAAGCATATCTGTTAGTATATCCTGGGTATTTGTAGATATGATGGATCGTGTAATGGAGAACTGTAGTGCAGTGATCAGGGCTTCAGGTTGGTTCCAGTTCCTTTCCTCTTATGCAGTTGTGTAAAAGGACAAATGGCATGGCAGAAGGATGAAGTGGAATATTGTCGAGATGAATCTGCTCTGTGGAGTTCAACAGATTGACAGCCAGAAGGAAAAAGCTGTTCCTGAACCTGCTGGTTTGACAGCACAGGCTCCTGTGGTGCGTTCCAGATGGAGGAGGGTTAAACAGTCCAGAGTCGGGTGAACGCTGCCCTTGATGATTCCACTCTGTAGGCAGCGTTTCTGTTAAATTGTCTCTGTGGAGGGTAGTTGGATGCAGTTAATGTGCTGGGTGGATTTTCCCACCCCCTTTAGACCCTGAGCAGCAACAGCACCACGCTGTGATACAGCTGCCCAAAATGTTCTCAGTGGAACAGCGATAAAGGTTCTGCAGGGTCTCAAGCGTTTAGAGGTAAAGATAGAAGTTCAGTGGAGACAGCCATACATACACATTAATGACAGGTGGAGGTGAGGGGGTTACTAGTTATGGAGCTTCTACATGTTTCTATAAATAAACTGGGTTGTGTGATGTCATCTCTCTGTAATCATGGCCTCATCATGTTTAAAGACCGATGTTCTGGTTTAGACCAAAGCTCCAGCGTGGAGAAGCTCTCCGGGTCGAGTGGCTGATGGCAGATCAGCCTCCACCTCGGTGCAGCAGCCAGTGTTTGTTTTTGATAGGATATGACAGAAGCATCTGCCATGCAGCGGAGCGGCGCTTTTCTTTAAAGTGCTGCAGAGGGGAGAAGCGAGGGCGTTGTTTAATTGCTGGAAAATGGGCTCATGGTGAGAACGCCACGCACAGTTTCAGTTTCTGCTCGATCACGGTTCAGGGTTGTTGAACGTACCATAAATCACCCTTCACTGCTCACCTCAATAGCACTCTGGTGGCCGCGCACAGCTGGGAAAAACGCCAAGCGTGTCCCATTCATCCATCTGACAGGAGCGGCATCAAAACACACCACCCTGCCTGGCAGCATCCACCACCGGCGTAATTGAAATACGTGAGAGCTGCTTTTGTGCTTTATGATAAATCTAAAGTGCTTTTTATAAGATACTGCAGTCGGCGTGGATAAGAGCTGAGCAGCGTTTATCTGTCTTTACAGGAGAGCAATTTAACTTTTTATTATTGTTATTATTGTTCACATAAAAGTAACAAACATGGAACCTTTTGTTGTGTTCAATATGCAATCCGTTCTACAGAAAACACTCTGAATGATCTAAAACCTGCAGAACCCTGACCTCCGGTTCTATTTCAGATTGGAGAAAATTGATTACTTATGATAACTGATCAATCAAATACAAATCCTTTCTTCTTAAATACAGTATGTGGACAGATATAAATCACAGCGTGCATAACTGGGTTGTGAGTAATGGACGGACGGACCTGAGAGCCTGGCCCATGGTTTGGGTTCGTACCCTGAGCCACCCCAACCCACACAGTTAAAGATCCTGAAGATGAAGATGAATAATTCCACCCCTCGCTCTCCTCATCGTGTCCTCCTCATCACAGACACAGAGGAGTTCTGATACAGAGGGGAGGGGGAGGGGCATTAGAAAAATGTGCACCAAACATCAAAGCACTCTTTAGAACCTCGGGCTCTTTCATGGTGGAGTAATGTAATGTATAAAACTCTTTATCTTTGTCACAGCAACGTGATGATTATGCAAAGTGTTAAATGTTAAATGTGTAGATTTGTAAAAAGTGTAGAGGAAATGAATCCAGTGCACAGACCATGTACACCCCCCCACACACACACACCTTTTTTTGTGCTCTTAAATATATTTTATCTTCGTCTCTTATGTGCTTATATCTCTAACAGCAGTAATGAGGACTGGGTTGCCTGATCCTTCGAATCGGTGTAATATTTGCGCTGCGCTTCATCCCACCTGCTGCTAGAACAGCTCTGTATTCTGATTATTTATTTACACGTTCTGATGTTTGATCAACTGAAACAATTAAAGACAACAGGAACTTTAATTAGTTATTAATAATGCAATGAATATAAATGCAGGGAGGTATCTGGGGAGGGCTGTTGGTGTGTAGTTGGTGTGTGTAGTTGGGGTGTAGTTGGTGTGTGTAGTTGTGGGGTAGTTGGTGTGTAGTTGGTGTGTAGTCTCTATAAATCCCGGGGTCTTCAGTTGCACCGTGGCCGATTTAAAGGTCAAATTGATAAATATTTGCAGTGCGGTGTATTGGCAGGTTAAACGTGGTGGTGCAGATTTGACCGCACGCTTTGAAGACAGAATGCTAATTCAAACAGCACACGGATTAATTATCTCACCCACTAATGGTTGATTAATCATCTGTTCCCTAATAAATAGGCCATCTAAAGCCTGCAGTGTGGATCCCGGGGTGAGAATCAAACTCAGTTTATCAAATATTTCATCGTTTGTTCAGAGATACGGCGACTTCAGCACTCTGCGGGAATCTGGTAATTAATTAATAGATGTTGGTGGATCTGCAGATGAGGACGAGCTCATTCATATTAATGAAGGCATCAGATCTGATCGCTGTTCCCATCACACCCCTCTGTGTCGCGATTGTGTCTCATATCTGAGCTGCTGAGCGGCAGATCAATGACTCAGGGAGGTGTGTGTCTCGGGGGGGGGGTGCAGGCGCTCTGTGTGTGTGTGTGTGTGTGTGTGTGTGTGTGTGTGTGTGTGTGTGTGTGTGTGTGTTACCTCCGTTGTTGAAACACTGCAGAAGGGGGTGTTAACTTTTTCTCATGAACATCATACAGTGCAGTTTGAGAAAGCGGGGTCGTTAAATCTGCAGCAGGTGGTTAATTAAATACAAATCATTAATTGATATTCTGATAACATCACACTGTTTAACCAAAAGTATACAGACAGCCTGTCTCACCTCTCTGAGGGTTTTCTCTTTTGGAAGTGCTGGCTTCTGATCTCACTGAACAGAACCCCTCAGTGTCCAGCTGTAATGGAGGGACGTCCATCCCGCAGACGCTGCGCCGGTCAGGGTTGCACAGATTTTGAGTTGTGTGGTATGGATGGTGGTGTTGGTTTCGCTGCGTTCTGATGAAGACTTGGCAGCGACACACTGGCGCTGACAGCTGCTCTGCCCACACGTCCCTCTCGCCATACGCCGCGCTTAAAAACAAACAGCTTTTATTTCTCTGTTTCGCTGATAAACATTACATTTATATCCTCCGTCGGTTCTAAACATGTCCACCACGCCGCACCACCACCAGTGCGTCCGGGTGGAGAGCAGCCAAAAGAATCTCTTACAGAAATAAACAATAACATTAACATTCTGTATGAAATTGGGTTTGTGTTTGGTTCTAATCAGTTGAGACAGTCTGTGCTTAATTAAGAACTCAGATGTTCAGGACATTTATGAGGCTCTGATCTGAAGCCGCCGATCCCTCAGAGATCGACCGATCATCATCAGATTCAACAGTTCTTCAGATTCCACTTTTCTTTCTAAGTCCTCTACAGGAAGTGCACTTAGTGTAACATTTGGTAAGTCATGACATTAACGACGTGAACTCATTTATTACTTCATCGCATTTTCCAATCAATTAAATGAGAAACGTCAGAGAACCTGAGGGCTGTTCTCGGAGATCAGAACCTGGCCCCGTGTAGCCGTGCAGCACTCCTGCTGCGCCACCAAGATCAGTTTAAAGTCCTCAGAATTGAACACCACCATTTTCTGTCCCATAATGCAGCGTGCTGATGGGGTGGGCGAGGCTCATTATTATTCTGTGTTATATTATCAGGGGTGCGAGCCGCTCCACGGCTTTGATTATGAAATCAGAGCTCTGAAGACAGACACGGAGGAGCTTCAGAAGTGGAAAAGGCCTTTTGAAGTTTTATCAGTGATAGTAGACGATACCATACGGTGGTGATACCATCACTCCATACAGCGCACTGCGTTTATTCGGAGAAATATTCAGCAGAAATCAAAGGCGCGAGGCTCGGCCCCGATCACAGCTCTGGGGTACGACGCTGGTTTGTTTTTCATTTGTACTGTAGATTAATTAAGTGGCTCTTATGGATTCGGAGGTGAGAACTTATAGAACATCGTTAGTTCCTTCACTGAATTTGGTCCTTAAGTACTTCTGTTGCTTTGTGATGTCATAATGCTGCGCTGAGGTGGGGTGGGTGGACTTTTATCATACTGATGGAGTCCTCTCAGTGAGCTGGGGGTTCGTTCTAACCACTCACCTCATTTTAGAAATGAAGCTTCAGACCCCCCCCCCCCCATTGTTAACAGGGTGTCTGTCTGGAGTCCCTAATGCAGGTGCTTCATGACAGTGAGTCCACACAGAGGACCACAGCGATGAAGAATTATCTCCTGAAAGAGGAAATGGGGACGGAGACGTGGCAGCTCTTCAGTGAGCGAGCGTCTGGGGGGGGGGGTGAGGACGCAGCAGCAATCCGGTTATTCAGCCTCACTCAGTTCACTTTAATCAGAAATGAGAGTCTGAAGGTAGCAGAGAGCCAGACCATCTAAAGATCTGCCGTACGTCTCACTGTACAGGAACCTAGGGTTCCAGATCGTTTCCAGAACCTCACATTTAATAAAAACATTAAAATCAGCCTGTAAAATGAAAGTGTAACGTCATGAGGACTTGATTCTGCGACGTCTCCGAACTTTAGCTGTTGTTAGTCTGTAGGGTGACCCTTGTATTTCTGTGAATTCTCTGTAAACTCTTAATGATGTTCTTATTCTTTCCACCTCACCGACGTCCTTATTTCTCATGTATAGTCAGTAATTAAGGTTCTACGTGAGGTCCATTTAATTAGCATGTTTTCCCTGCGGCTGATTGATGGCAAGGGTCTGTAAGGACGGGCCTGAGATTTCCCATAATCCTCCTGTGGCTTATTAGTCACGGCAGGTTTATATGTTCCAGCCGTCGATGGCTGATGGTGCTGTGGAGAGCAGCGTGGCAGAACCGAGCGCCGAAGCCGGAGCCGGAGAGCCTCACCTCACCGCGGTGTCGTCTTCAATTAATATGGAAATGGGCTGATCCTCTGACACCCGCATTAGAACCACGCTGCAAGGCCAAGCCTTTAATTCCTCCCTTTTCCAAATCACTCGGCTTCATGTCTTCCTCGGAGAAGAACACACACCCCCCACACCCCCCCTCAATCTCAGATTTAACAGTCATTAGTGCTTCAGCCTGATCATTTAGACGAATAAATCACCAGCACACTCACATGAACCTGCTGCCCTGATCACTGACATCACAACCTCTGACTCCCGACGGATCGGACGCCGTTTTCTTATGAGCATCTGATCGTCTGTCTGATCATCTGTCTGATCGTCTGTCTGATCGTCTGTCTGATCGTCTGTCTGATCGTCTGTCTGATCGTCTGTCTGATCGTCTGTCTGAAGGGCTATAAGCTTCTGGCGCCCCGTGTGGTCTGGATTACACTTTGTTAAACAAGAGTGTTCTGCAGAAGTGTATTACAGACGACATGTTTACATCAGAGGGCGGCACGGTGGCTTAGTGGTTAGCACGATCTCCTCTCAGCTCTAGGGAGTCCCGGTTCGAATCCCCATCTGGGTGGAGTTTCCATGTTCTCCCCATGTCCGTGTGGGTTTCCTCCGGGTTCTCCGGTTTCCTCCAACAGTCCAAAAACATGGATCAAGTCAATTGAGTTCTCCAAATTGCCCCATGTAGAGTGTGTTTGTGTGAGTAAGTGTGTGCCCAGCGATAGGTTGGCGCCCTGTCCTGGGTGTATCTGCCCGGTGCCCGAGACGTTCTCCCCTGGATGGGCATGGGGAACCCCACCGCGACCCTAATAGAGGATAAAGCGGAAGATAATGAAAGAATGAATAAATGTTCACATCAGGGCGGCACATTAATGTTTAGCATGTTCTCCTCTCAGAGAGAACTGAGTAATCTGTGTATGACATCATAAGAGAGACAAATATTGTAGCCTATGTGCTTAAGGGTCTGTGGACTTTCCATTAAAGACTCTAAAGGGGTAAAAATCATCTGTGTTTAGTTTTAATTGGGGTTTGAATGAGGGGAACCTCCTGAGCCTCCTGAGGATTTTAATAAGTGACATCACACACCGCCCCCCCCCCCATCCTCAGAACCTCAGTCCGTGATTCCAAATAGATGATCCTTTCAGGAACAGTGAGCCACATTCATCAGCGGCAGACAGAAGTTAATTAGGTTCTTACATATTTCTCCTCGTCAGCCTGCGTGCTCGATATCGATCTCCTCAGCCCTGTTTGGTGATCCTCTGATTATTATTCACAGGTGAGGGTGTGTGAGTGTGTGTTTGCCGTTCAGCGTGTTCAGGCAGTACATGATGTATGAGTTGTACGTTCTAGCTCAGGTTTGGAGACGTGTATCACAAAATGAAATGCAGCCTTTATTTCAGGGATCAGTCTGATGGTATGTAGATGAGCAGAGCTTTGATCTGCACAGTATGGACCTCATCACTCCACCTGAAGCAGCACCCTCAGTAAAGCACACTCATCCGTGGTTCTGCTGAAACCTGAGGAGCGTGAGTCACCGAGTGTAGAACCTGCTGACGGTACCGCAGTGAACCGCCGATCACCTGATCCGTCCTCCTCCGTGTGGAGAGTGAGAGCTATAAATAATCCTTTTTTTAATTCCCTCTTTTTTTTGACTCCCCCTGATTGCAGCCTTTGATTTGCTGAATGCACTGATTTAACAGAACCAGGAGACGCTTCTCACAATGGCTGCTAATTAGGCAGGAAAATGGCTTCATATAACGAGTGCACACCGTCTGCAGCAGCACCCTGTCCCGCCGCGCGCTCGTTACGCAGAGAATGGATCTGAAGTGCTGCGTGCAGTAAGAGTCCTTCAGAAACGCCGTTGACTTTGATGCTTCCTATCCCGTCGAGAGCAGACGCAGTCAAACTTCTGCAATTCACAATTCACAGAGTCTGCTCAGAATCCCGCGGAGTTAACACCACGCTGCACCCTAAAATCAAACACCAAATAACACACACTCAGTCTCACTGAGTCTCACAGAACCCACAGAACCTCACAGAACCCACAGAACCTCACAGCTCACTCAGTGTGACCTCACAGACCTTACAGGAATGAATGCGTTATATAACGGTTCAGTGTTCATGATTCACGATGTTGACGATCTGCAGGTTCATTTATTTGATAATGAGGCAATGCTGATGTAACGTTCCCATGCCATGGGAGTGGAACTTCACAGAACCGCTGGGCGTTCTCTGAAACCATATTTTTTGTAGATTGTTTACAGCAGATTTGACTCATCTGAGACCGCGCTGGCTCATTTACGCTGCTGGCATTAAAAGGTGTTGCATGATTCAGAAGGGAGTCATTTTATTTACTCCAGTTTCCGTCTGCTTCACTGCAGCACCTCTGATGGGGCCTCGCTGTGGGGCCTCGCTGTGGGACCTCACTGTGGGACCTCGCTGCAAACAAACGGGAGAGTCCTCAAAACCACGGACCTGCATCAGCTGGAGGATGCAAAATGCCTTTAAATGCTTCTGAATGCACAGTGTGTGTGTGTGTGTGTGTGTGTGTGTGTGTGTGTGAGTGAGTGTGCGTGGGTGTGCATGGGTGTGCGTGGGTGTGTTTGGGTGTGTGTGGGGGTGTGTGGGGGTGTGTGGGTGTGCGTGCCTGCTGAAGGCGGTTGTTTACCCCGGTCATGTGACTGTGCCGTGGTTCGGTGCTCCGGTGCGCGACCCCACCCGTGAGGATCTTTGGTCCGTTCTGCTCTCCTCTCTGTAAGTGTAAGTGTGTGTGGGTAAGTGTGTGGGTGTGTGTGGGGGTGAGTGTGTGGGGGTGTGTGGGTGTGGATCTTGGGTCTGTTGTGCTCTCCTCTCTGTGGGTGTGTGTGTGGGTGAGTGTGTGAGTGTGTGTGGGGGGGGTGCTTGGGTGTGGATCTTGGGTCTGTTCTGCTCTCCTCTCTGTGGGTGTGTCTGTGGGTGTGTGTTTGGGTGTGTGTGGGGGTGCTCGGGTGTGGATCTTTGGTCTGTTCTGCTCTTCTCTCTGTGGGTGTGTGTGTGGGGGTGTGTGTGGGGGTGCTTGGGTCTTTGGTCTGTTCTGCTGTCCTCTCTGTGGGTGTGGGTGTGTGTGTGGGTGAGTGTGTGGGTGTGTATGGGGGTGCTCGGGTGTGGATCTTTGGTCTGTTCTGCTCTTCTCTCTGTGGGTGTGTGTGTGTGTGGGTGTGTGTGGGGGTGCTTGGGTCTTTGGTCTGTTCTGCTGTCCTCTCTGTGGGTGTAAGTGGGTGTGTGTGTGGGTAAGTGTGTGGGTGTGTGTGGGGGTGAGTGTGTGGGGGTGTGTGGGTGTGGAGCTTGGGTCTGTTGTGCTCTCCTCTCTGTGGGTGTGTGTGTGGGTGAGTGTGTGGGGGGGGTGCTTGGGTGTGGATCTTGGGTCTGTTCTGCTCTCCTCTCTGTGGGTGTGTGTGTGGGTGTGTGTGTGGGTGTGTGTGGGGGTGCTCGGGTGTGGATCTTTGGTCTGTTCTGCTCTTCTCTCTGTGGGTGTGTGTGTGTGTGGGTGTGTGGGGGTGCTTGGGTCTTTGGTCTGTTCTGCTGTCCTCTCTGTGGGTGTGGGTGTGTGTGTGGGTGAGTGTGTGGGTGTGTATGGGGGTGCTCGGGTGTGGATCTTGGGTCTGTTCTGCTCTCCTCTCTGTGGGTGTGTGTGTGGGTGAGTGTGTGGGTGAGTGTGTGGGTGAGTGTGTGGGTGTGTGTGTGGGTGTGTGTGGGGGTGCTTGGGTGTGGATCTTGGGTCTGTTGTGCTCTCCTCTCTGTGCATGCGTGTGTGGGTGAGTGTGTGGGTGTGTGTGGGGGGGTGCTTGGGTGTGGATCTTGGGTCTGTTCTGCTTTCCTCTCTGTGGGTGAGTGTGTGGGTGAGTGTGTGGGTGTGTGTGGGAGTGCTTGGGTGTGGATCTTGGGTCTGTTCTGCTCTCCTCTCTGTGGGTGTGTGTGTGTGTGGATGAGTGTGTGGATGAGTGTGTGGGTGTGTGTGTGGTGCGTGAGTGCAGCGATGTTTCCAGACATGACTGCACATGAATAATGAAACGCCGTCCCGCCGCCTGCTGTCACCGCCGTCATGCGGCTCGCGCTCTTCGCATTCTTGCCACGAGCGGCAGCGCGGGCCGCCGTTCATCCGAATGAAAGAAGGCTGCCGCCGCCACCGCCACCGCGGTCGTCACCCGTCTGCGCTCTGCTCTCTCGCCGTGACAGGCAAGGTCAGCGGTCGCCGTCGCCCGGCTCTGCCCCGCGGTGGCACAAAGAGAAACACGCAGCGAGCAGAACGGGAGCGCGGCCCTCCTCCCTCCAAATTTCAACACGGTTGACGCTGAAGTTCATCCGCACTCCAGCTTCAGGTTTGACGGATGGAGCCTGAAGAAGAAGATCCACCTCCTTCAGAGGAGCATCAGACCCGCTGGACACCTCAGCCGTCCAGATTTAAAGCTGCACTCAAGCGGCTGAAACGAATGACGCAGCAAGTTTGAAAGAACGAATCAGCATCCCGCAGCAACGTGACATCACTTGAACTTAGGGGTGAGCTGCAATATTCGCTGATTCGACGATTCGATTCGGAGAACCGTAGTCGACTATGAACCTCATAGTCGAATGTACCATTTTGACCACATGGGGGTGCCCATGGCTGCTGCTAAGCATTAGTTTACATGAAATGTCTTTGCATTTACATAAATGTCTTTGTTTTCGTTATATATATAGCATTTTGTCAAATAAAATCCTAATTTTTAGCTTTTTAGTTTTTTTTTAGGTTTTTCCTTTGAAGTGGAACAAAGTCCAGAACGGGGATCCCATTTACGGTGCTCTAGAAAAATCTTTTTTAAAAACCACGCTTATAGCGCCATCTTGTGGTGAAATTTTAACTGATTCGACTATCGGTCGACTATAGGGAAAATCTGAAGAATCAGATTCGACTATGAAAATCCTTTGTTGAATACACCCCTACTTGAACTATTTACATATTAATCAGTAATCACTACGACTTTACGATTCATGACATTTGGCATGTTCGGGATCCTCCTCGCCGTCCGTCCACCATCGGCTCCTTCGCGGCTGTTCTAATCACAGTGACTATGAGGGCAGTGCTCCGGCTATTGTTATTATCCCGCGAGCAGACGCCGATTGTTGCGGGGAGCCGCGGAGTCCGGGGAGACTAATGAACGAGTGCTGAGACAACAGAAGGATTACTAAACTGAGCTCAGCCGGTGCCAAGGACGTTCGCCAATAACAACTTTATCAGCGTCCTGCATGAGCCCGGAGTGCTGGCACACGCCTTTCACCCTGCATCACGCCGGAAAAGCCGTCGCCCTGAAAGAACCCGTCCTAATTGAAAAGTGCACGCTGCCGCGTGACGGATCACGTGTTAACCGCCGACAGACACGGGACGGGAGACGACAGCCTGACATTTATTCAAATAAAATATAACAGGAAAATACAAATGTTTACAGTTCCCTTTAAGGTTCCCTTCATTTAAATCTCGGAGCGCTGATCCTCTCACGTTAATCCTCATGATGATGAAGGTCATTAAAGGTCATGAGAGATGTGAACGAATACGAGCTGAATTAATGAGTGGGGTTCAGACAGACAGAGGAATAAAACAGCAGTTTACATCTTTAATTGTTTCCTTTATATCTCATTAGCACTAACGAGCTGCTGGTCCCACAGCGATGAGGCTTTTATGGCTCCTAAAGAAAAGTTACGGCTGCTTTTTTCGGACGCCGTTCATCGTAATCGGCTTTAAATCTGAGGACGCTCAGCTGAACGATCGGAGATTTAAAGCAGCGTGAGACGTTTATTCAGCTGATTACCACTGAGGATCGGCTTCATTAGTTATAAAATAAAAGTCCCTCCATCAGAGTGACGGCGTCAGTAATGAACCAACAGCTTCCAGAAATAATGTTGCTTTATCATCAGCCTTCAGCTTTAAACGCTCAAACATTTATCCACCATGAAAAATAAACCCAGTTCATATGGACGCCCCCGCTTCACTGCATCAGGAATGACAACACACCTTCAAACCATCAGCTGTACGTTCTGCACCATTCACAGAACATCCAGCTCCTCATCCGCTCCGAAATGCAACGAGAGAGAAGCTTCAACGCTCTGGTGCTGCAGATCTAGAACCTTTCTCATCACTGCGTTTCTATTAGAAGAACCTGATTCTCAAACCTCTGAGCATCTGGACCTCCTGCTGTTCCTGTGGTGCAGTACGCTTCAGGTCTCCAGCGTTCAGAGTGAGATCACATTAACCGTCTTTAATCTGAGGTCCGAGGTCGGGTTCTGTCAGGGGCGGAGTTAGGATCTGTTCTGAAGACGGGCTGATCTAAAACGGTCACCTCCGGGTTCTTCAGAAAAACCAAAACTCAGTTAGACCTGCTGAACAGACAAAGCTGTTCTGCTAAAGGACTTTATGTTCAATAAAGGTTGATGCCAAATATGATAAGAGAAGAAGCAGCAGAATTGGATCTCTCTCTCACACACACACACACACACACACACACACACACACACACACACACACACACAGGGTCATTTACTATAAAAGCCATCCACTTTTTTGCAGCAGTAATAGCACAATATATCACAGCAGAGAAACACACACTGATTCCAGGAGGATAAATAAAGCGCTGGATCGTCACTATTTTAGGATGAATGTTG
The DNA here is from genome assembly GCA_019802505.1 of Corydoras sp. C115. Taxonomy (NCBI): domain Eukaryota; kingdom Metazoa; phylum Chordata; class Actinopteri; order Siluriformes; family Callichthyidae; genus Corydoras; species Corydoras sp. C115. Next base: position 136,797 of record JAFMOC010000529.1, on the reverse strand, counting down.
TTTTGTGCCGCTCCACGGGGTCACCTCAGGGCACAGGGCTATTTCTCATTAATTTACTTAATGACCATTTGTTTAATTACAGTTGACGCGGGCTGCTCGCCATGACGCTGTTCCACCGCTTTATTTTTATTTCCCGTTTCCGTGTTTTATATTTAGTATCAAGTACCGTACAAAGTCTAGAGAGGGAAGCCATGGAGAAAAGAAATGTTCGGTTCCGTGCTCGGTTCCTGCTCCACATTAAAGCTGCATTACAGAACCAACGTTCAGTGAGGTTCTGAATCATTTATCACCTTTAAGCATTTCTACAGTTCAGATGTTTGGCAGCATGCGAGCGCCTAAGGTTTACACCTTGTTTATAAAGATCAGACATAAACCCGGCTTAAACCAGCTGATCCTGATTTAATAAAGAATTGAGCTGGTGCTCTGTCAGAATACAAACATGATCAGCAGGTGTGTGTGTGTGTGTGTGTGTGTGTGTTTGTACTAATGCATCAGTGCTGGTGGAGAGTGGAACTCATACAGTGAGATTATTTTCAGGTTGTATTCAGCATGTGTGTGTGTGTGTGTGTGTGTGTGTGTGTGTGTGTGATGATCGTTGATGTGGGTTTTCATTTCTGCCGCTCTGCTGAAGTGCCTCGCTGTCCGTCCATCCGTCCGTCCGTCTGTCCTCAGCTCATCTGTGTGAACAGCTCATCGTGGTTCTCTGTGTCCTTCATGGGTGCGTCTCAGAAACACGCCACAGGGCTTCATTTCACGCGTGGCTGCAGTCTGGAGCTAATTCAGCCTTGTAATTTTGTTGCAGAAGCATTTATTTTATATGGAAAGCCTCGGTTTGATTTGCTTTATTCCTGAGATGGTGCCGTTCGGTGTGTCGGCGTGAACACGAGGGCGATTAACGCTGTCTGATCGCCGTCCAATCAGAGCTCTGTATACTGTCTGTTCCCGGTGACCTCACTCCTCTGAACTCCCGTCAGGTCGCCTGTTAAAGTCCTACAGTTCACCATTTTACTGAAACTCATATAACGATCTATTAATTATGTAAATAAGCCCTGACACGCAGCGGCGTTCTGCTCTGACACAAAGAGGAAGAGAACGGAGCGTCGGCGCTCGTCGTCCTCTCAACGTAACGTTTTCTTCTGTAATTAAACATTGATGAGATTCTCCCATGAGGACATGAATGAATGAGCAGATGAAAGGGATGAGAAAATGGATCGTGGCATCGTTCAGACCTTCCTACATCATTAATGAGCCGAGCCATTCAACGCGTAGCCAAGAACCGATCCCCACCGAGAGGCGCTGTCTGCCGGAATGAACGGCGGCGCGGCCTGGACGAGGCGCTCCGACCTCCGCGCCAATCCTCACGCTCGTCCGCATTGCGGTTTTTATGGAAACCAGTTATTTTATTAAAACCACGACCCGGAGCTATTATTCTTCTGAGCGTGGGTTCGGTCAGAGTGACGGGCGCGGCCCGGATCTCATCATGTGTTGACATTAGATGGAGCGTGTGATGCAGCGTGCAGTATGTAAATACCAAAGAAAGTGGAAAATGTGCACAGCAGCCCCGGGGCACTGCAGTCCGCCAAGGTTAAGGCGGCGCCGTCTGATTGGACCTGACGATCTGAGCTGCAAATGAAGGAACTGGAAGCAGCTACAGGGGATTCTGTCCAGAAGAGAAGAGAACCTTTAACTGAATGTTTCTGTATTTTGGAACGTCCACCGTCTTCTGAAACAACAAGCTCGGAGAATTGTGCTGTTTGATCTTCAGCACTCTGAATACACACGGAACCGAATCTGTGAAATTCCTTCAGCGAGGGTTCCTGATCCTGGATATTTTAATGAAGGGCTTTAAAGAGATTTTTCGGGAGGCTGAAGACCCGTTCAGTGAAAGCATGCAGAAGCAGAGGAGTTGTTTATTCCATCCCCATATCCATTACGCATTAAGATGAGAAGGAGGCTCTGGATAAGCGTATTAAGATAAAAGGTGAATGCATTCGGCACGGCCTCGTCATGACTGCCAGCGCCGCAGACCTGGAACTCACGGCTGTGTGATTCTTCACAGGTGAAGCAGCAGATCTTTCACTCAAAGCACCCGCATCCTTGAAATGTTAATCGTGTCCGTGAGTGGATTTAGGGCGGCTGTGCTCTGAATCTGAACACCGGTGCTTTAGAACCCGGTGGAAACAGAACCGCGGTGCCGCAGGGCAGGGCCACAGAACGCCGGGGGAAAACAATCACACCAGCTGCCTTCATCATCTCACCTTCAACTAATGATGCAAAGACCTGAGTGAGAAGGTTCTCCTGATCTCATCACAAACAAACCCACATTAAGAACTTTAAAGAACGCACACGTACTAACGCACACGTACACGTACTAAGACTGCGGGAAATGATGTTAGTTCTGCTGAAACTAAAACTAGCTGGAAGTTCCTCGTCCTGTATGAATTTTAGAACTCCTGGTTGGATAACACTGACCGTTAAACTAGTTTCATCTTTTATTCTTCATTTCAAAATGACAGTACGCTGTTTAATAATGGTACTAATACTAGTTCCTCCAGCACTGGTACTAACTCTGCTGGGAATTATTCATTCATTCATTTATTATCTCCCGCTTTATCCTCTATTAGGGTCGCGGTGGGGTTCCCCATGCCCATCCAGGGGAGAACGTCTCGGGCGCTGGGCAGATAGAGCCAGAACAGGGCGCCAATCCATCGCTGGGCACACACTCACTCACACAGACACACTCTATATGGGACAATTTTTGAGAATCCAATTGACTTGATCCATGTTTTTGGACTGTGGGAGGAAACCGGAGAACCCGGAGGAAACCCACGCAGACACGGGGAGAACATGGAAATTCCACCCAGATGGGGATTCGAACCTGGAATGCCTAGTGCTGAGAGGCGAACGTGCTAACCACTAAACCACCATGCCATTTGCTGGGAATTAATACTAACACAAACATCGCTGTTACAAATAATATATTTACATCATACAGAAATAAATTCTGCTATTATTAATGATGTCATTACCAGAACTGATACTGCACTATAATTACAACTTGGACGATGTAACGAGGTTACAGTACCCAATACAGCTACAGGTACTAACGAATGGTACAGTGGTATTGTGATCATTCCAGTTGGTTGCATTGTTCATTGGTATGTTCTCTCATCAGAAGGTTTTCATTCAGAATGGTTCCACTCTGTAGACAGATCTGCATTTCTAACTGATCAAATGATCATGACGCGTTCATCGGAGAGCAAACCCAGGTTCCGAATGAGAACTCCAAGTCCTGGCTTGTTTCCCGTCACTGCCAGAAGTTTGTAAAGCACGGCGGGGCGGGGCGGGGCATGCCGGCGGACTGAATACGGAGCAGCTGTTGGAGGCAATCTTCCTCTCAGCCGTCTCCTCTTCCACACCGGGGTCTTCTGAGACCAGTTCAGATAAAAAAGCCCTTCAATTAGTGGGAGAAATATTGATTGCAATGCTTTTCATGCAGCCATTGTTAAGCCGGACACGTAGAGCGGGACGAGCAGATACCGGCGCAGAGCAATTTCTATTCCTTGAAGATCAGCAGCAGCATCACAATTTCCTCATAAGACTTCAGTAATTGGTGTGCAGCTGTCGCTGAGCGTCGGCCGCGGGCTCTGTGATCGGATGGAAACACAACCGCCGTGATGCAGGTATGATTTGAGGACGACCCGATAACTGGTTAACCTCGACTGAGGTCCGGAGCAGATCGATGCGTCTGAGGAACGAAGGAACTGAGGAGCGTTCCACTGGTTCACCACCACTCGTCCTGATGGACCAAACTGACCAATACATATGGTCACATGACCACTCAGAACCCGGGTTCTGTTAATGACAAGCACTGGACAACCAGGTGCAGAAACCCGTGAGGGTGACGGTCACTCCGTCATCTGTAGGTACACAGTTGAAGTAGCCTGTTCCTGTTGGACTTTGGAGAACATGCTCGATCATCTGCTGCAGGATCAACTAGGTCCACCAAAATCCAAACCAAAGGTTCTGTGAGGTTCTGTACCTGAGACAGACGGGACCTCTTCGTCCTGGAGGTCCAGTCCTGTCCTGGTTGACTGAAGTTTCTCTCTCGTTCTCTCTACATGAAGCCCTTTTGTTCCTGACTTCAGTCTCAGACGTCCCACGGTTCCTGATCTGAGATCACAGTAAACCTGCTGTTCCTCTCAGGCTGTGTGCTCGACTCGACTCTTCTTTATGCAGCTCATTCTGAATGAAGCTTCTGTTCTGTTATGCTGCTTTAGAACCTTTATGTTCATAATGTTGTACTGGTTAATGTTGGATGACTGTTCTCCTCACTATTCTCCTCACTGTTCTCCTCAGAAAAGAATCACATTTCAGATGCTGACACCTGGACCGGTCTATAGATGTGAGTGTAAAGGTCTGTCAGGTTTTGCCCTGATGAGGGCGCTCTGTGTTATGAAGTGGTTGCTGCAGGCTGAGGTGCGTGGCGTCGGGGTGGAGGTGAGGAGGTGAGGTGGTGAGGAGGTGAGTGAGGATCTTCTCTCCAGGCAGCGATCGTTCCGTCAGATCGGCTCCTCAGACGCTGGAGCTCCTCTCACGGTGAGAGACGTGCAGACTGTTATATGAACCTCATTACTCCCATCAGGAACCCTCACTGACCCCTGCGGCTCGCCCCTCTCTCACCCACAGCTCTGTTCTCCTCCTCCTCCTCCTCCATCTCCTCTTCATCGCTCTCCATTTCCTCAGCCTCTCCTATTAAACGAGATGAATCGCCGGGATCTCCCGGACGGGTTCAGATCCTGACGGATTACCGAGCCGTTCACTCTCCTCCATCCTTTTGTCATTTTGTGTCCCTCGTCCTCTCGTCCTCCTCTCCTCCTCCTCCTCTCCTCCCCTCGTCCTCTCGTCCATACAGATGTCCGTCGTGGTTTGTGTCGGCGGTCCGATGGCGCATGATAAACTCACTCTTCATTTCCTCAGCTCGCTCTGTATATTTACATCCTGCACCAGTGAGGGGGGGGGGGGTAGAGGTAATATCAGGTAGTGATGGTATCAGCCCTCATGATTATTTGGGTAAATGGAGGATCAGTTTCAGTGATGTCATGTGACCCCCCCACATCCCGTCCTAACGGGGTTAATGTAACGTAAGTGTGAGGTCAATCAAAACAAACGTGATGTCATCAGATTGTTCTGTATCAGAATCGGTGCTGATCATTGACATTAGTCTTTAATTAATCAATCAGTGATGGTGTTGTAATGAAACGCATGCTTGATATGGAGTGTGTGTGTGTGTGTGTGTGTGTTGGTGCCAGTCGGGTGAAAGCTGGTGAAGCTTTGGCGCATCGCTGACTTTGTATATAATGTGGCATGAAAGGCGTTCAGAGATATTTACTCTGAGCCGCGGCGCCCTCGCAGATATTTTCTTATTAGGCGAGGCGAGCGCAGCCGGAGTGCGTTAGCAAAGATTTGCGTCTGGAGTCAACAGATTCCAATTATAGATCTGCTCCGCCCGCTCACACTCCATTTTTTGCGCTGAATTAAACTCTGGAGTGCATGCTGCTCCTTTCACAGCGACCGCAGCCAGTAAACAAACAGAAGGCGTGGCGCTTTGTTTCACTTCCATCAGGTTCTCCTCACACGGCGCGCCGTGATCCTCCACCTGCATGCCTCCACCTCACCTGGAGTCACCTGATTCTGATTCTAAACACCAGCATCTGAACAATGAAACGTTCAAACACTCTAAAGTCTAAATGAGCACCTCCACCGACTGCTACATCAGTTTTATTGGGGGGGTGATGGGCGTGGGTGGAGGCTGTCAAACTAATTAATAATGGAGATTTCAGTGGCGTGAATTTAAAGAACAGAGAGCAGATCTGCACGGTTCGAATGTTCGAATGAGGAACAGGAGACGCTCCTCACACACTCCCTCGCTTCATCGCTGCTCCTGAAGAGTTCTGGTGAAAGTACGAGAGACCAGATCTTCTTCGGGGTAATTTGCATTTTAATTTGACGCTTCAACCTGTGCTTAACTGAATTAAACTGAGAGAAACGTCGATACCATTCTGCCACCGCAGGAAGAGCACAAAAGCCCAAAGTATGCCTGACCATGTGCAAAAAAAAACACACCCTGTGTTGTCAGAGATAAGTCTGACCCCCCCCCCCCCCCCCCTACATTATTGTCAGCGTTTCGGCAGAAGGTGCAGATTAACCTTGGAAATCGACGGGAAGCTTGTTTTTGATTATCATAAAAGCATTTCTAACAACGCGGCGTGCACTTAAGGACATGTTTTGCGCGCTGGCGCACTGTTGCGTGGCTCTGCGTCTCTGACATTGGAAGTGGCCTTCCTCGGGCTGTTTATGTTGCTTTTATATTTTGCATTTGGGTCAATACCGGGTGAAGCAGCGAGTGAAATGGCTTGTGCTCACGCCGCTCTGTGATGCATGAAAAGCCTCGCCGTCCGTCTGTGGAAGGAGATGAGTTCGCTCGCCGGACATTAGAGAAGAAAATTGGTCTCAGACTCAGAATAAGCATTTAGCATTGACTTTCTGCTCTGCTCCGCTTCACCGGACACGGCTTCGGTTCTGCGCCGGGGTTCCATGGAAACTAAAGACAAATGTTTGCGGAAAGCCTTTGATGTCTGTCAGCTCTGTCTCATTTGTTGAAGGTCACTGTTAATGGTGCCACAGACAGACCTGCTGTTGGGCCCCTGAATGAGACGGACCCTGAACACTGCATTGTTTAGGCTTTAACGTTGTCTGTATGAGTGAGTCCTGAGTCCTGAGTCTGAGAGTCCAAACAAACCAATGCAATAACAAAGAAAAGTGGAACCGTTCTGTAGATGACCTTTACGCATTAATTTCTGATGTCTGAATCACGTGTTTGGGTTCAGACGGGTGGAGGGTGGTGGATGTGAGAGAGGGGCTTACAGACCTGTCTGAATCCTGATTTGGTGTCGGGGTCGTGGAGATGAGCGAGTGTCTCCGTTGAGTGCGGACTCGGTTTAAACAAACCCGCAGGATTATTTTAGAACCAGGTCTGAATCTTTACACTTCAGATCATTATCAGACTTCTATCTTCACCGTGTTCATCTCACGCGTGGCTGAATCGTACTGCCGCTCCAAACGTCACCGGAGAGTCTCCGTTCAGAAGAAAAACAGGAGATGCTGAGGAAACCCACTTGATTTCAGTTCCATTGATTCAATGGTAACCAAGGAGGAGGCAGAAACTCTTCTCAATCTAGAAGCTTTTGAATGTTGGGTCTTTATGAGGTCATTATGTGAATCATTGTTTTGTCTTGAGTGATTCTGAGAGCCGAGACATTCACTCGAGTGGATATTTGGAGTCCTGGAGCGCTTCAGGGTTTGGCTGGTATAAAGGAGAGATGATGAAAGCAGCAGCTGCACTTGAGTGGTCCTCACACTGGCTTTATTCTCCAGCGTGGGACTGTGAGTGGCTGTGGATGCAGCGTGAGGACTCGTCCATGTGAATAAAGCACATACAGGGAAATGTAGGTCACTTTAGACCCTTCGGCTTGCGCTCCCATCTGCACTGCGTCCTAAACACATTAATGCATCCTGCATGTTTACTAACTGCATTAAAGGGAGATCTGAAAGGCGCGCAGGACCTTCAAACCCAAAACCACTCTGATCCTGCTGCAGAGCTTCTGAACCTTCAGTCTGTTTCCATCCTTTCTCTGAATCCAAAGCCTTTAACATGCTGATGATTCATCAATAAAAAGTCAAATCAATAACCATAATAATGATATTCATACTGCAGGATCAACATCTGAGATAATAAATAATTATAAATATATGGCTTTGATAATTTCACCGTCGTGGCACGGTGGCTTAGTGGTTAGCACGTTTGCCTCTCAGCACTAGGGATTCCCGGTTCGAATCCCCATCTGGGTGGAGTTTCCATGTTCTCCCCGTGTCCTCGTGGGTTTCCTCCGGGTTCTCAGGTTTCCTCCCACAGTCAATTGTAGTCAATTGAATTCTCAAAAAATTGCCCCTTATAGAGTGTGTATGTGTGAGTGAGTGTGTGCCCAGCGATGGATTGGCGCCCTGTCCTGGGTCTATCTGCCCAGCGCCCGAGACGATCTCCCCTGGATGGGCATGGGGAACCCCACCGTGACCCTAATAGAGGATAAAGCGGAAGATACCATCAGAATTAGTCAAGTCTGCATGTCCTCCCCATACCTGAGTGAGTTCAGTCCCACAGTCCGTGAACACGCTGATGGGTTCTCAGAGGTTCTACACCCTCCCTGTGACTGCAGCACTAAAATCTGTTCAATATGGACTGTTTAAATCTAATAATTAATGTAAAACATGAAGCTTTTAATAAACGATGTCACTGATGATGAATCAGAGGTGATCGGATATTGATCAGATATTCTGAGTGATTAGTGAGTGAGAGAACCTGCTGGTAATTGGTTTCATCCTGGTCTTTACTACGACTGATGAACTGGAGCTCCTCCTAAGGGAGCTGATATTGACACCCCCCCCACATCCTAAGAACCTGGATTTATCTGAATAAACAATTCCTTCTGGCCTCCAGGGGCGTGGCCTCACAGAGGCGTTACCCAGGAGGCTCGTTCCATCACATCAGAATGCTGCAAACGAGCTCGTTTAACGGGGTTTAATGACTCAGAGCAGATTGCTGCAGAGGACGTAAAAAGGTTAGCCGTGCAACGATGATTTCAAATAAGACCCGCTGTTCATAAAGTTTACATAAAATACATTTCATTCTACAATAAACTACACACAATAAAGACAGCATCCTCACACACACACACACACACACACACACACAAATACATTAGAGTGTATTAAAATTCATTTATTTAATCGGGGGGGGAGAGATGGAGCAGTGTTCACCTGCTGCACTCCGCGGTCATGTCATGAAGAGAAAGTGAGCAGTGAATAAAGATGAGCGAGAGAGAGCGAGAGAGAGAGAGAGAGAGAGAGAGAGAGAGAGAGAGAGAGAGCGAGAGAGAGGAAGGTCAGCTGCTGGAATGCTGGAGGCGGTTCTAGTTGAGGTCCTCGCTTCTCATGCTGCTGCAGCTTTGGGTTGAATCCAAAATATAAACGAAGCCATTAATTAGACGGGGCATATGGTCATCTGAGTCTGAGAGGCGTTTCCACTTCAGCTCATCAGGAGACGCTGCAGGACTCGCTGACATTTATACTGAAATCAGCCTCGAACCCGCAGCTCCCGCTTCCTCTGAGAACACACTCACGGTTCCTCCAGGTTCTTTCACATAAAAAGTGACTTATAATAGAACGTGAAGGCACGGT